>JAQISU010001242.1:3465545-4065545 GCA_029339505.1 Unio delphinus | reverse complement strand
ACCCCTTGTATATTTTAAAAGTTCAAATATCTGTACGATAACGCACAACCTGACGTTACATTAAGACTGTCCAGTTCAATTCATTTTGCCAGACTTTCACAGCATCTCTATCAACCTAATCCTTTGTTGTGGCATGAATAAATATGTATCAAAATTGCTAAATATATTTGTGGATGAAATTTTGCATGATAATAATTTTAAAATGCCGAATAAATCTGTCTTTGCTACCATAAAGTCTATGTATGCTTTTCTCGAATCGTTGTGGACCATGTACAAGTTACGAGAATTTCAAGCTACATTGTACGCTTAGTCGTATACAAATTCGTATATTTGCCAACACTAAATACGTTGTTGTTGTTGGGTTTAACGCTATTTTTCAACACAACTTAGGCTATACTTGGCAGCCAGTAAAAATGGTGGAGGAAGAACACGGGAAAGCCCACGAAAAACACCATCGACCGACGAGAAGCTACTGGGTAGCTTTCTCACATAACCACATTAGCCGAATCCGAGTTTCGAACCCACGCTGACAGAGGTGAGATGGCAGCGCTTTAGACCACTATTCCACTCGGGGTCTCTCAACAAATACGTAATTTATTATTTGCTTACACTGCATGTTGCTATCAGAGATTAAGCTTTTTATTTCCTAGTTATTATTATTCTATGTCACATGTAAATCTGTCATCTTTTCTAAAGCAAGACAAACTATACAATGTAGTTTTGATATCTATAGATTCAAACATTTATTCTATTCAATGTTCTATTCTACACAACTATCTTTGACCACATTTATGTCCTGTTAAAACATGACAATTTATAGTCTTTATCTCTATATACCAATAGTTTTGTTTTCGTGTACTGGTTAAATATTAACATAACTTTTCTGAATGCCGTTGAATATACCATGTAGTTTTGGCGCGCTTGAGATAGACAGTATTGATTACTTAAAAATCATAATAGCTGGATGTAAAATTCTTGTATTTTGCTTTGCTTGAAATTACCAACCTTGTTTGAATCAACATCCAAATACTCTCTCTCTCTCTCTCTCTCTCTCTCTCTCTCTCTCTCTCTCTCTCTCTCTCTCTCTCTCTCTCTCTCTCTCTCTCTCTCTCCCCCCTCTCTCTCTCTCTCTCTCTCGTGTAATTATATAAATCTGTCCTTTTTAGTTTACTGTAGAAAACTGGTAACACTTTTCCACTAGATCATTAAATATTCATTCTTCATCAGCAAAATTATATGTATATGTTAGGGGTTTATATATTTGGACGAAATTATGCCACCTATTGATTGAACGCTTTTGTCAAGTTTTGAGTTTTTCTATACCTTTGCTGTTTATAGTATGTTTAGGATTCACTTTTCGCTGAACAGTACAATATATGTTGAGGTAATAATTTTACTCGATATGAACTATTTATGTCATGATACTACTGAACATCGTAACTGGATTCACTTACGACTTGTTTTAGTAAAGTTATGTGATCATATTACATATTTAAGGCTGATAAAGAAATAATCTTGGAAAAATACTACTACTACTATTACTACTACTACTCTTACTACTACTACTACTACTACTACTACTACTACTACTACTACTAATAATAATGATAATAATAATTAATTCTATTTAACACTAAGAAATCATTTGCTAATTATGAATCGTGAGATTTTCATCTTAATATGTTTGAAGAGGAACCAAAGCTAAATTAAATAAACCAAGTCAAGCATTATAATACAAGTTCTACAATTGATTATTAATGTTTCCAGGATAACGATGTTGGCACTACCTTTGTGCAATATGACGATAAATGGCAGTGTCAACAAAATAGCTGACATTTGGCAGAAATGAAGATGAGGAAAAGTAGTTGTAAAGGAAAAACGATCAGGTGACTTTAACAAATTGCTAATTTCAAGTTAAAACTCTGTAATTGAAAATGAAAATCATTGAAAGTATAGATTTTTTTTGTTAACGTATGTTTCTGAATAAACCAAATACTTGTTCATTCACATTGCAAACAGCTTCGTTTGCAATGATAAGAGACTAAGATGGCAATGGTCATACGGTAAACAAAAATAATCGTTACATTGATTCCAGAAGATAAAATAAAGTGAAAGCTGTTACCCCGATTTTCCTGTATAAAAGCAAGTAATCCCCTTGGATCATTTGCATTTATTTCCTCTGTTTTGCTAATGTTAGTCATCGTCAAATCAAGCGTCACGAGAATCGCTTTCCTTTTTAGGGACGATTTTAGGATCACGTGAAGTCGTCATGAAGATAGAGCCACTGACGTTATACTGGCCTCATTTAGACTTGGTGCCTGAAAGTTGATTCTTTTCCAACCTAAAATTTAGACAAAATTAAAGTATAGTTTATGATTCGATGCATCAGTACACTACAGGGAGAACTATTACCACATTGAGATGTTACAGTCATGATAATCTTTCTCTTACACCATAACAAGGTAACACAAAATGATATATTGTATCATTATGATCCTTTTCTCTTGGGACGATATTTTGATAAATATAAACTCCTTTTCTGGCCAAATCCTGGTCAGAGTTTCTCTAATCTATTGCAATGTTATTGAGATTACTGGATTACCTGTTTTAATTACAAAAAAGTAAAATTGCAATAATTCCAGTTTATTTACCGTTCTTTAGGTTCCATTTCATATGCTTATGTTTAGTTTATTTTGGTAATGAACACTTTAATTTAGTAGATAGCGGGCAAACAATATCAAGCAAACAATCGTTGTGAGAAATCTTGTTCTTTGCGCTCCGATAATAATAATAATAATAATAATAATAATAAAAATAATAATAATTCTATTAATAATAACAATAATAATAATAATAATAGTAATAATACTAATAGTAATAATAATAATAACAACAACACCTTCATCATCATCATCATCATCATCATCATCATCGTCATCATCATCATCCCGTTCAATTTCCTCAACACTTGGATATTTATTATCGGTTCTCAAAGCATATAATGCACCGATTCAGTTGTCTTCAGAATAATTTCTTTATGTACTTAATTTATTTTTATTCAGGATTATTTTGGGTAAGTGTGTTTTTTATCAGTCTTCTTTATGCATATTGTGTAGAACCTTCAACTGAACACATACGAACACACACACACACACACAAACATGTGGTCTAGTGGTTAGAGCGTCCGCCTCGGATGCTGGAGGTCGTGGGTTCGATATCCGGCCGAGTCATAGCACAGACGTACAAAAATGGTACTAACAGCTGCCTTACTTGGCGCTCAGCATTAAGAGATTAGTTTTAGGACTGGTCGGCCTGCTAACAGGATAATGTGACAGGTTGGAACAAAATGCTACATGATTGCGGCCTGATGCCCCAGTGCTAGATAGCATTGTAAACAGCCACACTGCGGACATCGTAGTGATATGACTGAAAACTTGTTAAAGCTACGTTAAAAATTCAAATCACACACAAACACACGGACGCACACAAACGAATCTTTCCAGTTAGACCCAGCCGCGATTGTTTGTCATTATATATTTACTACAACACTATATTGCGTTAAAATATTCAAATTGAAAAACTTCTTCGAGACTCCGAAATGATTATATTTAGTCTCTTTTATGTTAACAGAAAATGAAACTAAAAAGGCACCAGCTGTCAGGGTTGCAAGCTGCAATCTTCTCATCGAAACAAGTTCTTGGATGTGGCAACAATATCTAAAATTGCTATATATGAACTCATATTTAACTTAGGATAATTTTTTTTACTTATCACATGGAAATAAAAAGGCCATGTGATAATCAGCATCATTTCGTAAGAAGTCGTAATAGGTTTCTGCTTGGATATGGAGGTGTTTTGCTTTTCTTCACAAACACATATTAAGCATATATTAACTCCGGTGTACAGAGATCATCCTTGGATAAGATACAGTCATCGAAGGCCAATGTCACATTGTGAATCGATTTCGGGTGCAAATTTGCTGAGGAGGAAATGGAAGATCATAATGAGAAAAAGGTAGAGCTAAACCAAGAAAAGGAAGACGTAAAAGAGGAAAAGGTAGAGCTAAACGAAGAAAAGGGAGATGTAAAAGAGGAAAAGATAAAGCTAAACCAAGAAAAGGGAGATGTAAAAGAGGAAAAGGTAAAGCTAAACCAAGAAAAGGGAGATGTAAAAGAAGAAAAGGCAGAGCTAACCTAAGAAAATCAAGATATTTAGGAGGAAAAGGAAGAGTTAAAAAAACAAAAAGGAATAGCTAAAACTGGTAAAGATATTTTTAGGTCACTGTCTGTATTATGTTGATTCTTGGTATCGGGTACAACATTTGCAAATTAGAAACACGGCCAAAACATCCAACTGTACAACATATTGAACATTCAGTTCACTAAAATCTATGGATCTAACAAAATGTATGTTAAGTGTGTATCGCATCAATAACTATAACTATCATGAAATACTGAATTTAGATATACATTATCCTATTATTAATATTATAGCGATATTCTGATCTTAGAACCTTTGTCGCAATACCTTTAAAAATCTACAAAAAAGCATGCGATATATTGCAATTCCTATTTAGTTTTATTCCTATAAAGTTAGATTTTGATTACTATTTTGATTGTGTAAAATGTTGCCATGATACAAATGCCATGATACAAATTGCGGTAATTGCCTTCTTGTTCATACGACTGTCAACTAAAAAAACTTCGAATTACGATCATAGATGTTAATGAATAATAAATCAAACTTGTTTTGTTTTTATTTAATTTTAAAAGTTTTAGTTCACAGCTGGAAGTGTCTTACAAGTTTTAATTAAATCGCTTAATAAATATAAATTTCAAACATTTATTTCACACAAATTTTTATTTCATTTATTTACAGTACCTGGATGTGTACTATGGGGTAGGAAAGTTTCTGTTACCCTTTATCATGGTTTACTACAGGTACTTTTAGGAGGCATACGATTTCGTAAAGTACGTTTAAAAAGGCCGTGCTAACTTCGATTCTTGTTACATATTGATTTATCTTGAAATAGAATATATTTGTTTTCTTTGAAAAGGTTAGTTTTCCTGGAGATTTCAATTTTTTTAAACTCTTACCTTTTTAAAAGATCTAAAGCAATTGTCTCGAAGAACTTTATATTTTAAAGTCTATTGAGAAAGGTCTATCATCCCAAAGATTTCTTAATTTTTCCCGTATAATCGTTGGAAATATTATTTTAATCTCCACATTTTTACGTTAATGTGCTCACATACATACATACATACATACATACATACATACATACATACATACATACATACATACATACGTACGTTTGTCTATATTATTATTTGTTTACCTAAAGTCCTGTTGACACATGATAAATGGTCAGGTATAGCGCTTATGTATTCTATATTGTTGTATCCGGTAGCTACGTACAGGATTCTGTTTGCATCGTCCATTATAGCTGCAATGGGATTCATTACTTCCGGAATATCACACCTTATGTCAGCGGTTACATCTTTCCTCAGCACGGTCATACTTTGGTCAAATATGATAAACACATTTCTGAAATGAATTTAATTAAAACTCAATAGATGTCACCTCACAAATCAGAAATAAATTTTAAAAATTCGGGTGTGTGTATGTGTGTGTGATTGTTTCAGTCATATTACTACGATGTCTGCCGTGTGGCAGTTTATTGTTATGTCTAGCGCTGGGGCATCATGCCGCACACATATAACATGTTCCACCCAGTCACATTATCATGAGACCGGGCCGACAAGTCCTAATATGAATCGATCAATGCTGAGGGCCTAGAGAGTCAGTTATAATTACATTATTACAAGTCCTTCACAAGACTCGGCCGGGATTCGAACCCGCGACCTCCTGCATCTGAGAAGAACGCTGTAACTACGAGGGCAACAGACCGGTTTAAAAATTTAAGTACAAATGGGTTTATTGCAACAGAAAGAAATTCGAACTATATTTATTAATAACACGTGCACATTTCGCATCTACAAAAAGAAAGTGAAAATATAATATTGATAAACTAGAATTGTGCCCAACACCGTGTCTGAAATTGTCTTTACGGTAAACTTAATCACAGTGTGAATTAGTTACAGACAACGGACAGACAAGATAAAACTATGTGGCCTATAGAGATAAAATAACAAAGCAAAACAAGAACCTACGTGGTCTTGAAAAGGTAACAAGAAAACAATAGAGTTATAATAGTTAAAAGTTTAAATTTTTAGAAACATATTACTGAAAAAAACGTTTTGTTGTATTCAGTGTTTGACATTGACTACACATATTGCCGTAGCTTAGATATGTTAGCGTCGATAGATGAAAAAGATCGTCCTAAGTAAAAAATGTTAGATCAAATGTCGTATAATAAATTGTGTATACACAACTAGATGAAGTTAATATCATACTGTGTCCATACACAACTAGGATTTGCACAGGCACGTGGTTAATATTACTTAACACAGAGTTATTTCTATGTTTTCAAGCAAAAAACAAAAATCGTTATCTGCTTGAGAATAATTTTACAACTTATTTGGTTCCAATCAGATTACTGCTCTGGTGGCCTAGTGTCCCGCTCGGATGCAGGAGGTTGCGGGATCGATCCTTGGCAGAGCCATGGCAAAGACTTATTATCTAATAGATGCCCTTCTAGGCGCTCAGCATTAAGAGGTTAGTGTTAAGACTGGTCTGCCTGGTGTCAGGATAATGTGACTGGGTGGGACATTATGCCACATGTCTGCGGTATGATGTCCCATTGCTGTAGACATCACTATAAACTGCGACACTTCAGACATCGAAACGGTATGACTGAAAGCTACATTAAATACCCATAACACACACACACACACACACACACACACACACACACTCTCTCTCTCTCTCTCTCTCTCTCTCTCTCTCTCTCTCTCTCTCTCTCTCTCTCTCTCTCTCTCTTATTCTTGATAGACTTTTTAGAATAACAGACACACACAACTCTGCAGTTTTATACTACTACAACCACTTCAGCTACTACTACTACTAATGTAAATAATATACTTTATTTACTCTCGATTGACTGTCTACAATAACACACACACACACAACTCTGCAGTTTTATATTACTACTACTACTACATCACGGACTTAAGTAACCAACAGGGAAGCACACCCACCCCATTACAAACTTGACATTTTTACACTCCACGTCGATCCCAAATACCTAGAAGAGTTGCGTACACCTTATAGCATCAGCTTTGTTATACAGCTATGTGTCTCGCATCTGACGGAGTTTCTGCTGTACAGTTCTGCGTATGTTATTGTATGTATATTTCCCAAAGGTGGACTTGGGGTTTTTGAGGTAGGTTTGAAGGAGGCGGTGTTTCTTATCCAGCAACTGCTTGTTCTCATCACAGTTCTCATCAAACCTGTCTTGATGTTTTCTGGTTGAGGTTCCTAGGATTTTCAAAGTTGTGCTGAAGACCATCTCTCTGAATGCCGCATAGTCGGTTTCCACATTCTGATTGTCGAAAGGGGTGGATTTCAAATATTTTTCCAGAGCATCCACTAGAGACTGTTTGGTACTAGTGCATTTCAGCTTGGTGATGTTTAGTCGTTTATAAACCTTCTTTCCCTGTGTGCGTATTTTGGGCGGAATGCGGACGTTGAGTTTGGTGATGATGAGGTAGTTGTCTGTTCAGCAGTCAAGGTCTTACAAGGACCATGTTACGCGCGCATCCTGCCCGTCCCTTTACCTGACAATGATGTAATCGATGAGGTGCCAGTGTATAGAGCGATGGTGCATCCATGACATCCGGTTACGGGTAGGGAGGCAGAAAACTGTATTGGTGATAAGCAGTTCATGCTCGGCGCAAGTGTGGAGCAAACGAAGAACGTTTCTGTTGTAGTAATCCACTCCGTGCTTTCCTAGAATCTATCCCAGACAACCTAATCACAGCATACTCTTGCATTTAAATCGCCAGGAATGACGAACTCGTCTGCCATTGGAACGTCAGCAATGACGCAGTGAACATAATCATAGATCATGACTTTCAATTCATCTAGGATGGTCATGGCTGGAGCAGAGAAACTGCTAAAGGTAAGGTGCTCTCTTGAAATTGTATGGTCTTATGTCTGGCATTTACTCCCCTGGGAGGTCTAGCTAATTTGTCAATCAGTGTTGTCTTCATTGTAACGCCAACACCAGTCTCACAGCGTCTTCACTTCCTCGTCCGCTCAAAAAGAAAGTGTATCCCGAGCCCTTTTCACAGACTTCGCATTATCTTGCAAGCCGGGTCTAGCTCAAGGCAGCAATGTCAGCGTTGTATATGGCGAATTACTTTCTTATTAGAGCGTATCTCCTCTGGGATCTTTCCACATTGCCTCTGTCCAGTAAGGTGCGCACATTCCATGCACCAAGTGTGAGGAGAACAATCCTCATTTTCATCTTTATATTTTGACTGCTTAAGTAGGGTTCCCGCCAGGTGCAGTATACTAGCTAGGGAAGTTTAAAGTAGACACTGTTTATGGCACCTTTTATAGCCACAAAGGTGAATAGTGCATTCCTGAATAGGGCTGCTCAGTCACTCAGAGGTGAGTGGCCCTAATGGACTAAGCCGCTTGGATGAAGGTTTGCGGCTACGGACTCCAGTGTACCCACACCGGGTGATCCGTCGCTTGCCTACCTCCATGGGACATTAGTGGGTAATGAAATGGGATGGGTGGATGACAAGAATGACTTGCGCAGGGAATCTGTTTTAAGACTTAAGCAGTTCGTCGAACTCTCTCTCGCCCAAAACCATCTGAGATTAGCAGCATGACAACGTCGAGATGGCCGGAGACGGAGTTGAGTGGAGTGGATGACTAGGACGTCCTAGGTGTCTCGTCGAGCTCTTGGCGTTCCACGGCACTTTGCTGGGAATCATCATTCTGCCCGTTGACCACCTGGTGTTTCATCCGCGCAGGCTGCCGAATCAAGTCTTCACGTGCTAGGTAGGAAACGCCTAACTCAATAAGGGTTTAAGACCCGTCGGCTCCCTAAACCTGGTTTAACTGGCCATGTCGAGGCTGTTTTCCGGGATATGGCCGCTGAGCATGCCACAGCTTCTTGGAGCCACAGGTGGGAGCTGAATGTCAAGTGGGGACCAAAGGTGGTCGAGTAGCCCCCGATCCTGAAAGAGTACGACTGCTTCCCGCAGTCAGAGGCAATATCCCTCTGAGGACACACTATACACCTTGATTAAAATAATAATGAATTGTGGCCAGGCGTAGGCGATAATTCTTGTTGAGGACGATTATATTCCAGTCGATGATAACATGTGAAAAATTATTGACGCAAATCTGTTGTGTGTAATACATATCAAGATTCGCGTGGGAAAATAAGACACTGATGTTGTCCAATTACAATGAAATAAAAGAAACTTAACATAAAAGAAAGCTAAATAATGGGATTAAATTGTTTTTTATTGTTTCATGACTCTTTTCATTATCATCAGGTGAGGCAGTGCTTGTAGAAACGTGTGAGTGTGTGCAATATTAATGTTATATATTCATGAATGTTATATTATCGGTGTAGTTTGCTTGTTCTTCTTATTTTAATCTTCATTCTTTGAGTGATTGTCGCCCGTCCTAAACATCCCCCACTCCGAGATCTCAATTATCTGACCGAGTGCAGGGACGTCTGTGACAGTTAAATAATATTTAAAATAAGACATAGTAAAATTTAGTTTACAATTTCGACAGCCGTTTCATCTGCATACATAAACATTTTAGTACGGTCAGATACCAATGGTCAGATACCAATGGGAGGTCACTCATGAAAATACAAAATAAAATTGGTTTAAAATTAATGTTGTGAGAAACTCCAGCTTGGAAATGTATGTATGTATGTATGTATGTATGTATGTATGTATGTATGTATGTATGTATGTATGTATGTATGTATGCATGCATGTAATGTAATCTTACCCGTAAGCATCAACAGCGTAGGTATTAGGAATGACCAAGTTCCTTTCGAAGTGTATTCTTGTTTCACTTCCATCCAAGGATACTGATCTAACCGTCAAGTTGTTTTCGTCATGGGAAACACAATAAATACGGTTGTCATATAGATATATTAGCCTCTCGGGTGTGTCAAAAGTGGTGACTGTCTCAGTTTGTAAAGTTTCCACAGATTTACGGTACAGAGCTTGGCTTAAAATAAAATAAAAAGCAATATGTCAGCTATACTTGTCATTCATTCAGGTCAAAACCATAGTCTTTGAAATACCTTCCGCTTTTAGATGAGACAGTCAAGATTAATAATCGTTAAAACGTCTTACAAAGGAGGATTCAAATTTAAGAAAATGATGGGTCTTTTTAGGTCCTTTCTTCTTCAGGCTGCACTGATTTGTACATACCGTCTCATCAATTGTCAGTAAATTTCAAACTTATCATTGCTATTAACACAAATATGACTAAGCAAAATTTCGCACCGTACTGATATTTATCTACATGTGTAAACATTACGGATTTATCGCAATTTCTTAATCATATACTGGATTTATATTTCAAGATAATGCAAACCTCAGCCACTTAGTACTGGAGTGCTTGTCCTGTATTTGTCTCATTTGTCTCCCATCAGAACGTAGGAAAGTTGGCAACATATAAAAATTTAAAACTAACATACTAAGCAATGTAATTCGCAAAGTATTTCTCACTAACGTCAAAGCCACAGTCAATGATCAAATGATAAGTTGCATTTATATTTTGAAAGAAAACTTAGGACCATCAATGGTAGTATATAAATATAACTTTTCAAACGATAGATGTGTATACCAATTCAGCGGTAAGCTCTTCATGACATGCACATTTGAAAGACATAATTACTCTTTATAAGCAACACATATTAAATACTGTATACACGACAAGGACAAAGTATAGCGGTCCATGGCAAAGATGAATTAAAACCGTCCAAATAAGCGAGAAAACCATCCTTTACGTTCAATGCCTGAAGAGGGGAGTCCAATCATGTTTAGAAATGTAATTTAGGACTGTGAATGGAACAAATGGTTACCAGGCAACGGGAATCAAAACAAGTACGTCCCAATGCACTAGAAAAGAGGAACCTTAATCGAAAATAATTATTTCCTGTTGTGACTCAAAATTCTGTTTCATTTTTAAAAAAAAAAACTAGCTATAAATTTAAAAAGAGGGTAGGAGAAACAAACACATTTAAAAGCCTTTTAACCTTAGATTATTTGGGGGATTAAATCATTGGGCTACTAAATTATCATAGCTGGAGGTTACGATGTGTCAGCATATATAAAATGTACAAAAAGTTTAGAAATAAGTAAATTAAAAAATACACCTCACTTTATATACGTTTTGTATGATGTTTTATATGACGAATAGAGCTATAAGCTACAACCACTTTGCTCATCAACTCTCTACACCTCTATATCAGTAGTTCCCCAAGGCGGTACTTCCCACCCCCGGGGGTGGCAGTGTGATCATCGAGGGGAGACGCTAATGCTCAGTAGTGCTTGCTTTGTGGTGAGGTGTTGGTTGGGTGCTGAGGATAACCAAGGAGACGATGCCCCGAAACATTTTGGGAACCACAGGTCTTAATGAATCAGGCATTATATTACAAAATGATACAATATTATCACATTATTTCCCTTTTCATGTCGTGCAACATTCAAAACAAGAGTTTGTTGACATAGTTCGTGATCTGCATCACATTTGCGCACCTGTTCAGTGCAATCCTGCTGACACTGCAGGGGAACAAAGGAACATGCGTACGTTATAAAATCGATCACGATTTTGCGGTTTGGAGGTAGATGCATTCCTTTCCGTCTTTCATCTGCCAACCACAGTCTGGAGTACTTTGTCACTCACCGATCCGGTGGCCTAGTGGTTAAAGCGTCCGCCACGGAAGCAGGAGGTCGTGGGTTCGATTCCCGGCCAAGTCATACCAAAGACTTACATAAATGGTACTAACAGCTGCCTCGCTTGACGCTCAGCATTAAGAGGTTAGTGTTAGGACTGGTCGGCCTGGTGTCAGGATAATGTGACTGGGTGGAACATCATGCTACATGTCTTCGGCATGATGCCTCAGTGCTAGACATCACTATAAACTGCCTCAGTGCATACATCGTAACGAGATGACTGAAAAATGTTAAAGCTACTTGAAAAATCCTAATCAAACAGATAAACAAAACTTGGTCACTCAACACCGTCTTTCCTCCAACTGTATTGCCATGTGTTTTACCATACCAATCATTTCCACCAGTGCTGACCTTGTATGAAGTACATGTACTGAGCCAGTATACTTCCTAATGAACATTTAATAGTTTAGGTGTGAAAGATTTTAGAAAAGGCGCTGTTGTTTCATAAGATAATATTATAACTTTCCAGGTGCATCATCCTGTGCATCAATAACATTTAATGAGCCCGTGTGTTCAAGTCCTAGAAACAGTATATGTCTTTTACATAGTTTTGAAAGTATCCAAATGCAAGGACGTTAGTAATTGATGAACGCAGGTTTGCTTTGTCAGAGCACCAGGTGCAATAAGCTACTGCATGCACTGTAACTATGTTGTTTGCTTTCTTTATCTGGCTTTACACGTATTGTTCTTGTATGAATGTTACTACTATATCGACCGATGAAGTTACGAATAATTCTTATTTTCTGCCAGTTAAGCATTGCATATGATTTTGGAATCAGACTTACAGCTTCAGCGAAGACATATCTTGATGCAAATGTGTATGTGTAAATCAAAGATTACAGATTACTTTCTGCTTCGGATGTCATAGCAAAACAATTGATGGATTCGGATTCGTTCTTGCTGGTGAATTGAATTGGTGTTTCACAGGTTTGAGCATTGTTCTAAACATTAAAATTTCATTGCTTCATTGGATACCAAAATTACTTGGATTTCCAGGTAATCAGCTCTGACACCAAAAGAACTTCGTCCATCGAATATCATTCCTCTTACAAGGTCACTAATTACTATTTATATAATCATATTCATCACTAACTAACCTTTGAAATGATTCGTGATGTGTTGTTGCACGACATTTCAATTTCTTTACGTTAATATCCTGTCTTGTCAGAAGAGTTCTGGTATTCACGATGTTTTGTTTCGTTCTGCGCAGCAATCTCAGCTACATGTAGCTCGTATACTTTCTCAAATGGGTCGAGCCAGTACCATAACGTTTTGGAATAATCTAGAACGTGCGCTAGATTCAAAGCAACTCTGGAAAGACCATCAAGAATTTCATCCACCGGAATAATTTATATTATTCCATGATAACATTCTTATGCAATAAATTCTACATGTGACTTATCAATGATACATTGTCATTTCTGCATTAGTAGATGGTGACCAGATCAATATTTTCAAGAGCCATTTTGCTTGATATGCAGTAAGGTATCATATTCGTACAATGTTGCACGTCGTGTTAAATGTAGTAGCGATACAAATAGCTACCTTGAAAATATTTTCCTAATGGGCCGCTATTACACTGCGCTCTTAAAAGGGCAAATAATAATTCTAAAAATTGTCTTTTAGAATTGTCTTTTTCTCCTAATGAAAGGAATCGTGACTGCAATGTTAAACTTGCCAATTAGGACCTGGACAATTTCCGATGAGGACAAAGTTGATATTGCAATAATCGTATTTACTGCCAGACTTTTGCGCGACTAAATTAAAGCTTACTTGCAATTTGTTCACACTACTCATTACTGCGATGAACACATTCATGCAAAACTGACCTACCAGGTCTGTTCATTTGTCCGGATTCATATGCAAAACGACATGCGTGTTTTGTCCTCACTCTTTGTCGTTGTTGTTGTTCAGTGCAAATTAGGCAAGCACATGGCGGCCAGTATAAATGATTAAAGAAGAACCACAGTAAGAACCACAGACCCAAGAAAAGAATAGGCAGCGTTCTCATATCCCCACATTAGGTAGAGCCTAAGACTCGAACCCACGCGGACAGAGATTAGATGGCTGTGAACTGTACAGGCAAGCGCATCAGAGCAATCGGTACTTGCTTCCTGGAAAGAGGGAGCTGAATGTGGCACAGCAATAAAGCTGTAAATCAATGCCATCAGGTCGAAACTGGTTGATTCGCTATATCGAATTAGTTATTTTCCTTTCTCTCCGAACGAAAATGTATGCGTTTTTGCAATCAGTAGATACCTCTCGTTTGCACTTCCTTTTGTTTTGGTTGGTTTATATAAACGCTTTGCATGTAAAAACAAATTTGAATGTTTAGAGATTCGATTAGGTGTAATATGCTACGGTGTAGGGACGCATCTAGGCCCTGAGGCAGCAGTACATTCATAGACCGTGTGTCCCGTATCAGACAGGGTTTTCCCATTAGTTGGCAAACAAAACTAGAGAGCACTTTTGTATTTAATATACTGTATTTCCATTTTGTGATGTTCACCTGTCCTTGATCGAAGTATGATATATTCAAAGAAAACAAATCTCAGAACGATCCAGTACATGTTAGAATTTCCTCTACTGGATATCAATTAAAAAACACGCCCAAAGTTGTATTCGCTGTATGCGATTCGGCATTACAGACTAAGTACACGTATAAAATCCAATTTCAAAAGAATTAAATTTCACATGTATTCTAGAATGACGTTGATACACATATTCATGCGCACTCAAGTTAAAGAACTGATACGTAAATGACAATAGTGGTAACACATGTGACTAACGTATGGGCTGTGTTTTATCTGATAATGAATAGTATTTGATGTGAAGCAGAAATTGTACTTCATTTTCTACTTTGTTCGTAACATTGTCGACTTTTACATTTCGTTTCAAATTAGATATACTTGAACAGAAAATCGAAATATGCCTCTTATTAAAAAAAATCAAACCCAGAAAACGTTTAAATAACTAATGTAGTAATGAAATAGTATTTTGTAGTAATGAAATAAGTATTTTGTAGTAATGAAATAGTATTCTGTAGTAATGAAATAGTATTTTTTAGTAATTAAATAGTATTTTGTAGTAAAGAAATAGTATTTTGTAGTAATTAAATAGTATTTTGTAGTAATTAAATAGTATTTTGTAGTAATGAAATAGTATTTTGTAGAAATGAAATAGTATTCTGTAGTAATGGAATAGTATTTTGTAGTAATGAAATAGTATTTTGTAGTAATGAAATAGTATTCTGTAGGAATGAAAAGGCATTTCCAACTATGTAATAAGGAAATGCAATTTCCAAGCTATTTAGTAATGAAATGGAATTTCCAACTCTGAAAACATTCAAAGTAGAGGCCGACCGAAATTCGGTTTCGGTTTCGGTTTCGGCGCCGAAAGTTGGCAAATGACCACTTTCGGCATAGTTTTGGTTTCGGCCGAAGCCAAAAAGTTAGCTTTCGGTTTGCTTTCGGTTTAGGTCGAAACTGATATTGACTTTCGGTCATCATCCGAAGATCTATTTTAACTTTCAGAATGCAACGCTAGTGCTGCGTCTATTACTGTTTGTCGGCCGGTCAGTCGGCGCTAGGCAATTTGACATTTAGCGAAGTTCCCTTAATGCAAGCTCTGAATGATTACTTCTGCATTCGTTTTTAATTAGTGTGGCATTGCATCATGACCTAGGTCTGTTTAATAAATCTTGTGTTCGGCAACTTCGGTTTATCTTTCGGTTTCGGTTTCGGTTTCGGCCGAAGGTGTAGGTAAACTTTCGGTTTCGGCCGAAAGTCAATTTTTAACTTTCGGTCTGGTTTCGTTTTCGGTCGAAACCAGAAATTTATTTTCGGTCGGAATCTAATTCAAAGCTTACTATGTAATGAAATGGCATTTTCAACTTAGAATATTTTCATAGACACGCAGTGTATTCAAATACATATGTTGCTGTCAATTCATTGTCATCTAACATTTTCAGATTTCGATAATTGCTCTCCTAGCATTTGTTCATTATCATATAGCATTTTGTATTGTTTGCTGTAGAGTGTCTTTTAAATTTTTTGTTTTGATTTAAGTACTCTATAAAAGTATACATTGAATTATAATGACCATTTTATCAATATTCATAGTTATTTTCTACTGGTCAGTATGTACATAGCCACTAGAAATATGATTCGCAGTATTACTATCTGATCCACGTCCTTCAATGGCATTAAAAAGATGTAATAAGACATTCAATACAATTTACACAAACTACGTCATGAAACAATGTTGGTGCTGATGGAAACAAAAGCATAAGGTTGTCTTGCATAAAAACACGGTCCTAATAACTCTAAGCAAAACACAAATTCATATACCAAGAATTTGTAATTGTAATGACTGAACATGCAATCTCAATAGGTTAGCTTACCCGATTCGTTGTATGTTGGTAAAAGCCGACATCAATTTAAACTAGGGATTAACTGTTTTTTTTTATTATTTGTTTCAGCAGAAACATATATCCTCTACATCCCCGATAAATATCACCTCTAGCTTATATATATATATATCACCTACAGCAACGACAAAACCTATCACCCTGAAGCCACGACATACTTATCTCCAACGAGGACAAATATCCTCTTCAGCTACAACAACAAATGTTATCCTCTGACGCTAGCAGTTGTCTCAAAGAACACAAAATCATGATAACATCAAATATAATAAATTGTATTAGTAGTATGTCGTAGAAATTAAACAATTTTTTAAATTCTGAGGCCAACTGTTTGAATGCAAACGATTGTCTACCGCTGAGCACAAAGTTTCCAATATCGAGTTCAGGTTTCCTGAGCACAGTTAGACGATAAATCAGGTTTGTCTAAAGATACTGGAAACAAGCCAAAAACAATCAGGCTCAAATTCAACCTTGAACAACTGAGGGACCCTAACATCTGCAAGACATTCCAAATGACAATTGGATGAAAATTTGCTCAACTCCTTGTGATAGATGTTGATCTTAAAGTGATGACAGCCGCTTTCAACACAGTCATGACAACAGCTGCCAAGGACAGCATTGGCCTTCAACGCGCAAAGAAAATACTCTGGGTTACATATTCTAAATCAGTGTGATGACCGAAGAGACCTCAAAAACACCAGACACACAACAGGGGCAGTCGAATACCAAGAAATAAAAAGGAATATCAGACAAAAACTTGAAGACAGCAAACAACGTTAGGATTGGACAAAAGTGCACAGAAATGGAAAGCAGTCTGATACGAAATAACAGCAAAAAGGCATTCCAAATTGTGAAAGACCTTACCAGAAAAAAACAATCAAGATTAAGTTCCATTCAAGACGTAAATGGAACACTCCTCACAGAAGCAAGTGATATTACTTAAAGGTGGACTGAGTATTGTACAGAACTCTACAACCATCCATCCACGGGAGACCCAGAGGTGCTTGCAGTTTCACACTCCACAAATGATGATGATTTCCCCGTTCTCAAAGAAGAAGTGGAGTCAGCAATAAGAGCATTGAAGAATGGGAAAGCAGCTGGAGTAGACAACATCCCAGCTGAGCTTATCGGTGGAGAGGGGTGGGGTAGAATCAGTAATAAACCTACTTATATACATCTGCAACAAGATCCGGCAGACAGGTGAATGGCCAACACAGTGGACCCAGTCACTGACTATAATATTTCCCAAAAGAGACAATCTCCAGATGTGCCAAAATTACAGAACTATCAGTTTGATCAGCCATGCTAGTACGGCGATGCTGCAGATCGTGTTGAATAGACTGAATCCACAAGCAGAAACTACAATCGCTGAAGAATAAGCAGGGTTCGGGAGTGGAAGAAGCACAAAAGAACACATATTTAATATCAGGGTTCTGTGTGAAAAGTATTCTCAACATCAACAGAACATCTACCATGTGTTCATATATATCAAAAAGGCTTTCGACAGAGTGTGGCATGAGGCATTGTGGGCCACAATTTAGAAGTACAACATGGGGCAAACGTTGACCAATGTCATCAAGAAGCTGTATGCTAAAGCTAAAGATAGAGTAATTGCTCAATGTTCTGTGAGGGATGGTTCAAGACAATAGTCGGAGTATGTCAAGACTGTGCCTTGTCACCCACGCTTTTTAACATCTACTTAAAGCACATCATGAGCGACGCCCTGAGAAACCACTGTGGGACAGTAAGCATTGGAGTGCGTAACATCACCAACCTACGCTTTCAGGCGACATTGATGGGCAGGCAGGCAGTGAAGACAAACTTGTAGAACCTGAATGAAACATCTTCCATATTTGACAAGGAGAAAAGCGCCAAGATGACAAAACTGATGACAAATAGTGGCAAACAAATCTCAGCCAAGATTAAAGTCAGAAGACAGGACCTAGAAACAATGGGCCAGTTCAAATATCTTGGTACTAAAATCACCGAAGAGGGACCAAGAGCATAAAAATTGTGTCACGACCAACACAAACAACTTATTTATGTCAACGCTAAGACCCATCTGGAGACACAAGAATATCTGTCTGAAAACTAAAATCAGACAACTGAGAGCACTAGTCATCTCAATTGTTTTGTATTCATGTGAGGTGAAGCAGAATTACAACGAATAATCCAGGCACATGAAATGAAATCCTACAGAACCATCCTTGACATATCTTATACGGATCACATAAAAAATGAAGAAGTTCGTTACACCATCAGGCACAAAGTAGGCCATTGTGAAGACCTCATCACCACGGTCAAGATGAGAAAGCTGAAATGGTATGGCCAAGTCGCTAGAGTCAACAGTCCATCCACAACAGTAATGTAGGACAGTGTACAGGGTTTGAGATGGAGAAGTAGACAGACAAAGTAGACTGACAACATCGCAGAATGGACTAGAAACGTGTTGCGGACAAACAGGAATTGGCACATGATGGAGACAAGTGGAGGGAACTGGTCATATGTTCAGCAGCACAGTTCCTCAACTACCACACAACTACCACACAAGATCAAGAGGCAGATGATAATGGTGATGATGATAATGATGACTGGAAACATCTGTCTCACAATTATTCTTTAAGGCAGATAATGTCACCTCGTCGCCTAGAAAGGTTTTTTTATCACCAAAATCTATTTAGTCCTTGGCAGCTGTCAAGAAACCTACATATCTAATGAGGTCTGGCAATATTTCAGAGGTCATCAAATATCTTGCTCGTAGATATTCGTCTTCGCTAACGAAGATTCCAATATGTTAACCCGAACTACACCATGGCGGATCGAACGGATATTTCAATACATCGGGTCTGTGAATCCAATCAAAATCAACTGGTTCAATTTTGAACACTGTTCCTATGCAATCGAGAGAAGGGGAGCGCACAACCGGATTGGACTCATAACTAGGCAAGTTTCAACTGCTGGTCTGTGTTTGTACAAATACATCCTTTCCCTTAAATACGCCTTTAATGGTTTCTATCTGGTACTTAGTCATATTTTCGATGCATTATTTTGAAGTTAGTTACCTGTACCATTTTCAGCCGATGTACAAAACGCTGCTGCTATATGCAATTGATTAATTCGCATTACATACTATAAAGGAGGCAACTATGAAATCCAATCAAATTCAATGAACCATTCAAATATCTGATTAACCGATTAGGGTGTAGACAAGGTTAAAATATCGGAACATGGCTGGCGAGAATGAGTAAAGATTGCCAGAACCTAATCTGGTCTTAAGCACTTCCAACGGCATATGCATCTAAAATGATGTCGGGTTCAAGTCAAGGTCACCAGAACATAATTAGGTATTTGGCCTCTGCATATCGAACTGAGAGTGATATTTCATTAAGTCGCTTACAAACACTTTATAACAAACGGGAAACTAATAGTGCCTGCCTACGCTATCACAGTTAGGGGTCGGGCATAATTAGAATAACTACAGCTTAAATCTTTGTCTTTCTGAAAAACTGGTATCATAACAACTAGATCAAAAAAATCTCAAACGCATTTGTTCTATCTTGTCAGTCCAGCACAGTCGACAATAAAACCAATTATGTTTTAAAATAAACAAATCCCAAGAGATCAGAATAAGAAATATTGGCCATTATACAATGTAGGCAGCAAAAGAAAATGATATGACTAGGCTTACTTGACCTATATTACCTGCGTTAAACATTTCTTGACGTTGATTTTATGATTTAGTATCCAAAATACAAGAGATTTATTTTAATCGTTGATACGAAAGTGTCCCTTTTTGTGAGCATGCATATGCTGACTGAGCCAAGCATGCGTATTCTGTTTTTGATGTCTAAAATATAAAATGTATTGTTTGTGATTATTAAAGATGAAATAAAGATGATTTACGTTTCTGTATTATGGTTTAAATAAATTAAATCTATGGAAGATCGATTATTTAAGAAATCAAATTGACTAAAAAATGAATATAAATAAGCAAAATTGACGAGACAGTGATTGGTTGTTTAGAAAATTTAAAACAATATTCGTCTAAACGATATAGGGATTTGCAGTTTAGAAGATATAGTGATTTAATGATTCGAAGAATCCAAGAAGGATATGGGTCTACACAATATAGTGATTAGATGTCTAGAAGATAGCATGCTTGGCGGTTGAGAATATATAGTGATTGGCTATTTAGAATATATAGTGATTGGCTATTTAGAATATATAGTGACTGGCGGTTTAGAATATATAGTGATTGGAGGCTTGTAATATATAGTGATTGGGAATTTAGAAGAGAAGGACATGCAGAGGTCCATAAGATTTATGAACCAACGTATTTAAAAATAGCTAAGCCAATGTTTTCATCAACAATTTACCGTATATACTATCTTTTAAGTCTTATGCAAATGTAAGCTGCATAGACCCAGGTCTGTTTTAAATAATGGGACAGCAGATACGGGTATGTGCAGTCTGTCAGGACCAATCAGTAGAAATAAACAACGTAAACCCGGATCTACCATCGCATCATGCGCTTGCAGATCAGGGTCTATGTTATTTCCCACTTGACTAGACTTTGTGCTTGAAATGGATAGTTGGAGTGAAAACAATCTGGAAACAAACATTTCATCTTTTAAGTCGCAAAAATGATTTTTGCAGAAATAATTGATAAAAAAAAGTTTGAATGTATAATTTGTAGCAATGTAAAGAGAAACACTCTTTAAACTCGCTACATTTGAATGACGCTCTTTAGTGTAAATGTCTCCGAATCGATAGGTAATGCAACTTAAGTATAATTGGCACGTGAAGAGGAAGTGATCGATCTTTTCAAGACCAATCGATGTTTTCATCGTATATGTTTTTCCCAAACATATCGTTATTTTATGCCGTCAGATCTGTATTGACCTATCAAAGATTTTCACAAAGGAACATGTCATGCAAGACAACCGTATTAAAGTAGTCTCTAGTAAGGAAATGTCAGATGCACATATGGCAAAGTCAACTGCAACGCAATAAGCTGCATGCATGTAAAATCCAAGCAGATAAAGTCACTATTGTACCAAATAAAATTGTTGTATTTGCAATTGGATTATAATTTGTATATGTTGTCTACGACTTATTATAATGAAATATCCATCGTTTGTTAAGAAAAGGTTAACACTTAGGAACTGGAATCGGAAATTCCGTTGCTATTTCAGGGAGTCATAATTGGCCCGATGCGATTTCCCGTACGAGGTGACTAATAAGTACAAAATTGTATCTACAAATAGATATATAATGTTCTTTTCACTACTGATTTATTTTAGTGATCATTTATATTCTGGCAATTCTAGGTATTAATCAGTAATACATAAATAGCATCCAGTATAGCAATGCAGTTATAGATACAACACATCATGGTACACAAATAAAATCTTTAACCAATGGCATTTACTTTGCATCAAGAAAAAATAATTCAGACATAATAAGACTCTCGTAACTATTAAGACAATGTCATTATAGACAAAAAAAATAGCTGTACTTCACTGGAAATAAGAAAAAGAACTACGTTACCTTCTTGTCATGGGGTCTTCTGAGCTGGAAGGTATTACAAGATAATTATTTTTCATTCTTGATAATTTTCGTTTCTTAAAATGTAAGTAGCGGCTTATTATAAAATCATCATCAAATATTACTTATCTAGTTTCATCTACCTGTCTAGCAGTTTACATATAATCGATACGTCTTTCTTAGTATATAATGCAATTAACATTACAAGCGTTTTCAATGTACCTGCAGATTAGACGCAGCTTTTTGAAAAAGAGAAACACTTAGAACAGTGTAATGAATATTATCTCCCTTTCCTTTACTGACTATAACAATTTCTGTCCATAGTGTATCATACTTTCTGCTTGAAAGAGGCATATTTATTACAAAAATTATTCAGACTATGTCTGATCTAATACTGCTTTTGGGTGAAGTTTACACCAACACAGCTTGTAGATTTCAATACTTGATACGTTTATGTCCGTCTGTCCGTCCTTCCCGAAATTCTTGTTAGTAAAGCTGGATAAAACCACTTAACACAGACAAACACAATTTTACTCCATTATTTGGTTTCGTAATTAGATGTCCTGATTAGATTGTCAGAACAAAGCAGCATTTGTTCCAATTGAAAGTTTGATCTTTGTGCACAGAACAAATGTTAAAATCATCAAGCAAAAACCAATCAAGATGTACTTTTGTAGACATGTTTTTTTATTTATACAGAGATTACTAGATGAGTATAAAGGTAATTTCAGAATTTGTTTAGTTTTGACATACTGACATGGCTTTTGCTGTAAATTACTTGCCAGCAAGAAAGAGAGAAAATACCACCAGTTAAAAATTAAAATCGCTACACATAATTAAAAATATGACAATGATCAGATTAGATTTTCATGCAAGCAATATTTCACATTTTTATAAATGTTTCAATGTTTGGGATTTACACGTTTTGGTAAGCATGATTGCATTAATTACATACGCCTGGGGGCATACATGAAATAGACAAATAAAATTATGTGTACATGTTCATTTTCCTCTTCTTTTGTAGACGACCTGAACAGAGTCTGGTGCGATTACAGCACCTTTTCAATTTTTACATTTTGTAAAACTTGCTTGACATTTGGAAAAAAAATGTTTTTGTTAGCACAATAATCAAAACCTTGACGAGGAAGAAAAATGAAGTGTAATACGTATTTGTGTATGCATACATAGGTAGCATGATTAGATTTTCAGGCCATTACAATTTTTTTTTCATTATTCTGTACACATTTCTAATTATTTCTACATAAACACAGCTCAAGGCCCAAAACAAAGTCTCTAGTGTGCTTGTATGCATATTGCCCAGACTATGGCATCTTGCAATACAAGAACATATATAGTTTAATGGCTGTCTCTTAGATTAAAAGGTTATTTGCCAATCGTTCAAGACAATTGCAATATTCAGGGTCGGATTAAGGCTAAAGGTTTAATGTTTTGTCCGGATTTAGGAGTAATTTAATATGTGATTGAGGATTTAACGAAGTGCTTACAAACTTGGAGGACCCAAGGCTATATCCTTATTATCTAACGTGTTAATCCAGCCCTGAAGCCATTGATGCATAGCAAGGAGTTTTTTTTCGTATGAAACCTTTGTAACATTTTTTACCTTGCTTTACGAGTAATAAAATATACATATGGCCACTGGAAGGCGAAACTTTCTATAACTCCATCCGACGATTCTGCTATCGTATAAACAGAAGTATCAGGTGTCCGTCCACGGCCAATCATCCGTATTTCTGTGCCCTCGGAGAACAACAAAAAATCCTTCGGAGCTGGAACAAGATAATGATGACTTAGTAGTACCAATAGTAAGCTATGTTGTATTTGTTGTAGAAGAGTAAAACTAGTCGAAGTAGTAGTAGTAGTAGTAGTAGTAGTAGTAGTAGTAGTAGTAAGGGTAGTAATAGTAGTAGTAGTAGTAGTAGTAGTAAGGGTAGTGGAAGTAGTAGTAGTAGTAAGGGTAGTAGTAGTAGTAGTAGTAAGGGTAGTAGAAGTAGTAGTAGTTGTAGTAGTAGTAAGGGTGGGCGTATAAATAATGGTATTAGTAATAGCAGTGGTAGTTCTTCATTTGCTGCTTGTTAAGTTAAAAAGTTATGTAGACAACACAAATAATTCTGTTGAACATAGTAATGCTTACATCGTTTAATTTATATAACAGTAGACCTTGGTATAAGTAGCTTGGTAAGTGCGGTATTAATGTTAAGATACCCAATGAGAACACTAGCATTTGAATGGTCCTAGATACGTTTGAAAATCTCTGTGATGCCTCTTTCCCCAGCGCCATTGACTGGAATGCCAGGGAAAAAAGCAATCCACCCACAAGCTCTCTCTCTCTCTCTCTCTCTCTCTCTCTCTCTCTCTCTCTCTCTCTCTCTCTCTCTCTCTCTCTCTCTCTCTCTGCACACACACAAAAAACACAGAGCGTTAAAGAAGTGACTGAGGTAAAGATATTTGTGTTTGAATTTCGTTAATACACATTCCTTTTCTAAAGCCGTAACTAGTATACTATTTAGGCTCGAAAATTGATCCAAGTTTGACAAGATTCCGATTGATTTGATTGTAACAAGATAACTGGGTGAGATTTTCGGATTCACAACATAACACATTTGATGATAATATAAATACGATGTTTAATAATGAATGATTGGAATGAGCAATTAAATTATGAATACGTGCGTATATAGTTAATAGAACTATTGGAGTAATTAACATACGAAAGCACAAATGTATTAAAGAGAAATACAAACAAATTTCTCTAACAATTACAACACAAAGAGTGAATGATTCACTGTGACTAAACAATGGAAAGATGGATTTAGTTTACTCATCTAGCAAACTAATGTAGAATTTTACTCATGTAGTAAAATGAATTCATTCATTGTGAAATTATGCAAACGAGAAAGGACAAATATATTATTTATGTTCACAGTCACGAAAGATAAAATGGGTTTTACGAACCACAAAAGTTAGATCACGGCTACAAGATTACATGCAAGGAGATACACTCCGTCGTCAGAACACTTTATTTCAGTTCCACTGCTGCTAAAGATCAGCTTCTGAGTTGCTACAATTCCTGTGGTTAGCTTTACATCTTGAACCACATAGACCTCAATCACTCCGATAATATTAAATGCTCTGGTCCTCCAGACCACTCTGGACACCACATACAACTCTACACTTTCCGGAGGCTCCGGACTTTAGACTCTGGATAACAACACCAGACACTCCAGATACTGCACACGCCAGATACTGGAAAGCTCTACAACTGGAGATGTGCGAGTCCTTATAGTAGACTGCTGACTGACAAGACAATCCGTACTGTAAGGAGCTTTACAAGCGATGATGTATTTATACACAAAATATTGTCTGTGCATTGAATGTCCTCGGTTCATCTCATCAACATCACTTCGCACGTGCGGCACAGGATGGACCGAACTCAAGGTTTTGAATACGACACAATATACATTAATCACCCTCGGGTATCGTTGTACGCGGAAATCGAAACTCGAGTACACGAATTTAATAAATAAATAAAAAGGGTTTATACATTTCCGTGACATTCTAACGGCCCCTGAATAAATCTCTCCCAATCAGGATTTCGTGGGAACAGTTTACTTCAAAGATTGTTGTCCTGGTTACTGGAGTATTGTTGTTGTATTTGAGTTGTTTATTCTTTGGGTTTGTTTTGGGTGTAGTGCTTTTATATGTATTACATATCTCTTCGTATATGTGAAAACATACATGTTTCTTTCTCTCAACTACTTAATTTCAACATTGCTCTGATATTTCTTTATAGAAATTCACTCGGCGAAAACCTTGTAGAATTGTTTCGACGATGACACAAATGATTCAGACGAGGAAGAATATTCTTACGCGATAGGATTTTGAATAATCGCTGTTTTAAGAAAACGATTTAAACGTAATATAGCATTAAGGTAAAACGTAAATGAGATCAGGATTTCAATTACAAGAGAAGACTATTTTGTTTTAGTTTCTTAATCGTCGTATATTCTTTTATTTGCCACAAAATGTATAAAACCTCCTTCCGGTGTCTCGTGATTCAACACAGGCAGTTTTATACCAGGCTCAATTCAGAGAAAACCCACAAAGACAAAATAAACGACATTAAAAAGTCTTAAGTGGTTGGATTACAATTACAAGAGACGAAAATTTTGTTTTAGTTCGTTGATAATGGTATAATCTGTCACAAATATCTTAATATATTGTACAACTTCCAAGATGGGTAGTAGTTCAGCAAAATGGGGGTTCAGGCTCTGTCATCACCGCGAGATGAAGTAGTGATCAGAGAGAGCCCATAGAACTCTACTAATGAAGAATGGGGGTCCTGGCTCACTTGTACCTGATGCATGCAAAAGCAATGCTCACGTTAGAAGAAGATTCTGGCTTACCCGTGTGAACTAGTTAAGTGTAAACGCTTAAATAACTCTATTGCTGTGTTATGGGGGATCTGGCTCACCTGTG
Source organism: Unio delphinus (assembly GCA_029339505.1). Classification (NCBI taxonomy): domain Eukaryota; kingdom Metazoa; phylum Mollusca; class Bivalvia; order Unionida; family Unionidae; genus Unio; species Unio delphinus. Next base: position 4,039,163 of record JAQISU010001242.1, on the reverse strand, counting down.
ATCGAAGGGGGTTTGGCTCACCGACGTGTTCTAGGTGAGTGAGAGCTGCCATGGAACTGGGTTATGGAGGTAATGGCTCACTTTCATAACTGCGTGATGAATGAGAGCTTCCATGGAATTGTGTTACGAGAGTTCTGCTCACTATATTAGAGAAGTGTTTGAAGTATAGTGAATATATATCTTCGGTGTTATCCCTAACGTGTATATAAGTTTGGTCTTAGTGAGAAGAGCTCTGATCCAGAGTTTGAATTAAGTGAGGAAGAGTCCCAGGAATGGTTGAAGGGTGCGATCGAGCTGATAGCGTACGCTAATAAGAATCTGAGTTATGTGCCTAAGATGCTCTGTTGTGAAGAGAGTGAAGAGGAGGAGTTGGTAAAGCGTAGTCATATTCATCAGTTTCCAGGTGCAGCGCTACAATCAGCAGTATTATGGATATTATTTAATGGACTATATATCCTCAACAAGAAAGTGTCTTCATTGCCTTTTGAGATGTGATCAGTTTTATGTCACCGCTCTTAATGAAGTTGATCAGGCATATATTTTGCTTTTGACACACGATACTATTATAATTAGTAGAGCTCAACAAACATACAAATACCTGTTGACTGTCGTTGACGTTTGCAAGTAGATATAAAGAAGATAATCCGTTATTAAAGAAAACAACTAGTACAGGTGTATTTGCTTTTGAACGAATTTATCAACGAGTACCCATGCGATGGCAACACCTACTACAGGTTGTATCCTGGCAATAAATGTCTTGGTGCAGTATCATCTCTGATGAAAAACAATTTACGTGACCAGGCAATCGTTGAACGATTTAATCGAGCACTTGCTGAGCTGTTATTTGGATATTTGTTCGATTTGGAAATTTATTTCTCTTCGTTGCATCAGCAATTATAAAATCAATTCTATAAGAATCGTCCACAATTAGTCTTGTATAGTGTATTTTATGATCATAACGTTCTCATTGGGGAAATGTACCGATTAATCTTCTGCTAAGATCAAAAGAGATAATATCAGGATTTTCATTATCTAAATGTTTCTTTTGCTGTTGTAACCGAACTTCATTTTGTAGACGATATGATATAACCTCTTCACATATTTTATGAAATATCAGTAATTTTGTGTTGATCATACATCGTAACAATACAATCGGTACCCAATTCTTTTCTGAAAAGTGTCTACCAATTCAGACATGACAAACTGGATAAAGCTCTTTAGCAAAGTCATATGACTCTATACAAGCGAATCCAATCAAGTCAAAATCCAGTAAAGGTTTATCGCAACTCTGTTGCGTCATCGACTCAGAAGCCATCCTTGAAAAAGTACAAGGAGCATCGAAAGATCCCATCCATTCTTTTACTCAAATAGACCATAAGCACATCTCTTGTGCGATCGGATATAAAACATGCTGATCTGTTGACGAACGTTTATCTTCGTCGTACAAACTGCATAGAGGAGAGGACTGCGTCATCTGTTTGAGTTACTCATCATGGAATGGATGAAAGAACTGCAAAACATAAAAGCCATCCCACTTACCTCCTCGGACCTCAAGCAGCACATAGCAGAAACGCAACATAACATCTGCGAAGATTGCTTTCAATTTCATGGTCAAAAAGTCAGAGATCAGTGTCATATCCCTGGCCACTACAGAGGTCATGCTCATGGCGATCGTAGTCTATGCTTCAAGGATTCAGACTTTCTTCCAGTCATTGCTCATAATCAACGAGGATATGATGGACTCTTAATCATCGCAACGCTCAGCATTCCATGAGTCAAGACCCTTCTCTTTCAAGTAGGAACTCACATCTAATGCATTTCCAATAATTTCAAAAAAATACATGTCGTTTTTGATTGGTTCCTTTCGTTTAATCGATTCGTTGCAGTTGATGGAGTTGTCACCCCACGTTCACCCATCTCGAAAACGGATTTTGAGATCTTACTCCCTACGTGTACATCGATGCGTAGTTCAGATTCTTTGAAACCTCCTTACCCGCTCTGCAAGATGTGTACTCACACTTACATCTCTCCCGCATCAAGGAGGAAGAAGATCAGTACGCAAAATGATATGGAATGGCCTAGGTTGTCATACTTTTGGAGATTTATCACCATCTGTACTTGAAAAACCAGAAACTTTCTACTCGTGTATTGTCTTCCCAAATTTCCCACGCATGTGTCTAGATTATAACCAGCTCAATTTGCTCTACTACGTCACCTCAATGGGACTCTCTTGAGATGGTCTTTATAAGACGAGCCAACTACAACGTGAACCCTTCCAAGATAGATATTTTCATGACACTTATCGCCATGTCAAATCTGAAAGATGTTTTATCCAGGTTCTTCACTAAGGTGGCAAGCTCGTATTTACTGCCTGCCAGACCATCAATTTTGTCGGCAAAGCGGAGGTTGATGATGTTACATCCTCAAATGCTGACTGTCTCACGGTGGTTTTCCAAAGTTTCGCTCATGATGCATTCTAAGCAGATGTTGAAAAGCGTGGGTGAAAGGAGACAGCCATGACGTAATCAATATGTCTTAAACCAATCCCCCACATAACCTTGATCAATTATTGCACTTGTCGCCTTCGCATACAGCTGCTTGATGATATTGTTAAACGTTTTACCATGTTGTATTTCTTAATTGTTACCCACAATGACTGATGCAACACTGTCAAAAATACCTTTTTGAAATCTATGATAGATGTGTTGTTAGAACCCTGAGATTGAAGATTGTTATGTTGTGATTCTTCCACTCCGGGACCCTGCATGTTCTCCAGCAATTATTTCTTCTGCTTGAAGTTTCAATCTGTTTAAGAAGATATGCAGCAAAACCTTCCTAGCATGGCTGATCAAACTGATAGTTCTATAATTTTGGCATAGATTAAGATTGCACTTTTTGCGGAGTGTTATAAGCAGTGACTGGGTCCAATGTGTTGGCCATTCATCTTTTTGCCAGATCTTGTTGCATATTTCTGTTGGTAGCACTATCACTGATTGCCCCCATTCTTGATATGTTCAGCTGTGATGTTGTCTACTCCAGCTGTCGTCGCGTGTTTCAGTGCTCTTATTGCTAACTCCACCTCTTCTTTGAGTTTGTAACTTCAAGCACCTCTGGGTCTCCTGTGGACGGATGGTTGTAGAGTTCATTACAACACTCAGTCCATCTTTCTGCAATGGCACATGCTTCTGTGAGGCAATTCCCATATTCGTATTGGTACTGACTATTAGTCGCTTGTGTCTGGTGAAGTCTTTTACAATTTGGAATGCCTTTTTGCTGTTATTCTGTATCATACTGCTCTCTATTTATCTGCACTTTTGTCCAATCGAATCTTTGTTTGCTTTCTACAATTTGTTCTGATATTCTTATTTATTTTGTGGTACTCTATTGCCCATGTTGTGTGCCTGGTGCGTTTGTAGGTCTCTTCGGGTATCACACATATTCATACTCTCTTCTGTAACCCAGGGTTTGCTCTTTGGGCGCTGGAGACCTATGCTGTCCTTGAATCTGTTGTCATGACGGTGTTAAAATTATATGTCGTCACCTTAACATCAACATCCATCACAGTGGAGCAAATTTTCCTCCAATTGTGTCTTGGAATGACCTGCAGATGTTAGTATCCTTCAGTTGTTCAAGGTTGAATTATTGGCTTGTTAATTGTCTTCAGCATCATTCTGAAGTTCATAACCACGAGGACGTGATCACTTCCAACATCGGCACCTGGGAACGTTCTTGTTTGTGCTCTATTAATTCCAGATCAGTAATGATTTTGAACCATTATGTAGTCGATCTGGTTATGATGGGTTCTATCTGGTGAGTGCTATGTCAAGCATCGTGAAGCTTTATGTTGGTCCAGGGTGTTCTCTAGTACCAAGTTTGTGTAGCTTCCGAATTCAAGCAGCAGGCTCCGTATTTTATTGGTAATTTCATAACAACACAGTCCACAATGAGCATCCTAGTCATTTAGAGCATCTGTGCCAATTTGTGGCATTCCAGTCTCCTTGGATGATGAGGATGTATTTTTTTCTTACCATGTTTTTATTACCCTGTTGTAGAACTACTCTATATCCTTATCATCATGATTTGGAGTTGGAGCATAGACTTGGATAATAATGATGTTAAAGGGAGATGCTTTCAGACGAATGGATATGATTTTGCTAGATATGGAGCGGCATTCATGCACACATCTGTTAATGGCTTTGTTTACAAGAAAGCCTACTCCATTTATAGACTTGTCCAACTCTCCACTGTAGTAGAATATATGCCCATCTTCGATTTGGTGTTCCACTTGGGCTTTCCATCTGACTTCACAGAGACCCAGAATATGCCATGTGTAGTGTTTCATCTAATGTGTCAACTCTTGGAGTCTTCCACTTTGCGCCAGAGTTCTAATGTTCCAAAGGCGATGGCGATGGCAATGCTGTCTGTTGCTCTAATTTTATGCAAAATGCCAGTAGCACACGTGTCACCTAAGTATTGGTGGACAACGCCAGGTGCGGTCGATGTTGACCCGGGCGACGACCAATCCGGGATGGTAACTTCATTTGTCCAGCATTATCAGTGTGACTTGGGCAAAAATCGCCTGGTGGAGCCAATCCCTCTCCAGACCAATGAGTTGCCAGAAGGGGATGTCATACATCGTCCAGCTGCATTAGGGAAACCAATCTGGATTTTCTGTTAGGGTTTACTCCCTTAGACTTTGGCTGACCAATGCCGACATGCAAGGCAGCAGGAAACTCTTGTATGTCGGACGCATAAAGGTGTATGATCGATTATTAAAAGGCAATATTTTTCGACGTTAAAATGACGTCTAAATTACTGAAATGTTACACTATAAATGCAAACACTATTTAGAAACCAAGGGCTGTGTATGAAGCAGTAATATTGGATGTTCATAACATTTGCATATTTATATCAGGTACCTGTGTAATTAAACGAAGTCATTTTCTTTGCAACTTTAACCCACACAAGCCAAATGTTAAGCGATGTTGAAATTCGACACTTGCTCAAGGCAGAAAATGCATTCAGTTCTATTCTCAAGGTACTATTATGCACATACTCGTCCTAGGGATACGAACGTGGTAACGTTTAATCGGCCAAGTGAATTTGTATTCAGGTGGAACGAGTGGGGTGGTGCTAGTCGTGAGCACTGCACATAAACAAAATTAATTTTGGTATGCGACGAAAGTATTAGCAAAAGTAAGAAATGTATACAAGCGTCGTTTTAAATTTTAAGTTAGTTTGAATATGTGATTGTTATAACATCTTAGTTAATAAATCAAAACATGTTTAAAGATTACACCATGTGATAACTACACATGGAGGCACGGGTTCCCATCTGGTATAATGTGCCTGATGCGCTTTCATTTACAGATTACTGATATATCATCTGTTTGAATGGATTAGAGTCTTAGGTTCCTCAAACTTGGGTATCTGAGAACATAGATGGTTTGGGTTCTCCCACGTTCTGTTCTTCCTTTACCTAACATATTGACCTCCGTGTATAGATAAACGCACAACAATAGCAACAACATGAAAAGGACTGGATGAAAAGCGAATAGGATATTTCCAACAAATGTTCAACAACTGTAAGCGTTAAAGCGTTATGTCCAAGAAATCCCAATATCCCTGTACCTTCATTATAATACACGATACCACAGTTTTACTGGGTAATATCAATGTGTTTTCTCATTTAATTTTTAAAATTACAAATGAACACTCAGTACAAAATTAGGAAACTTATTAAGTTATTGCAATATTTGTCTGGTCAAAGATCGCAAATTTGAGAAACTATTTATTTCATAACATTAATTTGAAACGAGTAATCATGGGAGATCAGATAAATTTGTTGTCATAGTATATTCAAGTAAATATTTGTTTTTCTATTAGACATAAAATGTGTTAGCTCCAAGTTAAGTCACGTTAATATTAAATTGACCTTGTTATGTTTTCACCCGAGACTGGGCAGTCGCCAGAATGAAAACACACATAGATCAGGGTAAATGTTAATGACTAACTAACTAAATCAAAACCATATTTACAATGAAATTCTAAAATGTTTAAATAATAAGAACATTACGTAATGTTCAAATTTCGTTCTCATCATATAGCCAATACCGTGTTAATTTTGCGGTTAACTGCTCCGGTGGCCAGTCGTTAGTGTCCACCGCGGGAGCGGGAGGTCGAGGGTTCGATCACCGGCCGTGTCATAAAAAAGACTTACAACAGTTGCACTTGTTTGTTTAATTAGGATTTTTAAAGTAGCTTTAACTATTTTGCAGCCATAACGTTACGATGTCTGCAGTGAGGAAGTTTATAGTGATATCAAGCACTAGGACATCGTGCCGCAGACATGTAACATGATGTCCCACCCAGTCGCGACAAAATCAACAACAAACGCAGAAAGTAAACAGAATTATCACAAGCCATCACGGCTTGAAAAAAAATAAAAGTTTTCCAATGTATGACTTATAGAAAGCTTATATATATATATATATATATATATATATATATATATATATATATATATATATATATATATATATATATATATATATATATATATATATATATAATGCAATTCATATAATACGTAAAGAGTAGTAGGTCAAAATTACATTTTTTCTTCAGTACTAGCCCACGCCCTAATACTTCTCCCTTTCTACTCTCCTTTTGTACGGAATGAAGCATGGGGATTATAGTTTTAAGCATGCGCATTACCCTCATCCATGTAAACTATTTTATATCGAAAACAGCTCGATTGACCCAATGCTGGCAGATCAATGATATTGCGATAGGGAATCAACATACATTAGTGATAAGATATATTTATCTACTAAGAGAGCAACATTCCAAAGACGACGTAATCTCACTTACCAGAGCAATTACGGACATCCTCTTGTAATACATTAAACCGGTATGTCGGACAGTGACATCGAGCTATCGACTCATTCAGAGTACGGAAACATAGTCCATTACAAGCTCTTTTGTCAGCAACTTTGTTACATATACTGCCTGCGCCATGATGGCTTATTGTTGTAGTTGCTAAAAGCAAACGATATCAGTCCATTAAAAATAGGATACTAGTATGGAGGAACTAGAGCATTTTGACATAACACATTTATACATACATCTCATTTTAAATCAGTATACGTAATGCTCTCTCCAGAGATAGTCCAAACAACATGGCTCAAAGAGAGAGAGAGAGAGAGAGAGAGAGAGAGAGAGAGAGAGAGAGAGATGCATGCGAACATAAATAGTTATAGGGGATACTTTAGGGGCTATAGAAATCCCGGTTAGAAAGGTCGCGGAACTGTTTAGGGTCTATGGGAAATTTAAAATGGGGTTAAAATCTTGGGGTTGTATAGGGTCAATGGAGCTCCCAGTCAAAAAGATTTCACGATAACATGGGGTCTATTAGAACTTAAAATGGGTGGGCATATATATAGACAAGGGGAATTAAATATGGGAATATCACCTGAGGAAATAAACATGGGTGAGGTCACTGTATTTATAGGGTGATATTTTTATAGGGTAAAATGCATTTATAGGGTTTTTTTGTTTGTTTGATTAGGATTTTTAACGTAGCTTTAACAATTTTTCAGTCATATCGCTACGATGTCTGCAGTGAGGCAGTTTATAGTGATGTCTAGCACTGAGACATCATGCCGCAGACATGTAGCATGATGTCTCACCCAGTCACATTATCCTGACACCAGGCCGACCAGTCCTAACACTAACCTCTTTATGCTGAGCGTCAAGCGAGGCAGCTGTTAGTACCATTTTTGTAAGTCTTTGGTATGACTCGGCCGGGGATCGAACCGACGACCTCCCGCTTCCGGGGCGGACGCTCTAACCACTAGGCCACAGGAGCGGTTAACATTTATAGGGACAAAGATTGATATGGACAAACATAGACATAGAGAAACAAACAAACACACATTCCAACAATGGAGATGGAAACACAAAAAAGGACAAGAATGTTCTAAAGAAAGACTCACATATAGAATAGAGACTCAAGAAAAGAAAAGTCTATTGTATGGGTACAAAACATTTATTCAATTATATAGATGGCCTACTGGTTTGTGCTTTGGTCTATGCACTATCCAGTTAAAATATTAAGATTTGAACGTGAAACAAAGATATTTACAAGATATTTAGTTCTTGATTATAGTAACCTACTTTTTATAATTAAACTTTACGCATTTCTATAAACATCACTTCATATACGATATATCTACATTAAATGTTCATTTAAAAGAAAATTCTAAACAAAACAATTAACAAACAGTCAAATAGGACAAAGTTCATGTTTTTTCGCTCTATCCGTTACACACGTTGTTTAAAATCTGGTCAGCTACTACTTGTGTCCCAGTGTATATGTTTCCCATCACTTTCTGCCTTTCATTGTTAAATCTGCTTTTATTTCCATCGTGCTGGGTACGCTTACTGGTAAGCAAATAAAGTGAAGTAATCGTCTCCAAACCTATGGATGTACAACGTGTACCATATGAATCATCACTTTTCAATAGGTAATGTCAAATTGTCCTCTCATGGTCTGCACGTCTTCAATATCCCTCAAAACTTTGGAAGAAGTTAATTCAGCAGATGTACTAAACCCGTGACATACAGGCGAGTTCAAACTGTTGTGGTGCATGGATAGGCTCAAACAACCTCGATCTTTGACTTGGCACTAACGTTTGAGTTCCTCTAACAGTGTGTCAAGTATGTCTGTAATGAAACCTGCTCCTTCCTCAGGTGGAACATTTGACGCAAAGTCTTTAAATTTCACCTAGTATATGTAAGTTGTCGTCCTAAATGTTCTCGAAGTTGCTGTCTGAGTCATTTGAATGCTGAAGTACTGCTTTAGGTTTACCGAATCTGTTCCTTTCCTGGATGCACTTTGCTGTTGACAGCATGATGGTGAAAGGCTCAATGATGTTTGTTTTTATTTTCATCTGCGTAGACAGATTCGTCTTTCTTGTCACATGTTCTCGCAATGAAGTGTCGTCCTTGGACGCCGTCCCCTTTATACTGGGTGATATCAGCATGTCCATAAGATAAAGTCTTGTGGTCTAGAAGTTGAAATGGTTGCACGTAGTTTGTTATGGCGTTAGTACATAGACAACTTAGATGTGGCACTGCATTGGTGATATGATCGTGTGGCATAGCATCACGTGAATATCTCTTTGGACTTGAGTCTTATGCTCGATACTTTCTGTTTGAAAGGATTCATCTTCTTTCTCGATTGTCCTTGATAGTTGCAATGAACTATCGGTTTTGGACGTTGTCCCTTTTTATATGCTGACTAATATCGACGTGACCGTACGGTAGAATGAAATAGTTGGGAAGCCACACTTTCTTCTGGTACACGATTTGATAAACGTTTTCGATGGGTCGACTGACGATTTGAATGTTGGGTAAACGTACAACCATGTGCAGACTGCATAGCTTCTTTTAGCACATCAAAATTGACTACTCGACGGTTATAAAAAAATTGAGTCAATCCTTTCATTTTACACTCGGTGTTCACTTCTCCTTATTGTCTCGTTATTCATAGCCGTAATGTTTGGACCGCCACTAGCAAAACGTAGAATATTGTTTCGGGGTGATCGTTCATTCAACCTCCTAATTGATATCCTTTGATATCAGGGTGACGTTGACCCAGGTGATCAATTTAGATGCAACTGCCCGTGTCAAAATATAGGACGCAATCTCCTAGCAGTTCTAAAGCTTCGTACAATTTTTAGCAAACATGGTCTGTCAAGTAAGCTACAATGATGACATTTCCTAATTGGCCGTCTTCTACACAACCCCATTCTACTTCGTAATTAAATAATATCAAGTCTTCGCAAACGACGTCCACGTGTTTTATGCATTTGGTTTTCTCGTGAATCATCTGGAAATGGCGGGAAGGTTCTGTCAAATATTCCGTGTTGGGTAAGCAAGGTCGATGTGCCAGTTTACCCCAGAAGCTATGTGAAGTCACTTTGGAAAACGTTCGAATTCCTTCGTTTTACTACACGTGATCTAAAGTGATGCCTTCCTGCTTCCAGTATCTCTCTTTGAATTTATTTTAATCCTCGCGAGTGTGACACCAGGAAAGATAGCCGATGGATTATTGTGTCAGGTTCCAGATGGCATCCACGTAGTCTGGGAAAATACCTTTCTGAGTCACGTCGCCCTTGTGGTATTTTTGGTTTTTTTTTTGAGAAAATGGTAAATTTCGTACACTTCTAAGAGCTGGTAGAATAGCTTTAAACAATTCCACGCTGACACATCCCGTTAAGGCGCGTTTTTTTCTGGATATGCTGACAAGGCTGGTCTTGGTTGAACATTTTCGCACAAGTACGGCACAAAGAAAACATCAGTTTTTTTATGGCAATGGTAAGGTAAAACGTGGGAGGCAAGACTTTGCGCTTGCTCAATCCTTCGTTATCCACGTCAATGTGTTTGGTCTGCAATTGTGGGTGCCCTACGGGAAAGTGACAATATTTGCATACGTAATGTTACAACGAAAACAGGTCCAATTATTCGATTTCTTCTCCTTTCTCTTCGTCGGCTTGGTGCAGCAAACATGTTGCATTTGTCCGTCCTCCGTACAAACTGTTTCGCAGATTCAGTGGGTCAACCAGCTTGTAACCTTTCACGATGCGTTTAAACGTGGAATCGGCTTTCAAACGGTGATCGTAGTCGGATTCCCACATTTCAACACATGGTATCTTTTATTGTTCTAACTTCAAACGCCTTCGACAAATGACTTGTTACAACTCTTCCATGGTTCGTTGTAAAAACTGATTTTTGGTGTCACGTTGAGGGTAGCATATGGGTTATCCGTGAAAAACGCAAACGTTAAACTCGTACACGCTCTGAGGGTCTTCTAAGTCCTAGCCATCCACCGAATACTGTCCGATGGTCTTTTTACCTTCTCCGTTTCAGACATGCTGAATCCATGTATTTTCCTTTTCGCACCAGTAGTGTAGCCAGAGCATGGCTCTGACCGACTATTGACGTTTGACAAGGTTCGTCGTTTGAGGGCTAATGACAGTCAGGGTGTCTTCGGGCATAAATCGTTGACGGTAAACTAAGGAACACGCTTTTGAAATGGCGCAGGCTTCTTTCAAATGATAGATCCATTCGTGTTCTTTGAAAATTCTTGAAATTGTCCACTGCAACACCGTGAAAAATTGATATCACCGATTTAAAAGTGACCATTGGTATGGCATACGTTGTACCTTCATGAGAAGAAGACGAAGACTTCACTTTATCTGCTTACCAGTAAGTGTACCTAGCACGATGGAAATAACTGCAGATTTACGAATGAAAGGAAGTACGTTATGGAATCCACGCTGAGACACAAGAAGCAGCTGACCAGATTTTAAACAACGTGTGTGACGGATATAGAGATATGACCGTTAAACATTGTGACGTCACCCATGGTCAATCCACAGGTGTCATACCCATATTTCTAGTGTTCCTATATATCCCACCCATGTTAAAGTCTCATAGTACCGGGACACCTTTTTGACTGGGACTTCCATTGACCTCATACAACTCCAAGATTTTGTACCATGTTCAATTTCCCAAAGAACCTAAACAGTCTCAAGAGTTTTTTGAATGGGATTTCCATAAAGCCTAAAGTATCTCCAAGAACTACTTAAATACATGCATACATACATAAACGCACATACATAAATAAAAAAATTGTGTTTGAAGCTTTTCATGATAATTCCAGATTATAAGGGAACTTTCTATAAACGAAATGGTAAGTGGCTAATTTTTTTTTTATGATGGTGCGCTTGTACTTTAAAATAGTATCATTTTGTTGAAAAACGTTTAATCTCTAAATATATGGTTGACCTGACATTCGGTTGGGGAAGGACCTGACCTTGTTTACAAGTTAGAATGTTCTGGAAATGAAATCATGACCATCATCATGGTTCTGTTATTGTGTCTATATCTTATATATAAGTGTTATTTCATTCATGTTTCATACATCTGTCGTTAAACAGTCTATAACTTGTGTTTTGTTTTTTGTTTAATTGAATGGGTTTATTTCAATTGCTAAATGGAAATACTGTAGGATAAAATCACTGTTTTGGAATAAATGTGAATTCATTCAAAAACATTCTGGATAATATCATTGTGATACATCAAGAATGTTAGCATATTCCCAAAATTAAAGCATGTGGCATCTGACGAGGTTTTTTTTTGGTGTCATATAGATCAACCATATTTATATATGAGTATGTCCTTTTCAAACGGTACAATTAGCGATACGAATACAAATAGATAACTCCCTTGTCTAGCAAATGTAGCATTATCTTCAGGGCAGATGAGATAAAAAAGACATACAAAAGAAAACCATTCATATACAGTATAAGCAATGAAGGAATTATTACCGATTGCAAATTTTCCGATGCCCTGGAGATTAAATGCAGAAATTGTTTTAGTCTGATCCTTCCATATTTCTATTTTTACCCCTCGTTGACGGACTATGATTTCAGACTCGTCTTGTTCATCTACCACGAAGTTCAGGAGCTGTTAAAATGAAATCATACGTGAAATGTACTGGCACACAATCAAAACTAACGGTAGAAACGTATTACGAGCACCCAGTTACACTGAAAGTCATTGCTCGCAGGGTTTGGTTCAAAAACATGTTACATCGGGATTGAACTAGCAATGTATGTGTTGCGGGTATTTGAGCGATTCATGTCATCAAAATGTGATATACTATCGGTGGAAAACTTACGATAGATAAACATTTTGACACCCGAGCTAAAGAGAAAACCGATAAATATATAAATAGATAAATGGATAAATTGAACACTTTGTCCCAGTAATCTATCATAATATCTAGTATATAAGCAAGTAGCTCGTAATATAATATCTAAACTGGGAGAGGAGGAGTATCCACGTTACATCACTTCATTAGATTTCAGTTCCTTACAGCAATTTTGAATGTTCCACTCATTCTTCCATAAGTGCACTCTCAAATGACTTTCATTGCAACCTCTGCAATTATATATTCAGAGATGTTTTATTTTAACATCGGATATTGAAATAAAAAGGCTCCATCGTCATTTTAACAATGAGATCAGTGTTCGTCTAACATTTTGAAATAAATGTAGCATTTAATATCACCTCTCTAATTGGATTACTCAGCTAATTAGTTTGTATTCAGCTGTATTTGCATAACAAATTATGATGTCTTTACAAGCTTTGAAATCAATGTATTACTTATAAGAAGGGTCATGGTTCAAGGCTATTTATTTATTTATGTATTATTTGATTTCGTCCTCAACTGTATACCTGTATGTAAATGATTTATTACATATTCTTTAGATATATCATCCCTGCTCATAAGGCGGTGGGAAGAACATTTATTGCGTTGTAAATGAGTTGATTTTAAATGTCACATCTGTGTCGTTCTTACCGATTCATTAGTGATTAATTCATCAATAGATACATTGGGTGAGCAAGACCCTTGCGCTGCATTGAAACCATCCATATCCGATAACATACAGGTCCAGTTGAGAACGAAGTGTAACCTGCAAGGGGAAAGAAATTCTTGGAACAACTGCAATGATTCATCAAAAGTTTAAGCGTCACCATGAAACATTTTCTTCATGTACTGAGTTAAATGTCCAAATATAAAATAAATAAGATAGAATGTCAATGCTCTACAAAGGATGTGCTGAATCGATTCGTCAACGAGTCTATAGCCCAAGTTTACGAGTCCTAACTGGAATCTTTAACCAGATTGTTTAACATAGCAGGTACATTGGATACATCGTTAAAGGTGTAAATAACATGAATATCGTGACGATGATGGCCTAATCGCACTCATCGCGAAAGTTTACTTTACCAATATCATCCCTTCTTTGTAGTTTCATTTTCAAAGATCTAATACTTTGTGGATTCAGAGTCTTACTTTTATTGCGACTCATTACATGTACTAATAATACTGCATACATTTTATCACATAGGAAAGAAAATGATGGATACCATCGACATTCCCTTTAAAACATAATACACATAATAATGAGGACTTTGTATAGTGCCTAATCTAAAGAAGCTCTAAGCGCTTTACAACATCTATAATGATATGACTATATATAAAAAATAAAAAAAAGCAAACACCACGAAATGTAAAACATAAAAATGCTGACAATATTTAAGGTAAGAAACATTATTAGGTCTTTAAGTTTGTTCTTGCAGTCGAAAAAGGTGAGTTTCACTGTGTCTTTGTGTCTAATTTAAATGGCCAATTCATTTCACGTTCCTGGCCCTTGTATGCAAAAGAACGTTGTCCATATGACTTTGTTTTCATAGTGTGAATGGTGAGTATACGATTGTCAGAAGAGGAGCGTAAGTATCTTGCTGTTGTGTACAGATGGGTGAGGCCGGATAGGTATGCTGGGCTGGCGTCCGTCAGTGAAACGTAAACCATAGAACAAATTTTGTGTTTGATTTTGGATCGAATGGATAGTCAGTGTAGTGTACAGAGCAGCGGGGAGGTGTGCTCTGATCGTGGTACTCTAAAGATGATTAAATCAGCTTTGTTTTGAACGTTTTGAAATTTCTGGAGTAGATATTGAGATGAACCAAACAGAACTGAGTAACACTAGTCCATACTTGAAAATGCTAATGAACACACAAGTATTTTAGTGGCATCAACTGAAACATATTTGCGAATGGAGCTGATGCGTCTCAGCTTTGTTTTGAACGTTTTGAAGTTTCTGGAGTAGATATCGAGACGAACCAGACATATCTGAGTAACAATTGTCCAGTCTTGAAAATACTAATGAACACACAAATGTTTTAGTGGCATCAACTGAAAGATATTTGTGAAACGAGCTGATGCGTCTCAGGTCATGATATGCAGCCTTGCATATGTTCATGACATGAAGGTGCAATTTGAGAATACTGTCTTGCGTAAAACCTAGGTTTCGTATTGACTGTGTGAATTTAATCTTTGTGTTGATTTTATTTATTGTTTGAGGTAAAGTATGTGAATGAGAAAGTCTTTGTGTTGTGATCAGAAAGGCCTCAGTTTTATCATCATTCATCTGCAGCTTGTAACATGTCATCCATAATTTTGCATCAGACTTGCACCTCTCTACTTCTTGGATGGTAGCACCAAGTCCAGTTGGGTGGCAAGACTTGTATATTTGGTTGTCATCAGCATACAATGAGACACTGGGTAATAATACATAACACATGAAAGCGGATGAGTGTATATAATGAAGGGAACAGGTCAAATAACAGGAATACGTAAGGGATAAAGCGATTATAAGAACATCCCAATAAATCAATATTTACTTTTTGTCCCTATTGTAATAATAATTCCTAGCAACTATTATTTAAAGCATGAACATTTGTCGAATAATGAAAATAAATGATAAATCATGAATACATTTTATGTGGTCAGTTTCAATTACTCACTCTTTTGCTTTTGTCTTAGCTTTACCTGCCATGAAGTATAAACAGAATGTCCTGATTTATGTCTTCCCCAACCATTACTGTACGACGGTGATTTGATTCCAAATCCAGGGCTTCAATTCGTATCATGTTAACGTCAGCCTCGTTTGGACGATAGACCTGGCTTAACGTAAAATAAAGTCGTCTCTGGACTGAGTCAACTGCTAGGGCTAAATAATAATAATAATAATAATAATAATAATAATAATAATAATATGCACACGGTGACTGTTGCATATATTGAAAATTTAAACAGTGTTCCGAGTGCAACAGCTTAAGATGTTCATATAAAAGAAATTCCAGCAATGTATAACAAGTACGTATCATTTGAAATGTATACCCCTTGTTAAATCAAGATTTCGTTTCTAATATATATATATATATATATATATATATATATATATATATATATATATATATATATATATATATGTGTGTGTGTGTGTGTGTGTGTGTTTGTACCCCTTGTATACCCCTTGTTAAATCAAGATTTCGTTTCTAATATAAAAAAAATGCTAATTCAGCTTGCTTTACACATAATATGTTGATCTCATATTAAAACATATCCCCGTTTCGTCTCTTCATTTACAAAAGAAAAAGAGAAAAAAACGGTATTTTGCTTGCAGAGTTGATTTAATCTTTGGATGGGCTTATCACCAATACGAACGTTTAGAATGACATTACATTGCAACGTTAGCGGTGAAGGACTATTACTGAAGCTAAACGACCACTTGTTATTCTAATAGGTAAAATGGGTTTAGTCTCAATAACAAAACGGAATACATTTCATTTTTGATGCGAGAATGGAAATAATTACCGTAAAAAGGTATATATTCACGAAATATTAGCCTCATAGTATTAGCGGTATGGCGACAAATGGTACGCGGCACAAAATTGGTACCTAATTGCAATAGGTAAACATAGTATTAATCTTTTTAAATTAGACGATTCGTTTTATAGTTTTATCTTTTATTTTCCATGACAAGAATTAAAAACTGAAAAGGAGTATGTATTTCAACAGAGCAATACCTGTTTTAGAGGCGTACTAAGAGTAAATGGCGCCTGGAGCGACGATGATGACGCAAAGCGGTTTTGACACCCCAATATATTTTATGCCCGTGGTTTTGGTGCCCCAAGACCTGCCACGCCCCGTTCAAACGTCTCGTCGGCTCCCCTCCCACATTAGTACGCTAATGACTTGATTTGAAACATTTAATTTTTATTCATATTGAGCTAGTTCTCGCAAAATCCTTTAAAAGTTACAACATTTATAAGGATATAAATTTTCTCTAATAAAATAGATGCATACTTTAAAACAAACGTTATCTGAACTACAGCTTACAAGCATATCTACCCATGGCTATGATGACATCAAAATATAACCTCAGATTAATTGCTATTGTTCATGCAACACACCTCCCAATAAATTATATATTATGCAAGTCGAAAGCCTATTTACCTCTATAAATTTTGAAATTATACTTTAAGGGCTATTCTTTAACTTTTGTAGGGGTGTGGAAATCAATCATATTCATCTTCGTTGAAGTTTGCAAAATATATATCTTGTCCGAATATTAAGACAAAAAGAAACCTGACAATAATAATATATCTAAATATACTATTGTAAACAATATAATATTTCAAGAATTATATCGTGATCGTGCTGTGTCACTGATGCGGTATATCTCTGTCAATGCTCTTAAGAATGTTAATACTTTAATTTTCGGATAAAATGTATTTTGGTGTGTGATACGTTTGAAAATAAAACTATGTGCCACATTCGGCAATTATTCTTTTCAGCAAATGCACCAGACATATTGACTCATCCCTCACACGTTCATCGCTTGAAGATAGATCTGAGATGGCGTTTGTAAATATATGTATATTTTTTAATAATACCATTTGTATATATTTTTTCTCACTAATATTACACATTGTTTTGATTTCTAATATGCCTTAATCACTGCACATTATACATTTACAAAACTATAAAAATGTTACAAATATTTTCTATATTATAAATAATTGCATGCTACATACCTTTAATCGTGGTTCTATGTCCATCCTGTAAAGATAACACCTCCGTCAAACCTGTGCCATCGATTTTGATTTTAAATATTGCCTGGATAAATTCGTCATAAAAATACACCATCTGTTGTGTGATTAGAGAGAAAAGACGTAAACAATCAACAAAAAGAACTTATTCATCTTTTATATAAACTGGTGTGGAGTCTCTGTGGAGTCTTTTTTTAATGAATAAAATTTGGAAATAATATGGTCTTTTTACTTGAAATATTTCGGGTTCCTGATTTTTTCCTTTCGGCGAGCCAAGAAAGTCCATATTCCTAATATTCCATTTTGTCGTCTTCGGCCTATCCACTATGTAATGTTGTACAATTTAAGATAAATGGATGAAACTTGACATGCATATATCATATGTATGGTAAGAAATTGCAATGAGTACAAAACTTGGATTCTATATAGACCTCCAAGATGCATGACGAAGAGTTTCAGTTTGTCTGTGCTTTTTTGCTTTTGAATATTTTTAAGTTTTTCTGAGATTTGTTCCCTGCTTGTGTTAATTTAAAATGTTTGTTAAATTCGATTTACAGTTGTTTCAGATATAATGTTTAACTTGGTACATTAATATATATATATATATATATATATATATATATATATATATATATATATATATATATATATATGCATATATATATATATATATATATATATATATATATATATATATATATATATATATATATATATATATATATAATCGTATCATCATGATCATGGTCACAAATTAGTCACCATCGTTTGTTCATTTTTACGTAAGAATTTGAAAGCCCTTTGCAATGATACCTAAACACTTGGTTCACAGATATATTATCTTTAGTAAATCTTTTGAGCACAACATTCTGAATTATATTTTCAATGTTAACATCAAAAGCTAATATTACTCATAGTAATCTCAACTAAAGAAGTATATTAAACAAGAGGTCTAAGTGGACCTAATATAGCTCCCCTGGATAACAATAATTCATAGATGAACATTTAAGGAACTCGAGTGGCCGAGTAGTCTAAAACACTCTCCGTTGTGGATCACTGCCATCTCACCTCTGTCTGCATGGGTTCGCGTCTTAGATTCGGCCAATGCGTGTATGTGAGGAGAAAGCTTGCCAGTAGCTTCTCGTGGGTCGGTGGTTCTTCCTATGGGTTTTCATGGGTTCTTCCTCCACCAATATTACTGGCCGCCATGTATAGGCTATCGTGTGCTGAAGAAATGATGACATTTTCTCTATTCTGGCCTATGTGACATTGCAGGATACACACTGTAAAAGCTATCTTCAGACACGCACACCATGCCAAATAAATATGCGTACATCTCTCTTAGATCTAGTCCGAGATCTGGATGTTATCATTTAAAACAATGAATGCAAAAAAGTCGTTAGAGAGGTATTAGCTGATGAAAGATCACCTAATTAATTTGTACAGCAAGATTTATGTATCTGCGAAATTTAGCAACTCACCTCCAAAAACGAAGATTTGACAACGGTGATGATGGAATATAAGAATCGGCAAAAACACTAACACGCATTTTTTAGGAAAGAATTGTACTTTTGAACGTATTTCAAAGAGACATATTTACTTCAGTAAGTCATAAAAATTAAGAAAGTAATCAGGCCACGCATTTAGAAAAAAAACTACATTTGATAGTATACAAAAATCCAATACGAAGCCCTGATGTAGATATAGCTAGGAAGCTGGTTTGATTGAGATTACCAGATGCAATGTTGTTGACATTGGCAAATTCGTGCTTGTAATTTTCCAAGACCAAACGGAACATCTGCAAACGTCTGAAAGGGATGTTCAAGACGTTATTTAAAAGCCAGGAAGAACCTGGTTGCAATCAACGAGAACTAGGGAATCAAAGGATGTGGCATGTCGGTTGCCTATATACAAAAGTTTGATAACAATGTTGATTGGCAACGAAGCAATACGTTGATGTAATGTTCGCAATGCTGCTCTCACCAAAATGCGTAATAGCTTTACGTAGTCACATTTAAGGAATCAACCACAGAAGGATATGAAACCAATGACTTATCAACTTTAGCAAACTCTCGCCTTTGTTCAATCGGCTTAAAATGTTTTTTTATACAAAAGATAAACATAAACCTCACTTCTTACAGCTAAGAGATTCCTAATCATACTTGTTTATGTCGACTGATATTAAAAAAGACACTTGTATATGTCATAGATCCTGGGAAAATATGATGACTGTTATTTCTGACACCAATAAATGACGTAATCAATATAGTTCTAGGTGAAGGTGGCATTAAAATCCAAGAAGACAGAATCGCCAAAGACTTAAATATTTCAAAGGTAGATATTTGCAATGACTGTATGGGCGGAAGATGTATAAGTAAGAAAAGAGTCATTGATAAGAAGAGTGAAACAATTATACTTTAATAATCACATTATTAATACAAGATTTATGATATACCTACAAAGTTAGAGACGCAAGAAAATAATTAAAGCAGAACAATAATTAGGAGATGAATTCGCTAAGAAACACATTTTTCTTGCAAAATACAAATGCGTGTGTGGATGTAGATGAGAATTATTGCTGCGACCACTTGGTATAACTGGAATTGTGAGCACAGTAACAATCATGCGCACACTAATCGGATTTGTTTAGAGATGTGTCAATAGCAACTGGTGTTGCAAGCGGCGCTGGTAAAATAATCATGCATCGGCTACATGCACGATTATGTGTCTATTAGGATGTCTATCGGCGGCATAGAGCAGTATAAATACACTTACTAAGCTGTATTTGATGGCTATTGAATATTCGAAATTGTGCTGGTTGAAGTGAAAACCACTGATGGCTGTGAGCACAAAAAGCAACTTGGATGGTAGCAATACGAAAGATGTAGCTGATTTACAGGAGGTAAAATTCAAATTAATAGCTACATGTCTGTGGTGGTGCTCTATAGTTAAAGAATTTTCCAGATTATATTAACTAGTTATACTGGATATTTATACAAGACCCTGATGATATAGGTACTGCAAAAATACATTTGAATTCCATTTAATTTATTATGTATTTTTGGTGGGTATAATTTGGGTTGCATAGTACACAGCCTAGACTTAAGGTGTATACATGTATAAAGATCTGCTAGTTCTGCTTGCAGTTTCACTTCCTTGACTTAGAGAGATCAACTGGCAAAATGAGCTTTTGTACATTTTATATATTTGGGAATGTATTCATTACACTTTCAGACCTGACAAAATTCGTTTTCCTGATTTAAAACCTGCTAAAGAAATTGTACCCTATATACTAATTCTAGCATAATTTTTAGAGTACATGAGAGCAGTCTTTTTGGTTAGTTGTGTGATTAGATTATGTTCAGTTTCCACAAGTACAATATCCAAATAATTTTCAGTCACAGTATAAGAACGTAACATACAGGTAGGCCAACTTTCTGTCAATTATGCATGTTGCAAATGCCAACAATTTCACCTTACACCTGTCATTTCTCATGAGTTCATATTAGCTTATAAAGGCCACATAGGTATTATTGTTGTGATTTAATTTTAGTTGTATATCTGAAATATTTAATTTACAAACACTAAAACAGTCATTTTGAGTAATTATCATATCTAATTTACAAGCATTAAATAGTCCCTTTGATTAATTCTCATATTTAATTTTGAGACATCAAAACACTTCTTTTGAATAATTCTTTTTTAATAAACAAACAATAAAAGTCATTTTGTGGAATTCTCATATTTAATTTCAAACATCAAAACATTCCTTTTGAATAATTTTCATATTTAATTTACAATCATGAAAACAGTTCTCTGAAATAATTCTCATATTGAATATACAAACATCAAAACAGTCCTTTGGAGTAATTCTCATATTTAATTTCAACACAGAACAGTATTCATTAATAGCAAAGTCGCACACAAGCCATCCCCCCTCACTACCCCCTCACCCGCCATTTCGATGAATAGTCAGCTATTTTAAACTTACAGTGTTATAAATGAAACATCACAAATGCATTTTACAGTTTGGAATGAGGTGGAACAGATGAGGTATAGTGGGACTCGCTTTCTGTTGAAAGATTGGCCGATTCATTGACCCGACATGGTAAAATCTATTTGTCGTTGAGCAACAAGAGCCAATACTCATTCATTCCGATTCATCGCCTATTTGTAACAAAAGTGCATTTCGTATGGTGTGATCAATGGTAGGTACTTACGTCTATTAAATGCGACTGAGTGCGAAAAGGTAGCTACCTCTACGATCAATCTAACAAGGAATATTTTAAAGAGCCTAAGAAAGC
The DNA here is from genome assembly GCA_029339505.1 of Unio delphinus. NCBI lineage: Eukaryota > Metazoa > Mollusca > Bivalvia > Unionida > Unionidae > Unio > Unio delphinus. Next base: position 4,017,321 of record JAQISU010001242.1, on the reverse strand, counting down.
AGGACAGTTAAACATTGCATCGTAATTATTGCATGTAATCACTATTTACAAAAGAAGAATGGATGAAACTAATCGAACCTGGAAAGAAACACATTTAAGTTAGTATGGCGTCATGATTTATGCAACCTTTGCTATTTTGTCGTAGGCAATTCCTCTTGGCTTCATTTCGTTGGCTACCAGGAAATTGTCTGGGCTGGGATACCGTGGATATAGATCAGCAATACCAATATACCCCGCGGATTCATCGCTGTATAATAAGAATGGTTCGGATACTGAAAAAAGACCATGGAGCTTATTATTACACACAAAACCCAAAAGAAAAAGAATGGACAAAAGTTACACAGACCAAGTGTTTTCTCTTATCAGGGATGAAAATCCTCGACAAATAAAACTTGTGGTTTATCGAAACATAAAAAAAAATTCGCCATTCTGGTCAAACATTGGTACTATATTTGCCAGCCATAATGAAGACACGTTAAAAAAGTACGCATACTACCTAACTTACTACAATAAGAATAATTTAAATGCCAGATATATGAATAGTATATCTGTTATGTAGGCAAAGAGTTTGAATTTAGCATTTTCAGCGTCGCAAGCATCGTTGCAATCATCACTGTAAATGTCATATTCATATCACGAGATTCGTTGCAATCATCTCGGTAGTTGTCATGTTTGTATCACAAGATTTGTTGCAATCATCAATGTAGTTGTCATATTCATGTCGCAAGATTCGTTAAAATCATCACTGTAGTTGCCATGTTTATGTCACAAGATTTGCTTCAATCATTGTAAATGTCATGTTTATGTCACAAGATTCGTTTGCAATCATCATTGTAGTTGTCATGTTCATGTCGCATGATTCGTTTCCGTCATCGTTGTAAATGCCATTTTCATGTTACAAGATTCGTTTCAATCATCATTGTTAATGTCATTTTCATGTCACAAGATTCTATACCTTTATCACTGTAGTTGACATTTTTTTTAATACCTTATGTATTTTTGAACAAGGGGAATAAGAACATGACATATCCAGATTTGGGTCACATGATGCGTACACAGATCAGAGTCAGCGTTGTTCGCTCGAAATCATAAATACAATGAACATGGGAGACTCTGACATGCTTACACATTATGCGACAAAGTATTTAGAACCACGTGGTGCACGTGGATGTAGGTTAAAGACGTTATTTACCATCTTCACCGCATTAATTTCATTATATGTATTACGTTGGGTTACTTTATCATACGCATAAAGTTAGATTACTCTAGCTTTCTTTCAATATTAAGTTTGCATCAGTCACATGTGTAGTGATCAATGAGAAAAGTAAATTCTGGTTTGGAGTTTTACATCACAGACACACAATGAGCTTATTAAGTGCTGATATACCTTGCCAAAGGACACATATAACCCAGGATGGACACAAGGTAGGATTCGAACACGCACGCTTTCGATCGTGTGTCTGGACCACCAACCACTGAGTCACGAAAAGTAAAGACTTTCAACAAAGACAAGCGAAGACCAACACCTACACTATTAACCGTTTCATTGATGAGTGGCGAAGAGACATCTGATACGCCCATGTTCCTCTTTATACATAATGTTTGGGAGAGTCCTAACATCGACACGTTAAATGTTACAATCCATCTCTCGCTACTGGGTGTTACATTTTAAATTTGTTAATGTATGTCCCACTGTTTTGACATTGTTCCTTTAATGAAAACGTCATATGACACTCAAATGATTTAAATTTGTATAAAAAGAACGAAATAAGTTTTGTGAATCAGTCGTTTCTTTTTCTGAAAAAGAAGTAAATACGTGATACCTGTTGAGCAATTCCTCTTTGACACTAATACCAGTCCTCCGAAAGAGGGACACGAACATCGAGCATAGGTTTCGTTCGTAGGCATACATACATGAGAGCAGTCCATTTTCTTACAAACACCGTCTGCAAAGTTCAAATTTGTTTTTCTTTGTGTATGTAGCATTTAGTTAACAAAACTTCAATTTATCTTAACACAACGTCAAATGGTAATAAGTATTTAAATGCATTAGCTCTGGATATTAGAGAAACGAGTAACAATAGAAATTCACGCGCTTGTTAATTCTGCAACATGATCCCTAATTGTATAATATCAAACGACTAAATAATTACTGCACATACATACATACATACATACATACATATATACATACATACATACATACATACATACATACATACATACATACATGGAATGAAAAATCAAAAAGTACTCAGACATTTGTTTAAAGGTTACGTCAATTGTATCGAGTATGGCGGACACCGCAAAACTATTAATGGGTATGCGTATTGAAGTTAAGAAGATATGCATAGGGGAGATTTAGTGGAGTAATGTTTTACGTACCTTGTTGATATTGTTGATATGTTGGTCTGATGGCAAAGCTGACCAAACTGAGCCCATCAGTCATCTCCGTCGTAAGGTTATGAATCCGGCATTAAAATAGAGTTGAACAATTGCTCAAACTATGTGTCGAGTTCAGATACTTCCAGTACAACCTTTGTTATCATATAACAAATAATTCTTAGAACACAAAAATAAACTGTACAATGTTTAAGAGTATGTGACAGTAGTATCATACATCAAATATTAAGAGAATAATTGCATATATTAGCTTATATCAGTTTCCTTGCCAGGAAATTAGAATTACCTATACTTGCACAGTTCCTCTGTCTGTCCGACAGACTTCCATTCTAACACATCTTAAGCCAGATCAAATTTGAACTTATAAACCTTGCATAGGCCCAGTGACCTAATTACGTTCCGGTGATAATGACTCCATTTTCAAGGTCACACAACGATCTCTCCAATATGCTTTGACCAAACTGAACTAAATAATGTGATTTGCATATGGTGGCCTAAATCAAATATCCCAAATAGTTTTTGAGATAATCTACACACATATCAATACTCATCTGCACCAAATATCAACTAGTGACCTTGGAATTTTGTATAAAGTCATAAAATTAATTTGGATCCAATGACATTGACTCATAAAGACTTTGACTTAAAGGGACAGGATCATATTCCGAACATAATTCATTGATATTGCTCGAGTTCTTGGAACACACACACACACACACAGATGCACACATACATACATACGCACGCACGCACGCACGCACGCACGCACACACACACACACACACACACACACACATACATACATACATACATACATACATACATACATACCTATATACATAATACATACACAACCACACACACACGCACATAGACCATACACACACTTATATATATATATATATATATATATATATATATATATATATATATATATATATATATATATATATATATATATATATATATATATATATATATATATATATATCTGAACAAACTAACATATAATGTAAGTACTTACAACAGGTTTGAATCACTCTCTTGTTGAATTTCTATAGCTACTTTAACAAGAATTTCATGTGATTGGTCAAAATTGTTTGCCATTTTCCGATCGCTCCCATCAGTCTTACTGCTAAACAGTTTATTAGCTGATACTTCGTCACACCAATAAAGCAATCTAAAAATATATACAGAAACATACTCTCAGTTTCAAACATACTCTCATTTGCCAGTGGTATGTATTACAAAAAGTATCTACAATTGCATATTAAGTAAATATTTTGTGTGTGTGTGTCTTTATTCTTTCGTTTGTGCTGTGAATATTGTAAAGAAAACAAATTAAAGATACTTATCCATAAACAGAGTCTTTAATTAAAATCGTTCAGTATTAGCTATAATTGTATTGTTATTTTTATTGATGTCGTTTCTCTTTCTGCTGTTGTTGTCCTTGCATGGGGAGTTTGTGAAAATCGTTTCAGTCGGATCAAAACTATATGGACAAAAGCCATAGGCGGTTTATACAAGTACACATGCAAGGTTGATTTACTTACGCATGAATGGAATCCACAGCTAGAACTACTATACGATTGAGATGGTTACTGTGTATGATTCTTCCGTTTTTGCCATCATAATCAGCTCTCTCTATTGTTTCCTTACGACAGTCTGACCAGTATAATATCTTTTTTCTCTCATCCACAGCTATGCTTGTGACACATTTCAAATCTGGAAAATGTGATTGTATAAAAGTAAACCTAAAAGCTTAATTATTTTAGTCCCCATTTTCATGAAGCGATGGCGGGGTTTTCTATGGGTAATAGGTATGAAAAGAAATATTTACTTGCGGATTAATCTCCAAACGTGTTTGAATTTAGATGAGAGTTTTGGACACAAATAAAAAATACACGGGTTAGGACATTACAAACCTACTTGTTGCAAATTTACATTTTGGTAATAAACAAAGTTGTTTTCTTTCCTGCCAGAAGATGACAAAAACCTTAAAATTGAATTATGTTTTAGAGCAAGTATCCAACTGTGTGTATTTGTCGCTCTCAAAAGATGTTTTGAACAGTTGAATATAGTGTCACCTTTTTCTACAGTGTTTATTCCTCAACACTGATAAGTACACGACAAATTAAATTGATTCCATCACATTTGTATTGTAGCGTCGATTTTAGTCAAAAGCTATTGTTTACACTTTAATGAAGTTAAAACAGAAGCAAGTGACATTGCAGAAAGATGGACTGACTATTGTAAAGAAATCTACCATCCGTCACACAGGAGACCCAAAGATGCTTGACGTATCAAATTCCGCAAATGCTTATGATTTCCCCATTCTCAAACAAGAGGTATAGTTAGCAATAAGAGACACTGAAGAATGGGAAGGCAGCTACAGTAGACAACATTGCAGCTGAACATATCAAGAATGCTGGGGAATCAGTGATAGAACTACTAACGAAAATCTGCAACAAGATCTGGCAGACAGGCGAATGGCCGAGACAATGGACCCAGTCACTGATTATAACACTGACCAAAAAGGCAACCTCCAGGCTGTGCCAAAATTACAAAATTATCAGTTTGATCAGCCATGCTGGTACGGTGATGCTGACAATCATCTTGAACAGACTGAAAACACAAGCAGAATAAATAATGCCTGAAGAACAGGCAGGGTTCCGGAGTGGAAGAAGTACAACATAACAAATATTCAATCTTAAGGTTCTGTGTGAATAGTACTCGCAACACCCACAGCGTGGCATGAGGCATTTTGTGCCATAATGAAGAATTACAACATAGGTCAAAAGGTGACCAACACCATCAAGCAGCTATATGCCAAGGCTACCAGTGCAGTAATTTCTCAAGGTTCTGTGGGGGACTTGTTTAAGACAACAGTTGGAGTACGTCAAGGGAGTCTCCAGTCACTCAGGCTATTCAACATCTACTTAGAGCGCATCATGTGCGAAGCCCTGGAAAACCACAGTGGGACAGTCAACACTGGATGGCATAACATCACTAACCTACACTTTTCAGACGACATTCATGGACTGTCAGGCAGTGAAGACGAGCTTACCGCCTTAGTGAAGAACCTGGATGAAACATCTTCCAGATCTGACACGGAAATATGTGCCGAGAAGACAAAGCTGATGACAAATAGTGGCAAACAAATCTCAACCAAGATTAAAGTCAGAGCACAGGAACTGGAAACAGTGGGCCAGTTCAAATATCTTGGTTCCATAATCACCGAAGTGGGATCAAGAGCGGACGTGTTGTCACGAGCAGCACAAACAACGACAACTATGTCAAAGCTAAGACCCATCTGGAGAGACAAGAATATCTATCTGAAAACTAAAATCAGACTATTGAGAGCACTAGTTATCTCATTCATTTTGTATTCATGTGAGGCCTGGACCCTGACAGCAGAATTACAACGAAAACTCTAGGCACCTGACATGAGATGCTACAGAACCATGCCAAGGGCATCTCTTACATGGACCACATCACTAGTGAAGAAGTGCGTAACATCATCAGACACAAAGTAGGCCATTATGAAAAAATCCACACCAATGTCAAAATGAGAAAGCTGAAATGGTATGGCCATGTCACTAGAGCCAACAGTCGTCTATCCACAACAGTGCTGCATGGCAGCATTCATGGTGGCAGAAGGAGAGGTAGACAGAGAAAAACGTGGAGTGACATCACAAAATGGACCAGGAAAGACTTTGCGGAGACACAGGCATTGGCCCCTGATCGAGACAAGTGGAGGGAACTGGTCAGATGTTCAGCAGCACAGTGTGTCAATGACCACACTAGGTAAAGAGACTGATGATGATGAAGTTAAAACAAAGATTGTTTCAAAGCTGCAAAACAAAATGCTTTACAATGGAAGTTCTATATGGTGTGACGAGTGTTGTTTACGTCTTACACCAATAAGCTTCAACACTTAATGTGGTAATGTGGTACTAAGACAAAAAAGATTACGCCAGCCACTTCATCCAGTAAATAGGATACTGTTTATTTGTATTGTCGTACCATTGACAACAATAAAAATTACAAAATTCCAAGTATACTGTTTTGACTCATCACTCATCTTATTTTCCAATATCGTCGTCGGACAATTAAAAAGAAAAGGTTACTGAAAGGTTGGATTATTCCACATTTACTGAATTTTTCCTCTAGCACTTAATTTAGTTTATCCTTAGGAAAATGCAGCAGGAGTGGATTGGAGATGTAATAGTAGAAAACAGAATATAATAAGAGGAGAAATAGGAAATAAAGCAAGAAAGAAAATGTCGGAAATGGATAGAAAATATTTTGTTCTTAATGGTTTAGTTGATTTCTGAATATGTGCGACAATTAAAATAGTATAGGTTTTTCTGCTGAGTTCAATGATATATTTAACTACGTCATTGTATCAATATTAATAGACAAAGGAATTCTAATGTGATAATAAGAATGATTAACATATAAGGCTTTGATGATACTGTATTGCTACACTTTATTATCTGAGAGTGACATCTCTGTCAACAGTGTGATATAATTGTTTTGGCAAAATCAGTTAAACTGGGTGGTACTGATGGCATATAAAAAATTAAAAAGTACGAGAGTTAAGTTGTTAAAATTGATTTAAAAATTTTTGGGTCTATTTTTAAATACGAAACTCCTTGCTCAATAACTTCATCTGTAAGCAAATTTTTATTGTAACGAGAAACAACAGAAATCTGAATCAAATTCAACATAATGTCATAGCTGCGACATGCATTCCAAATTATGGTTGTATATAAATCAGATTTAAAAAAAGGTAAACAAAAGGCCAAACAAAGCTAGAAGATGCAGAATGACATCATTGACCAAGAAACTACCCATTAAGAGTTTCGTAGACGTCAGTTTATTACATTCCCATTGCGACGTTTATATCGACTTTATGGATACCTCAAGCTAATATTTCGAGATATATGCTTTGCTTTGTTTGATTTTATTCGCAAACGACTGTGATATCTTTAAAACCGTCAGAACACTTATCCCTCTCCATTTCTGCTATATGACAAAATTGCTATCAACCTAACAATTATGTTTACTCTTACTATGTTTTTGTGTATTTTAATATGTTTTTTTGTAATTTTATATGTTCAGCTTTTAGCTATTTTCAAAATGTTCGATCCTTTCATTCAATTTTGACTCCATACGTTTCACATTGTATATTTTGAATACATATTATTTTTAATCGAAACAACATAATCGAGATCTGGTTTAAACGCTCCTGTTTCAGGCAGAAATTACAGAAATTACAACATCTTATTATATCTTGCCATCTTTCTTTGTTCATGCTGAGTTACCGTCACTAATCTTTGAACCAATTATTCTTGGTCGACAACTTTATAGCTTGATGATGTCGTCTTGAAAACTTCATTTATTTGTATAATTCAATAGCTCATTCATTGGTATCAGCCAAAATGTCATCCATGCATTCTATCTTTTTTTTCAGAGGCTTGTATTGCTTATAAAAGGAAACCAGTTTCCTCTCATTGATTTGTTTGTGCAACAGTTAGTTATATCGAATCTTTTCAAGATCTGTCCTATGTGTTAACTGTACGGTTGTATTCTTTCATTTCCTTCTACCCTTTGTAACCATTTGTGTCAGTTATTGTGTCGACATCTTGGCAAAATAATGCTTTCCATTCAGTGCTTAAGTCAGGTTTGATAGTGTGAATTATTGATATTAAAACGTATTAACTAATTATGTGTGTTTATTGACTAATGATGTAGGTAGAGAAGTTTCAGATCACCATATATATATATATATATATATATATATATATATATATATATATAGAGAGAGAGAGAGAGAGAGAGAGAGAGAGAGAGAGAGATAGATAGATAGATAGATAGATATACATTCTTATAATTGATAACATCTTCAAGAATTGTATTATTAGTTATTTCTTCGTAATCATCCAGATAACAACCAACCTCTATTTTAATGGGTCAACACAACTTAGCTAATAAAACATTTTGTCGCTCATTGCAAAAACTGGCCTTGATCAAGGGGTCCCCAAACAATCGGCTAACATTTATTTCCGATCTGTAACACCTCTGTTTATTTATTTATTTATTTATTTATTTATTATTTTTAGTAGTAGTAGTATTAGTATTAGTGGTAGTAGCAGCAGTATTTACTCTTAGTATTTATGATTTTCTGCAGGGTACCATCAAGATTAGATGTGTGTATGGCTTTGCTTAAATATGTCTCTTCAAACCAGAATAGTTGTTCTTCCCTCCAATCCACTGCCAAACAAGGTATCCAGCTTGGCTCAAACGTCAAGTTGAAATAACTGATCTAGTGGAGATTAAAAAAAATATAATAATTCATTTAATGATTGACAAAAGCGGAATTATCACTCAGTTACACTAATGATTACCTGTTTAAATTTAATTTATTTAGTATAAGCAGCTTCATGTTAAGTATATTACATATAAATGTACTAAGTGCAAGTGAGTTTGAATTAACACTTTTACATTACTTCAGTTTACTTTGTTTAAGTGGAATTGGTATTGTGCAGACGCACTGTGTATTCCTGGTATATACGTCCAAGTGAAATAGTACGAGGAGTAATGTGTGAATTGGAGATAAAAATGTCTACGTAATGCCTAAAGGTTGGTGGAGATTCACGATAATAAAGTATGTATGGGAGATTTGGTTTAATGGATCATCAATGATGGAATCTCTGATCAAATGAAAATTCAACGCATAAATATGGTTTCAACGAGGAAATTAAGAAATTTTCCGTTTCTAGAGGACATACATATTGACGTCATGTGTCTCCATGGAAACTAGCATGTGACCAAACTGCATCATCTGCACACAAATAGTCAAAAAAGGACAAGTTCAACTGACCTCAACATACATGATCAGGCGGAATAAAATTATAGTTATAGGGAAATGCTCATTCTAAACGGCACTACAAACTAATAGAATCATTATATTTAACTAAATTATCATTTTTGTTAGTGACACACGTACCATGATTTTGACAAGGTTATAGAAGCATTATAAAATCCAGGATTTTCATATTGAGTTAAATCTACAGGGTTACACTCCAGTCTCAGAACAAATGTTGCCAGCATATGTTTACTCGTTTAAAAAATGAAGGCTCAATTTTAAAAGTAGATAATTTTCGTGTATATTCTACCATTCTCTTCAGTAACGTATGATTACCATGAAGATGCATGTTGTGATTCTTTTGAGCGAAAAAATTAGATTTGTTAAATATGTAAAGAAAATAATGCAGAATGCATGTATATACTTTGCTGATAGGTACACCTGCATATCAATGATAATTTATGATGGCGACAAAATACAAAATTTAAGTAATTAGACAAGAGACATACCACAAATTGTTACATACATACATATATATATATATATATATATATATATATATATATATATATATATATATATATAAAAGGGGGTGGGGTGTTCCTTTACACAAAACAACATGTTAATTCAAAACGCATGCTATAAGCTTTACAAATAAAAATGGTGTTAACTATTCATATAAAGGAAACTTTAAACTGAATTCATGGGCACTGCTAAACTTATGATCTATTTCTACAAAATACCGCATCTGTAATGTTTTTTTTTTCTTCATTTAATTTATATCTAAATTTGTTTTCCAATTTCATGCCATTAAATGCCATCTACATTATTAAACTATACGATCAGAGAGTTCGATTTGATTCCTATTAATATACCCAGTAACACACATATTATAGAAAGTTAAAAATAATTATAATCTGGAATAATGGCATGGATTACCTCTCTAATGACTGTATATTCCTCATTATCGTTCGTTTTCCGCATGATACATGTTCCATTGGTAAGAATTATTTCTGCAATGTAGTATTTTGAAATTAGGCATACTGAAATGATTTCATTTTTTTCTTCAGTTAAATACGCATCAAATTTCTTATAATCTAACGAAGACAATTTTTTTCAGGATTTTTATTTCAAATGCAACTTATTAAACTAAACATTTTAAAAGCAGACATTTTACATCTTAATGTATCTTAGTCATTTATAATAGTTCCATAAAATCAAAGAAATAAATGTTCATTGGGACAACTATGTTGCGTGGTTTAAAGTTTAAAAATGCATTAATTTTCAATAGATGTGAATATCAATGTAAACAGAAACGTATCTCAAACTACAGTATTTTCAATATGTATTTATAAGAGTACAAGTTAAAAACAGTAGACCCTATCTCGTTCCAACCTTGTCCAATAAATCAATACCTAAACATGAATTATGTTGATAATTTGGAAATTAAGTTCACTCATTGCAATTATAGCAGACAGATATTTACGCAAGACATATAAAATGTTTCTACATATCAGTCGACAGTTCTCGTAGTTAGTTTTAAATTACGAAGCAACGACGAAAACCACTCTGGTAGTTTAAGGGGTTATTGCGTCCGCCTTGGATGCGGGAGGTCACGGATTCGAATCCTGGCCGAGTCATACCAAAAGGCATAAAAAGTGGTACCAGCAGCTACCGCGCTTAGTGCTCAACATTAAAAAGTAAGTGTAAGGACTGGTCGGCCTGGTGTCAGGATAATATGACTGGGTGAGACATCATGCTACATGTCTGAGTCATGATGCCTCAAAGCTAGATATCACTATATACTACCACACTGCAGACTTCCTAGCGATATGACTGAAACATTGTAAAAGCGATGTTAAAATAATCCAACTCTCTCTCTCTCTCTCTCTCTCTCTCACACACACACACACACACACACACACACACGGGGCTACATTGGCGGGTATCGTGTCTTCAGTTAATATCTAGTATTGAATCAAACGCGATTTATCACTCATGCTAAATATTTCGATTTTGGGGAAATTTGACGGCTCGAGCATAAGTAGATTTGTCACGTGACTGTTACTTAAACCATGTACTTTAGCTGCGAGAATCTATATGTAAAGGGTTAAAAATATTTTAAATTAACACTCAACTAAATTTAATTTCTGTTACGTGCAGTTAAACGAAAATATAAGAGGGCAGAATAACTAGACACTTTGTGGGTTTAACTTGAGTGAAAATAGATGAAACAATTAATCTTTAGAGAAAATTGGAGAGAGGGGTGGGGGAGATATTGGTTTCTAGGACGTTCTTTGATGTCATTTAATAATGACATCCATAATAATAATAATAATAATAATAATAATAATAATAATAGTAATAATAATAATAATAATAACAGCAATAATAAGAACAGCAATAATAATAAATATAATAAATATTTCATGTTAATATGTATCCTTCAGTGATAATGATTTTAATATCAATATCTTCATTATCATTTTTAAATTCATAATAATTATCGTAAAAAAATATAAGATTAGTGATAATTAGATTTAATACAACACAGACAACATTCATATTTCTGGCGAATACCTATTTACTTGCATCATATTTTGTATATACCTATTAGGATGGAGGTAATCCTTTCTACATTCTACTAAATACGATATTGCAGTTGTATCCATGTTACATTGTACACATTTATTCATTTAAAGTTTGATTGATTGATTAAGATTTTTAACGTAGGTTTTAACAATTTTTCAATTATATGGCTACGAAGTCTGTAGTGAGGCTGTTTATAGTGATGTCTAGCACTAGGACATCATGCCGCGGACATGTAGCATGATGTCCCACCCGGTCACATTATCCTGACACCAGGCCGACCAGTATTAATACTAACCTTTTAACGCTGAGCTCTAAGCGAGGCAGCTGTTAGTACCATTTTTGTAAGTCTTTGGTATGACTCGGCCGGGGATTGAATCCAGATCCATTTAAAGAATGCAGTGAATGTACAAAATGTAAACATCATTTCCCAATTTATGATCGCATTTTATAGATACATTTTTTAATATTCGTAGAAACATAAGTTGACATTTGATGACACTTCTACCGGTCGAGATTGACTGTAGTAAATGACACTACTTCCGGTTGAGATAGGTTGTAGCAAATGACACTACTTCAGGTCTAGATAGGTTGTAGCAAATGACACTACTACCGGTCGAGCTAGATTTTGGCAATTGATAGTCTTTCCCGAAACCTAGCTACTTTTTCTCTATGGATTGGTAGTCGATTTTTACAATCATACTTTGTTTTACGTTTAGTTATCCAAAATGACAAGCTGTATGTGTTTCATAAGATACTATTAATTAAATTGTATACGAAACTTTACTTCTGAAAACGTGACCAAACATTAATCGCTTGTCTGAGACTCAATGAAAACACTAACAATGGCGCTGGTTGAAGATGAGTGAATTATCTTACGTCACAAACGAGATGTGTTTCAAGCGCTTACGAAGATTAACCGAAATTATGAATAGTTAGGAATTCATTTTTATTTGTGGTTTAAATATATTCGTAAGGAATCTACAAATGATTAGCCGGTAGCTTAGATAAATATTGAGATAATATTTGTCATTCTGAAAAACGTGTTGACAGCCCTTTATATGGCACGAATCGGAATTATTCAGGCTGTTCAGTATTTGGTTTTTTCTTCTTGGTCAGGTGTCACAGATAAATGGTGTTTTGAGTTCATTAGCTGTATTTGCCCAATTGGAGTTGTCTCTTGAGTGTATTGGAAGTAGTATTTACCAGAGTTGTATTTAACATAAATTGGATATATTTGATAATATACAAGAATATTTATATTACGTTATCAAAATGATAAATATTGAGACAATGATGTCTATCTATTGTAAAATTAATATAATTACTCGCTCTATTTTGCTGTTGGTAAAACGGTACTAATTGTGCAACCCCAGGTTTGCGGAGCTTAAGGTTTAGGGAACATAGCATTAAAAAAAACAACTACACTAGCTGTGATTGGTGCATTAGTAAGAGCTGTACTTTCTGTTAGGGTTATAAAAAAAACATTACGCCTCTTGGCAACACGTGACATAATGTTAATCCAAATCAAAGTCATATTTTGTATTTTTATGATTTTTTAAAAATGTGGTACACATGGCTCAAAATGTGCATGTTTTGGACTGGAAACTCTTACTCCTGTCTAATTCCAGGCGAGTTATCGCTCTTAAATGCAGCGGAGTACCTGGTTGTGTCCTTGTCAAATTAACAATCTAACATTGTTTTCTATGATAGTATGTGACATGAATGCTGAGGTAGGATAGAAAGTATATTTATTTCATAAAACATTAGCATTGATTTCTATGTGAAAACAATTGGTACCGTGATACCATTTGTGCGTATGAACAATGAAAGTGGAAAATAAATGCTATAATGGCGGACCTTAAATTATTGTTGTTGTTGTTGTTGTTGTTGTTGTGGGTTTTAACGCCAGTTTTCAGCACACGATAGGCTATACATGGCGGCCCATATTAATGGTGGAGGAAGCAGACTATAAAACCTTCCCGAATGAACCACCGACCTACAAGAAGCTACTGGCAAGCTTTCTCATATACCCACATTGGCCGAATCTGAGACTCGAACCCATGCAGACAGTGGTGAGTTGGCAATGATCCGTAATGTATAGCGCATTAGCTACTCGGGGCCGTCCTTAAATTGTGAATATGTTCTTGGTTAAATCCGAAGATAGTGATCCATTACGTTATTATCGGATCCTATATTTGACGAGGAAGATGGAATATAAAAATATCGAAGTTTAGACTGAATGCAAAGACAATGAATGACATTATGTCAAATCGTCAGTATGATTGTACTGAAACTGTAAGCATCGCAGCAAGGTGGAATAAATTGATACAGGCATTCGAGTTGTATGCGACTGGGAAAAGAATCACAGATGCAGATCAGATAAGATAAGAGCACAGTTGTTACAAACTGCTGAAATGGATATGCAAGACATATTATGTACACTTACTGAAGAAGATAAGGATAATGCTAACACAAAAGAAGTTGCGAATACACTTCAGAAACATTTCACACCATACACAAATCTGCATACTCAAACTGAAAACTTTCAAAGGGTACAATGCCTCTTCACATTCCTTTCCTTTTGTCTCAACTTCATGAGCATTCTGTCAGCGGCGAGCTGCTTTCTCAAAGTTAAAATTGTGTGATATGGTGTTATGCTTAAGTGTTTCTAATTTAGATTCAGGAATATACCACTGCAATGATACACGTGACATACTGGGTAATTATCTAGAGCTACGACATTAATCATACGTGGAAAGTTTATAGTAGTTCCAAAAGGCGGACTTTTGGGATATTATAAAAAAAACTTTGTACAGTGTAAACTCACGCTGCTATACACATGCTGTGTTGGACATAAAAAGTTGAATTTAGCTCTAAAAGACGCGCCTGTTTGAGTGAGTTGGGCATACAGGTTATTTGAACTCAAATACAGACGAATGTGGAACGTCTATTGGACATAAAGCTTAATGCAGCTCAAAACGTCACGCATGTTGACGTGTGTTGTCAAACATCTTAAATTTTTAAATCTAGCTCTTAGCATTTTTTAGGTTTTATAGGGCAACACAGGATTCCTAAAGTAAATATTAGAAATCAATAATCAGATAACTGAACATCTCAGATTCTAGTCAAAATTCGATCTATCGTTTTGATTTGACTATTTAATCAATCAATCCATCAGAAAAGCCAACTATTACAAGTAATCATTCAATAAAAAAATTCAACCAACCAAAATCAAAGTATTAATTGGACCTTAATATTGTTATCAAAGCATTTTGTGGGTAAATAACGTTTCAAATACTCAGTTTACAGTCAAAAGAAAAAGAAATATCTTTCCTCAAAATTGTAACTCGTCAGGACACGCACCCTATAAATTCTATATTGTGATAGGAGATCATGATAATTTAGGACAGCTTCAAACTATACTCAGAAGGTTTCTGTGACTCGTAAACAATTGTGTCCATATCAGATAATTAAAAGACGCAAACAGCTTGATATGTTGGTATCAATGTCATGTATTTAGCCGGTATTCACCATCGTAACTGCCCCGAAAAGGGACATGACTAAAAACCCTGGCATGACTCTTTTATTGAATCACACATTAGGGTCGATGTATATTGCTACTAGTTTGATCCATTCCCCCGGAAAGTCACTTAAATGTTTCCTTTTGATAAAAGCTTGATCAAAATCTTTGTTCCGACCGCCACCCCCCCCCCCCCCTTACAAAATCAACCTGAGATTCCCGACGTTCTTCTAAATTTCGTCTGACAGAATCACCGACGGGAAGAAAATTTCCTTATTTCCTCTAGTCGCTAATCTAGCTGTATAAGATTCCATAGCTGGTGCTATATTATTGATATATAATAATTTAATTCATAGCAGTATAGAGGGCGATGGGTAAACTCGCGTGCATAATTGTTGAAAAATACTAAGACACAAATCCAGTAAGAACATAAACTAACCCAATCATAGAAACTCTCGGTCAATTAAATAAATCGGTTTGACATTATTAACCTTTTATTTTTATTTTCGTAGGAAGTTATAGTTAAAATACAGATTTCTAGAAAGTTGATCTGTTCTCCACTTCTGCTTTATGATTATTATTATTGTTGTTGTTATTATTATTATTATCATTATTATTATTATTAGTAGTAGTAGTAGTAGTAGTAGTAGTAGTAGTAGTAGTAGTAGTAGTATTAGTAGTAGTAGTAGTAGTAGTAGTAGTAGTAGTTAAAAACTGAATACAAAATATAAAAACATTATTGTTGACCCAAACGAATGTTTTACCCTGCATAGGGCGTTCTTAGTAGGTTATCGCAAACAACGCGAATAAAATTAAAATGTGATAGGCTGATGTAAATTCGAAGGTGTGAGTGAATAGACGACGGGAGAAATTCATTCATTCATTCATTCATTCATTCATTCATTCATTCATTCATCTGAACTTGATTTAGTAGTAGATAACACTATCAATCACATGGTTTGAAAATCCAAAAACTACTTAGGTGAGGAATTATCTTATGCCACTATTGTTTATATAATTAGTTTACTTTGGTTGAATCAACACACTAGTCATGTTTTAGAGATAATCTGTTTACATATATACACAGGGACGCCATTTAATTTTTTCAAGGGGCGTATATATGCTACAGCAGTTCTACAGCAAATGCAAATTTTTTTTTTTTTTTTTTTTTTGGGGGGGGGTAAATGAGCACGCCCACTCATGACGTCCCTGTGTATATCAGGGAAATGTTTGCTGTCAAGACCTTGTGGTAAAATCTATCCTTCCAAATTTAGTTTCGGAGTCAGAAACATGAAGGCTAATGTATTAAATCATGCCATGCTTAATATATATAGTCTGTTTTCTTACCGGCTTCGATACAAAAAGCCAAACATAGAAACGAAAAGCTCGTGTAAATAACCGTTATCCAGCCCATTCTAACCAGCTTCGTGTTTAAAATGACAAATAAGCTGTACACAGAGGAAGTATATGAGCCGTCAGTCCGGAAACGGATAAGAACCTTAATATATAATGAGTGATTACCATTCACCATCGGTAACCGGAGACTGTGGATACAATGGCTGTATTTGGGATTGACGTCCCCCCATCCCGCAACAAAGATAGTCAGGCAACCCCGCCAACATAAAATTTTTTAACTTCCTTAAGTTCTTTTTTCTGTGTATAAGTGTTCTCCATGACCTGTCTGGTTAGAGTGCTAACCTATAATGTTGATTTAGACATTTCAGGTTTGAATCACTTTCGTGGTAAAAAATTCTCCTCTTTAGTAATATAGGAGATGGTCTAGCTTGCAGGTTGGTTAATCTAGTAAATTACGGTTTAACGTGTTTATCGGAACGCTGAATTTCGCGATGGTCCTCTCCATGTTAGAATTTGAAAGAAGACAAAAACGGTCGACCTCTTGCTGAATTACTCGCTGACATCTAGCTGTTCCACTTTTGCAAGTTGTATATGTGCTTATCTCAATCATCCACAAATATCCATGGGACTGTTATCATTATGATTAACTGTTAATACGTGCATATAGACCAACCAAATGAATACTCTATCACGGCACGTGTGGGTCGTGTGATTTACTGATTGCGTTTAACACTTATATGGCTTCTAATCTGCATTTTGGTTTCATCAGCGCGTGTCTATATCGGTAGCGTTGAATGAAACAACGATGACGATGTGCCAATGAGTTTAAGATACTCGAGAAGTTCACGTGGTGTTGCCAACTCTTATCCAAATTAATAATTCGGGCATTTCGATTTCAGCCAAACCCGTATTGGATCGTTGACGGTAATTCGTTGATCATAAAAGTCCAACTTACGTTTTCTTTATGTTAGATGGCCACGCCAGATGTACCAAGCCAACGGTAACGTAACTGTCATTGTCCGACGCCGTGTGCGAGCGGTCGCTCTCCAGGTGTCACTAGCAAACAGCAACATCTCCACGTTCTGATCGTCATGTTCCATCCTCATTGTCGCGCCTTGTCAACACCACCATTTGTTTAGCACCTAAAATAACTTCTCTCACTCCTGTAAGACCTAAATATGTGCGACAGCGCATTCACACACGAAATTACCCATCATTCTTTAGATGTGATTGGCGCTTCAAACCCCAGATTGTAATTCTCAGGAAGAGTCAACACACCTTGTAAGTATCTTATCAGTGTTAGGATTGATATCAAGAGATATTTTGTATTGTTAATCTTATTGCGCTGTGTATACGATGTTGTTTAACACAAGGATATGATAAGTTGTTGGGCTATGTTTATGGGTATATTTCCTTTGCAACTATCCTGTGGATGATACAACAATCAAACTTGCATTGTTGAGAACTTTTACATGATGAAGTTTAAATGATTCTTATGAAAATCATCTAGTGTTTGTTGTCGAAACATTTTTCAATTACGGACGTCCATGTAGATTAAAATATTATCACCGAAGTAGTAAAATGGGGCGATCTATCGTCAAGGGAAAATTTAGTCAAAAAGGGCTTGGGGAGAACTAGCGTCAAAGGTAATTTAACATGGTGGGCCTATCTAGCATCAATGGGAATTTAACATGGGGAATATTATTTGGATTGGAACATGGTGGTTCTATCTAGCGTCAAGGGGAATTTAACATGGGGAATAATATTTGAGCCTATCTTGCGTCAAGGGAATTTAAACATGGTGGGCCTATCTAACGTCAAGGGGAATTTAACATGGGTAATATTTTATTTATTTGAGACTCTCTATGGACAAGGGAAATGTAGACAAAGAAAGCAAATATCTTTACGAGTTATATGAGTGGCCCTGAAAAGGGCCGTTTCCACTATCCAAAAAACACTTTACGGTTTGGACAATATATATGACTTCCGCCAATGTCCCCATTCTGACATAGGGCGGGTAAATGCAGCCTCGTAACGTTTCGGCTTCTTCTTCTAGCATTCCGTCTAAGAGCTCCCTAGCTATTTTTTCAGTCTGTTTGCAAAGTCCAGGCTGTTTGGAAACTTCCATTCATTATTAGTCTTTCCACTACATACTCCCCATCTAGTATCCAGAAATAGCGTTGAAGCTGTCACCATCTTCTATGGTTATTCCGTGGAATGGTTCTAATCACCAACACTTGAATATATATATATATATATATATATATATATATATATATATATATATATATATATATATATATATATATATATATATATATATATATATATATATATATATATATATATTAAGCACGGACGTGAAGGAAAACATCCCTTACACTCACTTTTCCTATTATATACTATTCACAAAACTTACAATTTACTATCCACACACGGGGAAGCAGCCAAAACAAACCACATAATCTACTATCAAATATCACACAATCTACCATCCACACACGGGGAAGCAGCCAAAACAAACCACATAATCTACTATCAAATATCACACAATCTACCATCCACACAAACGCACGCGAGCACACACACACACACACACACACACACACACACACACACACTATTATATCAGTAAAAAGTCAGAGTTTAAAATCACAATAATCCTCTCTCATAACAATTGGCATTTTAAACAGTCTCTTTTCTAGAGTATTGCGTAGCCCTAAGAAGGGATGATTTTTTAAACTCGAAAATATACCGGGCTAAGGTCTAGCCCCCAACACACATCTCCTACTTCAATCATGATCCTAACGTATTTGTGTGGTTGGGAGCGCAGAGGGTAGATGATTAGCTTCACTCTCGCAGTCTTCACTTTGAGGGATAGATAGTAAAAGCTTCCCTCTCTCTCTAATCCTATGCCACATGCGTGGATGTTGTGGCCTCCAGTTATCATCCACACGAATCTGTACTGGTTGCAGTTCGTGTGGTTGTTGTGGTGACTGTGGAATTGTCCTCACCATGGGTGTCACCTTACTTCTCTATCTTATAATAGGGTCAGATAAAATTGATATTTTCATTTCCTTCTCCACTTCTTTCTTTTTTCTCTGCTCCTCTTCTTCAGTCCTGGCCTTTTCTGTTATGGTCTCCATAGTCAGTTCGTCCAGGAGACGTCTAGCATGCTCCAGGTGCATCTGAAGTTCCATCAATGTTTGCAGTCTGCTCATTTTCGTTGAGTTGATACGCCAACGATAGGTAGTTAGACTACGAACGAACGAACTTTGAATTATAGTGCTTCGTCCACTATGGGACATGTAGCACTGTTTAATTCTAACATAGCTAGCTATTTAATTTATCCCGAGGGAGCGAAATAGTGCCAACTCCCACGGGCTTTAGTGTGTTCAGAGAACACTATTTAATTGGGCCGTCATATCGGAGTCGCTAAATAGCGTCTATCGAAATGAATGGTTGGCCTTTGTGAGTGGGAATGGACCCAACACACACTCATTTCTATTCAGTCGGATATCGTTGCTGTCAAAGGCGTGCACTGCACGTGTTTGTGTCCGGTGGCGCAAAAAGGTGGAAAGGTGGCTCGGGCAGGTTGGCGTGAACGTCGGTCGGTTGTGCTTCATTACTCCAGGGTATATTGGTCTAAATTATACCCTATGAATTTGGATAGACTCTGTGCTGTTATGAATCTATAGTGTATACAATCCATATGACAGCCTAATTTTGCGGTTTGTCTGTTCCGCTGCCCTGATGGAGTCAGGTTCGATACCATCTTATATTTCTTAAGTTAAGTGGTTAAGTATTTTCTAATTGTATTCTTTGGTGCAACGTTGTGTTGCTGTGTCTGATGACCTTGGGTTTTGGTCACCTTATATTCATTAATTGGGGCCCTAGGTCCTATACCTTAGTTTTATATGCAGCCTTGTGCTGCTGGGCCTGATAGTCTTGGGCTTTTAGACTACCTTATAGTGTCTAGTTAGGGTATTTGTATTGCGTTTCTATCTAGATAATTTGTTGCGACCTTGTAGTCTTTGTAAGCCTGATAGTCTTTGGTCTTTTAGACTACCTTGTGCTTTCTATGTTAGGGCCTTAACACGGGTTGGTAAAAAAAAGTTCACTGTACTGGTCTCAGTACACTGTTATACAATTTACTTTGGTGGTACTTATCTTTCAATTGGCTTCATATTGGTTACCTGTTTATGCTGTCAACGATGCTGTATATAGAGAAAAGTTAGAGACAGTTGTAGAGGAGGGTGTTTGGCCTAGACTCATTTATTTCCTGCCATTTACGCCTATGCTGATGGTATTTAGTTCCACACTTATTTGGGCTTTTAATGTTCTACTTATGGTTTTCAATATTTATGATGTAAACTGATGTTTTTTTCCCTAGGATTTATTGATTTGTTCTTTTTTGTGTAATTACTGTTTTAATTCCTTATTTGATGGTAATTGTATATTCTCAAGTGGTTCATTACTCAGGGCGAATAAGTTGTCCTGTTTCCCAATTATTGTTGATTGGGTTGTTCGCCTCTTAATTTTTTGGTTCGGTTGCTCAGGTTACGAACGAACTTTTGATACCGACTTGCACAGCATAGTGTGGGTGGGTCCTAAACAGGCGTGTTATCACTCCATTGCTGATGCTCCCATCCCTTTAAATGGCTGACAATTTTGTTACGCGTTATGAGAATATTTTTGTGTGTTTTTATTCCTGGGGTGTTTTTGTTACTCATAGTGCTTTGAGTAAGTAATCCTAATTCCCAGTTTGGGTTTCTTGTTTAGCTTTTGGATTGGTCGCTCAGTACACGAAGATTTGATACCGACTTGCCCAGCATTGTGTAGGTGTGTCCGAAACAGGCGTGGTATCCCTGTCCGTTACTGATGCTACCTTCCCTTTAATGGCTGATGTTTTTGTTATTTACCACTTTAAGTTTTGGATTGGTCGCTCAGTACACGAAGTTTTAATACCGACTTGCCCAGCGTAGTGTAGGTGGGTCCGAAACAGGCGTGGTATCACCGTCCGTTGCTGATGCTTCCGTTATTTAAGGTGGTTTTTTCTTTTTGATTTTGCCTTCATAAATATTTGGCATCATTTTAGGTTGTTTGGAATAATTTTTTTCTATTAATCCTGTTGTTTTTAGTAGCTCTATCATATTTTTATAAGTGACTTGGGGGTTGTTGTTACTTTTTTGGATTTTTCCTTGGTATGTACTGGGTGCGCCTATGTTTTGTTGTTTACCTTTGAATTTGTCCCTTTCCTTTTTGTTGATTCTACAATTGTTGAATATATGGTGTAAATCTTCTGGGGTGTTACAATTGTAGCAGTTTATATTATGAGGGAAGGGTCCTATGTATTTTCCAAAACTGTTTGCCAGTTTGGTTTTACCAATTATTATTATATTGATTATCGATTGTTCATATTTGTTCCCTTGGGCGCTTTCCTATTACTAAATACTTCCTTACGTTACTGTATAGAGTTTACCGTTGCTTACTTATGTTCCAATCGTGGTGCCATTTATTAGTGATCAGTGTGTTTATTATGATATATAGTTCCAATTTACTATATTCGAGTGGCATGTAATTTGTTTCGTTGAGTTTTTCTTTCGCCAGTTGGTCCGCTAAATCATTCCCTTTGATTTCTATGTGGGAAAGTGTCCATATGAATTCTACTTCCAGTTTATTTGAGCTTAGCTTTTTTATTAATAGGTTAGTTTGATTCAGGAATTTTTCTCTTGATTTTGTGGTATTATTTTGGATTGAGGTTATGACACTGAGCGAGTCACTGATAATCACTGTCTTATCCGGTTTGTTTATCGCAATACATTTGAGTGCTTCTAAGATGGCCCAGAACTCTGCTGTATATATGGAGCAGTGGTCTGGTAGTCTGCTTCCTATTTTAATATTGAGCTCTGGTATGACCATTTCAGCAGCTGTTTTGTAAGGGTTTATTACTTTAGAGCCATCTGTATAGATTTTGGTATAACTTTGGTATTTTGCATTAATCTCTTCTAGTGCCAATGTTTTCAGATAGTGTTCAGGGTTTGTCTTGTTACCTTTACTTGCAATGGAGATATTTACTTTGGGTGTTACATTACTCCAAGGCTCGTTATCATAGTTAATTTTGGTTTCTGCTTGAAGTACCTCTATTGGACGTTGTTGTTGTAATTCATGAACTATTTTTCCCATGGGGATGTTATTTTTTAGAGTTTTCGTAAGTGGGATATCACATTTCTTGAGTGCCAGGTAAGTGGGGTGGGTGACTGGTTGGGCAGTAAGTAGGGTTGCATATTTTAGCATGACTTCCTGCCACCTTAGATGTAACGGCAGTTCTCCAGCTAAGATTTGCAGTTCCGACGTTCATGTTGATGGCATTGCGCCAGTGCCAATCAGTAGGGCTTTCCTTTGTATTTTGTCTAATTTATTTAGTTGACGTTTGGGTGCCGTATGGTATATTTGGCAACCATAGTCAAGTTTGGATCTTATTAGCGACCTAAATAGTGTGAGAATAGTTTCCTGATTTGCACTCCACTTAGTTCCTTTGAGGTTTCTTAGTAAGTTTATGTCCTGGTTACACTTACGTACATGTTCATCGATGTGGTGTGCCCATGTTAGATGTTCATTGAAGTACATACCCAGAAATGGGGCTACTTTCACAAATGGTATTGTTTGATTTTGTATAGTAAGTTTGGGGTACAATGGTCTGAATTTTTTGCATGGGGTGAATAGTACAGCTACCGTTTTTTGGTTTGAAGCCCCATTTGTGTGACCATTTGCATATTTTATCCAAGCTGTTTTGTAATTGAGCTATGATTTTGTGGTGGGAGGGGTTGCCTGCTCTCCATAGTCCACTATCATCTGCAAATTGGTATAATCCTATTTGGGTTGTTGCCATGTTGTGATCGAGCTCATTTATCACTATGTTAAAGAGGGTGGGGCTAAGTACACGCCCTTGTGGGGTTCCGTTTTCAAGGGTGTATTCTTCTGAGTAAGTTGACCCTACCCTAGTTATAATTTTGCTGTCTGTTAAGAAGTTTTCTATGAAGTTGTACATTCGTCCAGTAACGCCATAGTGATTTAGTTTGGCTGTTAGGCCTTTGGTCCATACGAGATCGAATGCCTTCTCAAGATCTAAAAATACCGCAATTAAGTTTCTGTCCTCTTTTCTTGAGTTGTTGAATGACAATTTTATAGCGGTTTCTAATCTTATGAGCTGGTCAGTAGTGGATCTTTCATTTCTGATCTTATCTTGCATATATTGTTTGTGAGTTAGATGGGTCTGTATTAGTTGATGTCATTACGGTCTTTATTAGGTTTTAATATGGGTATAACTATCGCACTTTTCCATTTTTTAGGTAGCTTTCCTATTTCCCAGATTTTATTTAATAGATTTATTATGGAAATAACTATATTTGGTGGTATGTTCTTATATATAATGTATCGTATTTTGACCTTCCCCAGGTGATGTTTCTTTTTTGGTTTTAAGTGCCTGGTCCCATTCATAAGTGGTTATGTCTTTATTTAGGTTTGATTTCTTGGGACCCAGGTCCTGAAATATTTCCTTATATTTAACTTCTACTATTTGTCTATGATTTTGGAATTTCACAGTGTGGTTTTTATTACTGCTCATGATTTGGAAATGCTGGGCTAGCATGTCAGCGCTTTTTCTTTGTTATTATTAGCATATTTTGATCCTAGGGTTATTATGAGTGTGTTTCCCCCTAATTGCTCTAATTTTGTCCCACACTTGCTTATAGCTAGTTTTGTAATTTATGGTACTGCAGTATTTCTGCCAAGTTGATTCTTTAGACTGCTTGATCAGGATTTTTAGTTGTGTATCGTGGTTTTTTGTATTCGGTTAGAAATATGGTGTTACCTGATCTTTTAAATGTGTTTAGTGCTCTTCACTTTTCTTGTCTAGTTTGTTTAATTTCTTGGTTCCACCATGGTACTGCTAGTTTTCTGGGGGTACCATTTGTTTTAGGGATGCTGGTGATAGCTGCTTTATTTATGATTGTAATTTTTTCTCAACAAAACAAATACATTATCTTTGACATGGTTGACAACGTTGTGAATTAAACTGAGATTTCCACTGTTGTGAGTCATTGGGCCATTGATGTACACTACGTTTCCTAGCTAAAGACAACAGATAGCCATAATGGTCACAAAACCATCGATCTACTTTGTCATCGTGTCGAGACGAGTGACGATCAAAATAAGTCACTAAATGTTCTAAAGAATATCCAAGACTGCGATGATGCAAAAGATAGACACAATATTGTCCACACACCAAAGAATATGTGCCTTCTAATTTCATATTATTGAATCGTGTCGTCAGGGCATTTCTTCACATAAAGTCAATGATATCGTCTTCCAAAGGGGGCAATCCATGCGAATCAAAATATTCCACACATCCCTCTTGAGGAAAGTAGACAGCTACCCAGTGTGTTCCTGGAAGATGACTGTCGTCTTTGTTGATGACAAAAGCTTGATTTTCTTGGGGTTTTCGATTAGGTAGTTCATCTTTAGCACACAAGATTGGACTCCAAGAAGCAGTGTACGAACTGCGGTTCAAAAGATAATAAAGTTCCCAGGTATCCACTTCTTGTGGTCTTGTTGTTGTTTTCTTCACAGGTGATGATAAGTCATCAATTCGATCGAGACTTTTTGCTTGAAAAGGTCTGTCAAGTAACTGTTTCTTTGCTTCGTCTCCTTACTCTGTGCCAAGATAGCTTCGATGTGATCAATTTCTCGAGCAAACAGTGGAGGAGAGGAATGATCACGCAAGGCGTTATACCACTGATGTAATCTGAGATAAGACTCCAAGCTTCGTTCAGATAATCGTCCAATTTTTCTTCTTGACTCATCATCATACATTTATCGTGTTGAATTTGACTGGGATAATCGTTTTGACATCCATAACAATCTTTCATAATCATGTCCCTCATTTTCTTCTCCAAGTGTTTGGCAAAACAGGTGACTAAATCTTGTTCTTGTTCTGGTAATCTGGACTGCATTATCATTAATTCTTCTTTTTTGTCTTGTGGGTTTGCTTCCGCTGAAACCTCCCATTCCATTTCTATCGATTCTCCACTATTCAAAGAGGGTCAAGGGTCTTCCATAGTTTCTGATAGTCTAGAATGACTGCTTTCAAACAGTTGATTTCTATGGTATTATCGAATTCGGCATACAGAATGACATTTACTGTTTCGGTAAGAGAATCTTCAACCTGAAGTTCCACACGCTTTTGCCCAGATTTTATAGGGTGGAAATTTCCCTCGTCGCTGCCTTGGTCTGGAGTGAAATCAAAAGCCCACTACGTGTAACCTTCTGCATAATCGTCGTAGGAAATGCCTTGACTGGTGTTAGTTCCTAACTGCCCTGTGGCTTCGTACAGCAACAAGTACGACCTCAAGTAATTTTTCTGGGTAAAGTCGAGTTCGATAGGTCGGGTAGGGTGCACAAAGTTTTGTCATCGCGACTGACTTCGATTTTGGAAACTTTGCAGCGCTTAAACTGGAAAGGATTTTCATTGTGGGTACCGTTGGGGACTGCATTGTTAACGATACCAATGAATAAACGTTTGGGTAACTGTCCTTGGAACAGATTATCTTCGATCTTGTATCAGCGTCCAGTGGCAATGGTGAAAGTTTTTACTTCCACACGTCGTATCGGATACTTGGCTGTCGTTTTGGTCAAAGTGTGGCTGATATCATTTCCAACTTTAGGTAACACTTCCACACGACGGACAAATAACCTGGCTTTTTGGATAATGGTTTTGTATTCGTTGGCATAAGCCATCAAATGGAAAGCAGTACTGATACGAATCAGTGTCAAGCGAATATCCACACCGTTCAGCAAATACTTCTCTTGAAGCCACATGTCCAAATGCAAGCGATCGATCAGTTCTAAACTACATCCTTGCAGAATTTTCTTTCGACTGTCGTTAAAACCCACATTGTGAGGATCGTCATCTGCGGTCAATTCTGTGTCGTTAAACTTATCTTCGCCTGCTGTGTCAGGTTTCCTTACCATGCAAGCATCTATATGAGTGTTTTTGGCTTCTTTTCCGTACGTCAAGAGATTTTCGAGGTACGCTCGGCAAGGGAAGTATCCATGCTACTGTCACCAGTTTGTTATTCATGTACAAATCAACATCGATGAACAAGGAATGCATGAAATTGTTGACAGTAGCTACTCGGGCATCACTTTCACTTTCAAATACAAGTAACTGCTGTTCAGATTAATGTAATCTTTGGGTTGCCCTATTGCTTTCAAACTAGATGGGAGCTGAATCCGCCAAAGAGACGACGGGATGAAACTCAACCCATTGGGCTTCTTGCATGGTCATCATAGTGGGTGGCATAGCGTATAGATCCAGTTCCGACTTGGAACAGGCACAAGATTCTCGGTGCATTATTTTTTTTTTCAGTCTCTATGATTGTCTTTTAATAATCAAAAATGTCTAAGTCTCAAACTGTTCTTTTTTTCTTAGTGTTTCTAGCTTTAGATAGAGGTATGGAGACTTTTGGAAGGGTGTCTTCGTCGTCGCTTTCTGCCTTGTCCTTGCTGTGTCCTCAGGGAAGCAGGAATGCCAGATTTGGTACCGTTCAGGGCATTTATAGGACTTTCTCGTCTACCCAAAATCTCTTTACCCGTTTGAAGCAAGACATTTTTGCCTGCTCTTAAGAAAGCTTCTTTGGGGTTTGGTTTGTCAATGATAACATTTTGAAAAAATTCTCTGCCGGTAGTCAATGAGGCATCTTTTAAGGCGTGCAATCCTCTTGTCACCATCTGTTTCATAACAGCGACCACTAAACGAAAGGCTAAATTAAACATATCTTCTAAACCATGTCCTCGTTATCGAGGGACTCCTCGGTACACAGGATACATAACTGTACAGTTGTTTGAGAACCGTTTTTGAAAATGGAGTTTTACTGTGACTTTCCCTTTGGTAAATGGAATATTTCGTCCCAGATCTCCTTTTATAGTAATGTTGACACTGTCTAAATACGACGTACTGACAGGAAAATAATGATGATGTACAAATTCGAGGTGAACATGATACATATTTCCACCTTCCTAGTCAGAGGCCGCAGCACAGAGGCGTGTCCTACTACATTATACTCCACCACATCGCAGTACACAAAAATCAAATTGAGTCCTTTGTTCATTTCTACAGGGAATTGAAAATATTTCGCAAAATCCTAGCTACTGGTCATGGCTGGTATTTCGTTTTTCTTGATTAACCTGAAGACTCCACCCAAAATATCATACAATTTAGGACAAAAGGTAATGGTCATAATTGTATCCTCTGAAAATTTGATCATTAGGCGACGAGCCACTTTATTGTACTCAAAGGTAACACTTTTTCTGGGTTTGTCCATGGCTTTACCAACCACAGTATTGAACCTGGTAGCAAGTGTAGTCACTAAATGTTGACCACTAAATAATAACCTGCAGGAATGGTTAATCCTGTTTAGAATTGTGATCCTGTGTTTTCATCGGGTCACTGACAATGAAGCGTTCGTCTCTAATATGGTGCAATTGGTCGTCATACACTTCTACTTTAAAACTGTTTTGATTTTGAACGATGTTTTTCATTTGTGTCGGGTGTATCATTTCCACTAAAGCCACTTCCCAATGGGTATCTTGATCCAAATGAATGGCTTGAGGTAATTTAGCCGTGTAACAGAACGAAGTGTTGTTAGGAAACACCTCCATGAAACTGTCACTGGGTAACGTTAAGTAAAACTGGTTGCTTTTTTTGTTGTTCATAATTTCAATGTTCTCCTCTCCGAGGAGTCACTCGAGGTTAAAAGAGTGTCTACAAGAGAATTGTAATTGGAGGGGTGACTGTTGGGAGAATGACTGACGTTGGACTGACGTCTGGGACATACCAAATAGACGCTCAGAAACAGTCACTTCGTTGTCAGGTAACACATCTTGTGGGGCACGTCCAATGCTTCTATGGTAAGATTGGTTGTATGCTTGGACTAAGTGCGGTAAGACGTCGATCTTCTTGAGAGTGTGTTGATGCGCAAAATATTTCCACGTGCTTTCTTCCAAGTTGCGTTGAAAACGTTCCACAATGCTGGCTTTGGTTTCAGGATTTTCGGTGGTAAAAAATAGAATTTCACGTTTCTTTAATTCTCGTTCGAAAGCTTGGTTCAGAAATTCGATGCCTTTATTGGTTTGCCAACGAAGAGGGTGACGACCACTTTGTTTCAACACCAGTTGCAGGGCTAGTACTAACTCTCCGCTCGATTTGGAAGTCAATGGTACGACCCAGGCAAATTTAGAATAGACGTCGAAGACACAAAAAAAATATTAATACCCACGATTATAGGTGGCTAAATGAGAGACATCGGCTAAATCGGCTTGCCAGTGATGATCGATGCCTTCCACTTGAGTGTGACGTCTGTAAATTTTCGTCGAATGGGTTTGTGTAAAGTGTACGTAGGTTGTTCTTGTAACCATTGTTGTACTTCAGGTAAACGGAGCTTTTTCAGGAGAGTTTTAGCAGCACGATATAATTTCTGAACACCTCCGTAAACTGCAGGGTGGGCTGTCTAACACCTTCTCCATGGTTTTGCTAATAAGGTACCCACTCTTCGATGATACTGCTTTGAGTGGGGCGAAATGATGATTGTATGGAAACGGTGTTACTTGTCCGATGTGCCACAGGAGTAAACGTCGATGATACTAATGGTAGTGGAGGTGGTGGTCTAGGTAATTGGATACCTTTGGTCCTTTCTTTTTTTTCTCACTTCTGGTTTCCTTTCTTTCTTTTTCACTTCTGTTGAAGGAGGAGTGGCCGTCATCTTTTTGACCTACGTTTTGAGTTTTTCTTGTTGGGGAGTAAGGGATGGGGTCAACAAGGAAGCTGTAATCATACTCGGAATAGGAGTTTCAGCTGGTGTTTGAAAGTAGTCATGGGTCTATTCTTCCTTGAATAATTGGAGGGTTACATCTGTCTTGTCCGCTGTAGATAGTGATGGCGACAGACTATTCACCAGCGCCTTAAAATCGGTCCGAGTGGGGGTGTTCCACAGCTTTGTGATGAAAGAGTTGCAGTCGTTTTAAGACCGTACTTTAGCAATGTTTCGGTTTCGGACAAATCGTTGCAATCCATCAGCGATTGCAATTCGTGTTGTAATTGGGACATCTCGGTCAAATGAGGATTGAATGGTAAATGGGAGGTACGTTGTTCTTGCCAACATTGTATTCCATCCATCGTTTGTAAGGGACCAAAATCAGTTTTCGTTCTTCCATTGTCTTCCAAAGGTTATGTCTCAGATCATTGTGCTCCATATGTCCCTTTTATCTTCTGGAAGGATCAAACATATTTCTACCCATCCCTTGAGGCATCCCTTGGGCCATCCCTTGTGTCATCCCTTGGATCAAACCTGGCAATAAGCCTGTCAACAAAGGAGCAAGAAAGGATAAAAAAAAATCTCCGCGTTACACCAACATCTTTTCATTTTGACGGATGGGTATTTTCTTCCGGACCATTTGACGAAGAACGTGTCGATGTTCGGCTAAGCATTATTTTCTGGTGTGGAGACAAAGGCATCGTGCCTTGCAAGACATTCAAACAACATTCGCACACAATATTGATGACATCTTAGGAGGCAGTTTGAATGATTTGTTTTCGCATGACCGGAGATATTTTTGGACAGGAGGTGGTCCTTTTCTTTTCTTTCTTTTGTGGGGTGAATAAGAATATTTTCTGCGAGGTGACAGCTTTGCTTGTTCGTTCCAGAAATACACCGACGTCAATGACTTGGTACACACCCTCTTTTATCTTCTTTTTGGAACTAGCGCTTCGTCAAAAAGGTAATGACGTGTTTCCCTAAATCTTGAAAAGAATCTCTAAAGACACCAGTACGTTCTGAAATGATATGTCTATTTTGTTCAAACCTTTAAGTAAAACAAGATATGCCTCCCATTTGGTGGCTTCTTCTTTTCTTTGAATGACTGCGTCTTTTTAGGGGATGACGTCAATGTTTGGCTAAGCGTTTTGTAGGATGATGAGATTGTCACAGTTTAATTTCTTCTTCGTCTTCTCCTAACATGTCGTCGAAAATGATCAAATGAGTTTGCCTGGGGTCAAACACGATCCCATCGTCTTCATTAGGAGTGCCTTCCACAAATACGTGCACAATGGAATTGACTTTCTTGCAAGAGGCTGTATGCCGATTGCTACTCTACGTAACACCACACGATGCGTTGGGGTGAACGATCGATCAAATGATGTTTATGTTCAATCCAACGTTTGACAAATTCGGTTTTGAGTGAACCGCTCGGTCCAGCAACTAACATGTTAAAAGGATGACGAAGATACAAGGCCTCCCAACTAGCATGATCTAAGTGTTCGTCAATGACTTTGAATGTTGAGGAGGAAGGGGTAAAAATAGCAGAGGTTGCCATAGTAGTGTAGGATATGACACTTTTGACACTAAAACAGACAAGACACAAGGTTTTTATACTTTTTTTCAGGACACGTTTTTTTTAATTTAAGTTTAAACTGGAACAATATGAAAGACAAAAAATGTAATGTTCTTATAATCTCTACATTGGGTACAGTCATATAGTTGTCCTCTTGGAATGGTCTTTCGGGGGGAATGCCCATGACAGTCCTGTCCTGAGAGGAGTGATTATCCTTGGTGACAGATTCTTCTTCTTCTTCTGGCACTCTCACTAACACAGGTTTCAAAGGGACTTTTTTGACTCGACAATGAATTTTACGATCACAACGCTTAAGCATAATGGGATGCTCCTTTTTACAAGCCTCAAAACCCCAACTTTTGCAGTCACGTACATCTGTCCAATGAGGATGTAAATCACAAACTACACACACATCGTCTTACACCTCTTCCGGACCTAAAAGTTGACAAATCTTTTTGTAGAGGTCGATATGTATCCAGATGAAAGCGTAAGGCTTTTAACAGAATGAGTCTCTCGTGGATATTAAAGGAGTCACCATACTGCATTTGAAGGTTTTTTCGTAAAGTCTCCGCAAGGAATTTACGTGTAAACAAAATCCCAGAAAACATGTCACTAAAATACACACTACACGTCGACCCCAATTGATGGGACACAGTTCTCGTAATAAGTGTTCGTAATCCTCCACCTTTTGAATATTCTCATTGATATCCTTCCACGGAATCTCTTTTGTTACAAATGATAAAGGTTGTGGCATGGTAGTCTATTTTATACTTCTTTATGTCGAAGGCAATAAGTGTACTTTCTGCACAGAATTATTTAAACTCTTCTCCAAAAGCAAAAGTGATTAACATGGTCTGTAATTTTGGACCACTGCCATTCAAGATAAAGGTCAAGAATGGTTATAAAATCGTCAGATGTAAACGGACTAAATTCAAATCTGTAGAAAAAGGCACACTTGATCCAGAGAAATCTAACACGTTGGTTGACTTTTGTCACTTTCTTTTTGTGAATTTCACGACACAAAAGTTCTACTGACACCAATTGAGATTTTTCTTTAGCATGTCCCTGCCAAACTTCCATGCAGATCTTATCTTCCAATTCGTGTGGTAATCCTTGAATAATATTTTTAGAGAGGGTTTATATACTGGTCTAGGTTTGACCCCTAGCCAAACTAGTTTCACTTTTTGTCACGTTCAATAACTAAGGTCCCACTAAAGGTAGGTAGTGACAATTCGGAGACCATCGAGCATGTTCCAGGTAGGAGGAATCCTTCTGTTCCCACTCGTAAATTGACACATCATAACTGAAGAACTTGACTTTATCCCCTTCGCCCAAGTAGACAAATCCGGCTCTGGCTGATTCTTCAGGAGTTGGTCCAGGCAGATATTTTGGCCATTTCTCTTTGAAGGCTAGGAATCGACTTTTAAAGTGACAGCATTCAGGCAAGCACGTAGGGAACGAATATTCGATTCTCCTAACTTCAGTTAGATGCAGGTACGGTGAAATTCCAAGAAGTCCACGATAATGTGCGGCACCGCTTTTGCATCCCTCAGGTTTAACACGTACAGCATCACTTTCCATGGTAGGTATAGGGGTAGTGGTCACAGCAAAGTTCCCACGATGTCCTGCTGAATCGCTGAGGTCACACGTATGGCATCACTGCAATCGTAAGGTATAGCATCGCACTCTGCAGCGCAATTACAATGGTAACCGCATGGACACTTACAGTTTCCTTCCGGACAACTTCCGTTGCAATGCATGGGTCTTATCCATCCATTAATTTTCACACTCGGGGAAGGTACATTTGTTTTACAATCCCCGAACTTGAATGATGTATGTTAAACGGATTCATCTTGTGTCGCTTGGCCGTTGTAGTTACAAAAGAACTATTGGTCTTTGTCACAGAATTAGGCGAAAATTTAATTTATTTTCTAATTGAATTACAAACTAATTTCACCATTTTTTTGTTTCCTCGTACATGCGTTACCTGGGGTGAATAAGTGATTTTCTCCAAGGTAAGCGGCGTGTAACGATTGGCATGTGCCTTCGAATTACATGAAGTCCGGAACATTAGAATCACGGGGTGCACGGTAATGTTGCCGTGAATTCTGCTCACCTTTTTGAGGGTATATAAGGCAGAATATTTCTGATAAATATTACGGGACCAAAAGTATCTTATCACAGGAAAGATAGCTCGTCATTCAATCTCCAGCCAAAGGGGTGAGTGTTAAATTTATATTTCGTTTTATTGTGAATTTTATTCAGTTTATCATTTCATATAATGATGCCTTTATTACAATGCAGATTTTAAACGTGGAATATTTGGAATTACTAGTCACTATTAGACTTTAAATGCAATAGCGTAATTTAAGGTTTAGATTATTTTTTGAGACAACTATTATTAGTCTGGTTTTCTTTATTGTAGCTGATAACGTCTTTGAGATCGTAGATGAAATTGTAGATGATTTGTTGCGGAACATCTCTGATAACATCTCTGATAACGTCTTTGAGATTGTAGCTGAAATTGTAGATGATTTGTTGCGGAACATCTCTGATAACATCTCTGATAACGTCTCTGATATCGTAGCTGATTTGTTGCGGAACATCTCTGATAACATCTCTGATATCGTAGCTGAAATTGTAGATGATTTGTTGCGGTGCATCTCTGATAACATCTCTGATATCGTAGCTGAAATTGTAGCTGATATTGTAGCGTAGCATCTCTGTTTATCGGATTGTCTGTCCGTCTACATCTGGCGTGACGTGTAAATATCCGGAAATCTAGAAGTCCGAGTGTCGGAGCTGTCTAGAGTTGTAAACATCCGGGGTGGCATCTAGGGTATTGAGGAACGTTAGTTCTAGTTGATGTTGTATGCTGTCTGTACGTATAACTGTGGTGGATCCGTGAAGGGCAAGTGACCGATAAAAGTATTGTGTCAACCCTAGGTATTCGGGGAAACTGGTCGGCGATTCAACTGTTGGTGAATCTTACGGTTATACAGGGTCGAGACACATGTGTGTGTTGCAATTGTAGTACAATGGAATACATTGTTGTATTTACATAGTTACTTCAGATCACAATAGTATTTCAAGGGATTGCATGAATCTCAATAAAAGTTAGCAACTTGATTAAATACATGTGTATGTTCGTGCTAGTTGTCGCAATCCATACGTGCGATAGTATAGTTTGATGCTTGTGTTTATTATCGTAATTTATACTTGCGTTAATATAACTTTTGTAAAGGTTCCTTGGATCTGTGTATAGTCCAAAAGATTCCTTTGTATCTGTGTTTTATTTTGTATTAATATTTCATGTATTCATGTATTGTGAATGGTTGTGAGTGTAATTGTGGGTTGAACGCTTGAGTTATTGTGTTGATACATCATTATTTTTCATTAATAATTTATTTCATAAATTTATATTTTTTTTTCACATATTGTGTTTGTGTTGTTCATTTAATCCACCATCCTCTCGGTAACAATTCTGTTACAATGGTGTCAGAAAAGGGATCGCTGGATTAAGTGAACTGTCAATCATTTTTGTGAAAGTATACATTTGATGTTTATATTTGAGCGTGACCTTCTTGACAAGATAATACTCAAGTTGGGGTTTATTTTTGTTTAGTTTATCTAGGTCCGTGTGTCCAGTATAAACGTATTTAAAACATTGGTTTGGTTACCTTCATCAGGAAGAGAAGGTCAACCTGTGGTATATATATTTATAATTATATTACAATTGTCATTGTCATGTCATCCCTTAAGGACTTGGTTGCCTTAGGCAAAGATTTTGGATAGGAAGGTGAAAGCTTAAGGAAATTTATTCAGGAAGAACATGCCCGGGAAAGAGAAGAAAGGGTAAGGGCAAGGGAATTAGAAAGGGAATCCGAAGAAAAGAAACGGGAATTAGAAAGGGAAGCCGATGAAAGGAAATGGGCCTTTGAAAGGGAAAAGATAGAATTTGAGAAGGATCAGATAGAATTAGAGAAGCAGGCCCAAAGGGAGAAGATAGAATTAGAGAAACAGGCCGAAAAGGATGTGATAGGATGGGAAAGGGAAGCGGATGAAAGGTGAATAGAGTTAGAAGAAAAAGCAAAGCAACGGGATCATGAGCGTAAGGTAAAATTAGCAACATCTGGAACAGAACACGATCTGCCACTAACAAATTAAGGGGCCCCAAATTACCTCCCTTCGACGATGAAAAAGATAACATGGATAGTTATCTTCATCGGTTTGAGCGGTATGCCGAAAACCAGAAGTGGAGTCAAAATGACTGGGCACTGCATCTTAGTGCTCTATTAAAAGGTAAAGCACTGGATGTATACTCACGACTTCCTAGAGACGATGTGTTTAAGTACGACGTCCTAAAGGAAGCACTTCTCAAAAGGTACGAGCTCACTGAACAGGGTTTCGTAAAAAGTTCAGGTATAGCAAGCCCGATAAGGGAGAAACCTTTGGTCAGTTCACCGTTAGAATTGCGAACTATTTTGAGCGGTGGATTGAATGCGGCAAAGCGGTGAAAACGTTTGAAGGGTTGACTGATTTCTTGCTCAGAGATCAATTATTTAATACAGTTGGGCGAGAATTAGATCAATTTCTGAAAAAGAAAGTCATCACAAACGTAAAAGATATGGCTAAGCAAGCTGATTTCTTTGCCGAAGCTCATGGGGGAACCCAGAACGTGGTTTCAAAAGATTTTAAGTCTGGAAACCAGTCTGCAAGACCGATGCCTAGGGAGCTTGTGAAATCAGCTGAGGAAAATAGGTCAGTTAGGAATCCAGGTATTCAGCGCCTGCAATGTTACTTGTGTAATGCATGGGGTCATGTTCAAAAAGACTGTCCTAAAAGAAAGGGACTTGTACATAAGGTAGCAGTGGCTATACAAAGTAAAGGTATATCTGATAATATCGTACAGGTAGAACCATGTATTCATTCGCTTGGCACGTGTCTATTTCCCGAAGCGCGTGTACCAGCCGCGAGAGGGTTTGTCAACGGTCGAGAAGTCGTAGTATTACGTGACACTGGTTGCACGGGCGTAGTGATCAAACGTAGTCTCGTGCAGGATAACCAAATGCTCGGGTGGGAGTCCCAATGTATGTTACTTGATCAGACGATCGGTCGCATTTCCGTAGCAAGGATCACGGTAAAAACACCTTTCCTAACGGGAACTGTTGATGCCCTTATCGGTAATGTTGAAGGTTCCCGTCTTCCAACCATGGCCGATTTTAAAATACCTTTGGCCCAGGCAGTCGAAACGCGAGCGCAAACACGTCGAGAGAAAACCGCGTTTCATAAATTAATAGTCCCTGAATCGATCTCGGGAATTTCGCGTGATGATTTCAAACAAGAGCAAGAACGTGATGAATCCATCAGAACAATTGTTGAGAAAATCACGTGCGGCGCGATTAAACATTGCAAGGGTGGGGGCTGCTCGAGATTCGTACACAAGAACGGATTAATTCATAGGGAGTTTAGCGCTCGGGAGGGTAAGAAGTATTGGCAAGTGGTCGTACCCCAGAGATATAGATCTCAAGTACTTACGGTGGCGCATGAGTCAAGCATGGCGGGACACCTAGGTAAGGCTAAGACCACTAGCAGGGTAGTCGCTGAATTCTACTGGCCCGGTGTTAATGGTGATGTCACACGGTTCTGGAGGTCGTGCGACGTATGTCAGAAAACCGTAAGTAAGGGAAGGGTGACAAGGGTGCCCTTAGGACAGATGCCATTAATAGATACACCGTTTAAAAGAGTGGCAGTAGATATTGTAGGACCAATACACCCAGTTACCGAAAGAAAGAATCGGTATATTCTTACTCTGGTTGACTAACGCGACCAGATACCCCAAAGCCGTAGCGTTACCAACTATTGAAACGGAAAGGGTAGCTGAAGCATTAGTTGATATCTTCAGTAGGGTAGGGGTGCCAGAAGAAATCCTCACTGATTGTGGTGCCCAATTCACCTCTGACCTCATGGGCGAAATAAGTAGGCTGTTATCCATCAAACAGCTAAACACTACCCCATACCATCCGATGTGCAATGGACTGGTAGAGAAGTTTAATGGTACACTGAAAAGCATTGCTACGAAAGATGTGCGCGGAACGTCCGCAAGACTGGGACCGTTATTTAAACGCTGTTCTGTTCGCGTACCGTGAAGTATCGCAGGAGAGTTTAGGGTTTTCACCCTTCGAACTGTTGTACGGTAGAACAGTTCGAGGCCCGATGCGGATACTACGCGAACTATGGACTGATGATGTCGCGAACGAGGAAATAAAAACAACTTACCAGTACGTGTTAGATCTAATAAATAAACTTGAGAGTACATGCCAATATGGCACGTCACGAATTAATTAAATCGGGGCGCAGATATGCCAAGTATTATAACCGCAGAGCGCGAAATAGGAAATTTCTTGTAGGAGATCAGGTGCTATTGCTTGTTCCAACGAGCTCAAATAAGTTATTAGTCCAGTGGAAAGGTCCCTATGAAGTTAAAGAGGTAAAAGGTGACATGGACTATAAAATTGACATGGACGGTAATTTAAAGACATTCCATGCTAACATGCTCAAGTTGTATATCAAGAGACAGAGCGACAATGTTGAAAAGGGGGTCTTAAATGTCGTTTGTACGGCAGTCGTAGACGATGATGAAGCAGATTCGAATATCGAGAGTTCCCTTGAATGTCCCTTGGGAGTTGCGGGGGAAGGGATAGATAAGGTCGATGTGAGTGCGGAGTTGACGAAAGACCAGCGTCAACAGATTAATGCCCTGTTGGCTAAACACTCTTATGTATTCACAGACAGACTAGGTTGTACAACTTTGTTGGACCTCAGAATTAAACTGAATACGTCTGACCCTATTCGAATCAAGGGCTATCCGGTGCCATACAACGCACGTGAAGCTGTGGACGAAGAGATGGGTAAAATGTTGGATCTGGGGGTGATTGAACCCTCCAACTCGCCATATTCTTCTCCAGTAGTGCTAGTCAGGAAAAAGGACGGGACGAACCGATTCTGCATCGATTTTCGGCAGTTAAATAAAATCACTGTGTTCGATGCAGAACCAATGCCAGATATGGAGGGTCTATTTGCAAAGTTGTCTGGAAACCGATGGATTTCCAAATTGGATCTGTCCAAGGGACAGTGGCAGGTTCCCATTGTCCCAGAGTCCCGAACTTTGACAGCATTTGCGACCCAGAAAGGACTGTATCAATTCAAAGTGATGCCATTCGAGTAAGTTGGAGCCAGCGCCACATGTTGTCGTTTGATGCGAAAGTTGCTTAAAGGTTTAGCAAACGTTGATAGCTTTGTAGACGACATATTTGTGTACACGAATACTTGGAGTGAGCACGTGTCCGTCCTGAGGAAGCTCTTCAATTGACTCCGCAGAGCGAACCTCACAGTGAGATCCACTAAATGCAGTATTGGTTATACAGATTTAGATTGTTTGGGTCATAGGGTCAGCGGTATGGGTCAGTTAAAACCTCATCCCAAACAAGTTGAAGCAATTAGAGACGCACCAAAGCCAACCAACAAAACGTAGGTAAGATCATTTCTAGGTCTAGTAGGTTTCTATAGAAAGTTTATACCGAACTTTGCAGCCATTGCTAGCCCGCTTTCTGATTTGACCAAGAAGGGGCAACCAAACAAAGTTGAATGGGGACCGCCACAAGATAAAGCATTTTGTGCTCTGAAAGAGAAACTGGTTAGTGCGCCTATATTAAAATTGCCAGATGTCAGCAAACCTTTTATTCTAAGAACAGATGCTTCCGAAACTGGGTTGGGGGCAGTTTTACTGCAAGAGCAAGACGACAGTAAGTTACCCGTAGCTTACTCTAGTAGGAAATTACTACCCAGGGAGAAAAATTATTCCGTTATAGAAAAGGAATGTTTGGCCGTAGTATGGGGAATTGGGAAGTATCACGCATATCTATTTGGGAGAGATTTCGTTCTCGAGACTGATCACCAACCCCTACTGTATTTAAACAAGGCCAAGGTCGCCAACGCTCGGTTGATGCGTTGGGCACTAACACTACAACCTTATCGCTTCCGTGTAGAAGCAATAAGGGGAGTTGAAAATATAGGCGCAGACTACTTGAGTAAGGCATGATGGGAAATTTGTATTTATTTGCCCAGTATTAAAATCCAGATTGTAGTATAACCAGTGTAAATGTTGTAAGATATCATCAGTAGTTATTTTTCTTCTATTCTGTGTTAGTTTTAAAAATGTGTACATTTTTACTCTTAGGGGGGAGGTATTGTCACAGAATTAGGCGAAAATTTAATCTATTTTCTAATTGAATTACAAACTAATTTCACCATTTTTTTGTTTCCTCGTACATGCGTTACCTGGGGTGAATAAGTGGTTTTCTCCAAAGTAAGCGGCGTGTAACGATTTGCATGTGCCTGACTTCGAATTACATGAAGTCCGGAACATTAGAATCACGGGGTGCACGGTAATGTTGCCGTGAATTCTGCTCACCTTTTTGAGGGTATATAAGGCAGAATATTTCTGATAAATATTACGGGACCAAAAGTATCTTATCACAGGAAAGATAGCTCGTCATTCAATCTCCAGCCAAAGGGGTGGGTGTTAAATTTATATTTCGTTTTATTGTGAATTTTATTCAGTTTATCATTTCATATAATGATGCCTTTATTACAATGCAGATTTTAAACGTGGAATATTTGGAATTACTAGTCACTATTAGACTTTAAATGCAATAGCGTAATCTAAGGTTTAGATTATTTTTTGAGACAACTATTATTAGTCTGGTTTTCTTTATTGTAGCTGATAACGTCTTTGAGATCGTAGATGAAATTGTAGATGATTTGTTGCGGAACATCTCTGATAACATCTCTGATAACGTCTCTGATATCGTAGCTGATTTGTTGCGGAACATCTCTGATAACATCTCTGATATCGTAGCTGAAATTGTAGATGATTTGTTGCGGTGCATCTCTGATAACATCTCTGATATCGTAGCTGAAATTGTAGCTGATATTGTAGCGGAGCATCTCTGTTTGTCGGATTGTCTGTCCGTCTACATCTGTCGTGACGTGTAAATATCCGGAAATCTAGAAGTCCGAGTGTCGGAGCTGTCTAGAGTTGTAAACATCCGGGGTGGCATCTAGGGTATTGAGGAACGTTAGTTCTAGTAGATGTTGTATGCTGTCTGTAGTATAACTGTGGTGGATCCGTGAAGGGCAAGTGACCGATAAAAGTATTGTGTCAACCCTAGGTATTCGGGGAAACTGGGCGGCGATTCAACTGTTGGTGAATCGTACGGTTATACAGGGTCGAGACACATATGTGTGTTGCAATTGTAGTACAATTGAATACATTGTTGTATTTACATAGTTACTTCAGATCACAATAGTATTTCAAGGGATTGCATGAATCTCAATAAAAGTTAGCAACTTGATTAAATACATGTGTATGTTCGTGCTAGTTGTCGCAATCCATACGTGCGATAGTAGAGTTTGATGCTTGTGTTATTATCGTAATTTATACTTGCGTTAATATAACTTTTGTAAAGGTTCCTTGGATCTGTGTATAATCCAAGAGATTCCTTTGTATCTGTGTTTTATTTTGTATTAATATTTCATTAATTCATGTATTGTGAATGGTTGTGAGTGTATTTGTGGGTTGAACGCATGAGTTATTGTGTTGATACATCATTATTTTTCATTAATAATTTATTTCATAAATTTATATTTTTTTTTCACATATTGTGTTTGTGTTGTTCATTTAATCCACCATCCTCTCGGTAACAATTCTGTTATTCTGGACAATGTCCCTTTTTATATGCTGCCCAATCTCGACGTGACCGTACGATAATAGTGAAGTAATTGGGAAGTCGTACTCTCTTCTCGTACACAATTTGATAGACTTTTTCCAAAGGCCGGCTGACGATTTGGTGTGTGGGTAAACGGGCGATCTAGTGCGATTCGTGGGTGGTCACTTTAAAAGTTTCATCCTGTTCAGACTGTAAGGCTTCTTGTAGCACGTTAAAGTTTACCACTCGACTGGTGCGATAACTGAGTCAATCCTTTCACTTTACATTCTGTGTGCATTTCTCCTTGTGGGTCTCTGTATTCGTAGCGGTACTTTTTAGGACCGCCACTTGCAAAGCATAGAATCTTGTCGTCGGGATGTTCATCTGTCCAGGCTCCTAAACGGTCTCCTTCAAAGTCAGGATAACACTGGTTCGGCCGGTGGATGTAGATGCAACTGTCCGTGTCAAAATACAACACACGATCTCCTAACAGTTCTAAAACTTCGTACAATTTTAAGTGAGCGTGGGCTGTCACGTAAGCCGCAATGATGACATTTCCAAATTTGTCAGCTTCTAAAAAGTCTAGTTTTTCTTCGTAATTGACTAAAATCAAGCCGTCAGGAATGACGTCCACTTGTTTCATGTATTTGGTTTTGTCGTGAATCATCTGGAAGTAGCGGAAAGGTTCTGACAAATACTCCATCTTGGGTAAAGACGGGCGTTATGCCATTTTACCCCACAAACAATTTATCATCACTCTGGCAAACGATCGCTTTCCTTCCTTTTTCTCGATGTGATCTAAAGTGATGCCTTCCTGATCCCAGTATTTTTCTTTGAATTTCTTTTGGTCATCGGGCGTGTGACACCAGGAAGAATAGCCGCTAGATTCTTGTTTTAGTTTCAAATGGTATCCACATAGTCCGCTGCGAAAATACCTGTTTGTGTCTCGTCGCCTTTGTGATATTGTTGTGTCTTGGGAATGAGGTAAATTTCGTACACTTCTAAGAGTTGGTATCCCAGGTCCAGAGCTTTAAACAATTCCACGCTAACCCACGTTCCTGTCAAGGCGCGTTTTTCCTTGATGTGCTGACAAGGTTGGTCTTCGTTGCACGTTTCGGCACAAGTTCGACACAAAGAAAACATCAGTTTCCCTTGGCAATGGTGAGGTAAAACAGGATGGTACATCTCTGTGGGAGGCAAGACTTTGCACTTGATCAATCCTTCGTACCGTCGAATGTTGTCCAGGTCAATGTGTTCTGTCATCAATTGTGGGTGCCCTACGAGAAAGTGACAGTACTTGCACACGTATGGATACAGCGAACACACGTCCAAGTATTTGATTTCTTCTCCCTTCTCCTCGTCCGCTTGGTACAACAAACAGGTGGCATTCGTCCGTCCTCCGTACAAACTATTCCACGGGTTCAATGTGTCCACCAACTTGTAACTTTCCTCGATGCGTTTAAACTCGGGATCGGTTTTCAACGGTCATCGTACTCGTGCTTCCACATTTCCACCACCTGGTATCCTTGCTGTTCTAACTTCTTCAAACGCCGCTGACAAGTAGCCTGGTACAAGTCTTCCATGGTCCGTTGTAAAAACTGATTGTTGGTGTCACGTTAAGGGTAGCACATGAGACATCTGTGAAATAAGCATCCGTTAAACTAGTATATGATTTGAGGTTTTTCTTAGTCCCAGCTATCCACCGAATACGTTCCAATAGACTTTTCACCTCCTCTGTTGCGGGCGTGTTGGATCCATTTGTCTTCCTTATCGCACAATTAATGTAGCCAGCGTAGGGCTTTGACCGAGTATTGACGTTTGGCAAAGTTCGTCGTTTGAGGATTGATATCAGCTAGGATATTTTCAAGCATGAATCGTTTTCGGTACACTAAAGAACATGCTTTGGAGATGACGCAAGCTTCTTTCAAAGTATCGTGCTCCATGAACAATTCTCAAAATTTTCCACAGCAACGTCGTAAAATGTCCACGTCAAATCGACAGTACTTTAACATTTCTTCTGGAAAGTCAAAGGAGTCTGAAGCGTGAGTCTGGTACCAAGCGTGGAAAGCTTCTCGCTGTTCGGTGCGCATGTTATCAGGGTCGTAGTCGTCAGACTTGAGCAAACGGAGTA
This sequence comes from Unio delphinus, assembly GCA_029339505.1. Lineage (NCBI taxonomy): Eukaryota > Metazoa > Mollusca > Bivalvia > Unionida > Unionidae > Unio > Unio delphinus. The sequence goes on along the minus strand of JAQISU010001242.1, from coordinate 3,974,227 downwards.
GAACGACATGTTGATTGACTTCGGTATTGAAAAAGTGTGGAAATAACCTTTGGCCATTTCTGACATTCCAAACGTTTTAGGCATGCGACTACTCAAATGCATGGCCAAGTAACTCATCTAATCTTTAAACTGTACTTGTCCTACTTGCATAGAAATGATTTTGCCTCCGTTCAAAGTCACTTTAGGACGTTATGTACTTTGTTCCGTATAGTATCTGAGCAGAAATTGTCCATCGTATCCAGAGAAAGTGTGCGCCATTACCGTGGCATGGCGATGACAATCTCCGTAACGTTCGATGTCGTCTTGACTCCACGTTTCGTCGATGAGATTTAAGATCCATTGAGCGAAATCGGACAACGTGTTCGACCCTCGAAAGATTGCTGCAGTGAGGACAATGACTAAAGATAATCTCTTGGATGCACTTCTCACACGCTCGGTGAGCCACGCAGAAATTGGGAATGTGAATACCGGTTTCTTTCATGCAATCGAAATCAAAAAAGATAAAATTCCCTTTCTTTTGGGTATTTTCTTGTTGGGGTCGGTATTTTTGAATGAAGCTTTTGTGTTCCAAGTCCACGATTTGGCGACAAATGTGACATCGTTTCTTCCCTTGACAAACGTGAAACTTGGCATTACTGGTACGTATGCCTTGTTCACAAGTAGGGCACAATCTCAGAAGCTGACAAATACTTTTCTGCTGTGAACCTTGCATCTTCTAATGTTGTTGGTAACAGGTAGGACTGACAAAAGTGCGCTGACAAACAGGGCAATGCACTCTTTCTTGTCCTTTGTCCAGACAGGGTTGAGAGGCCAAACATCCCTCACATTTTGATCCACAATGCTTGTGTTGTTCTCGATTGTTATAACCTTAGTCACATTTCCAAAGTAGTAACTTTATCCCAGGAATGAAGTGATGCTTGCAATGGTATCAAAATGCTCATCGTGATGATAGACGTGAATATATTTACCGTCTTTGAAATTTTTGTCTCGAAACAAAAGAGGTCCACGCACTTCTTGAGGATGCACTTTCAAGGTGTAACGTGGAGCCAAGACGTCCCGCAATGTTTGCATTTCCGGAATGCCGCAAGGGGTGTCTTTGGATATCCCCGTTTGCTGTAATAGGAGTTCTGCTTCACTTCGTTGTTTGAGCTCGGCCAGATTGTTGAATAGTTTGGCAGGCTCTTTTTATTCTAAATTGTCGTTCTTGTTGGCATACGTTCGTACCACGACGATGGCGCTAGTAAAACACATCTGGTCTTGAAGATTGTTAATTCGGACGAGACTTAGTTTGGTGTTTCGAAGATTGTCGACCAATAACACTTTTTTTGCGTTTTTTGGTCCCCTGGGGAAGAGACACATGGGTCATGAACAGTGTCGCTTTTTTGTCGGTGATGTGAAACTTGTTGCATTGTTGCACGTGTTGAATCTTGTCGATGACTTTGGAAGGTGTCAATTCTGATGGGCTGCTAAACTCGATCCAAACGGGAGACTTCAAATTATTGTGATGAATAGAAAGTCTTAAGCGACCGTCTTCTTTGGCTTGACATTGCTGTTTCAGTGCAGTTAACACGGAATCCCACACCTGGATAATGAACCCCGAATTCTCCAAAGGAACGTTGGACTTGAAATCTTTAAACTTTACTGCGTACGTGTAAGCCGTTGTTCTAAGGATCCGTCTCTCGAATGTGATAGTAATTTTCAGGGTTTACTAATGGTGGTGAACTTTGCTTGGACGTGGATGGTCTGGGTCTGGATTCGGGCTCAATCATGTTATCTTCAAAATTACTAGGATGAATTTGAGCCCAGTCTTCAGCTACTGTGCGAGACAATACAACACGTTTCTGTCTCTTGTTTTCTCCTTTCTCGACAAAATGATGCGACCTTTTCATTTTGTCTGCAAAAAGTCAAATGACTACATATTAAAGACCATGACCCTATATAGTCATGTCCGATCAGTGCATATATATATATATATATATATATATATATATATATATATAAAGGGTCAGTGTCTAACTGTCCAGTATTCATTCACTCTCACATTGACCAGAACGATGGAAGAGCCTACACAAGTTGAACTTCTGATCAGAGCTTTGCGTGGTGTCATACGAAAATTTTCTTCAGACAAGAGGACGGACTGCTCCCACTCCTTTCGAGATAAAAGTCAAGATACTTGCTATATCTGTAAGAAGAAAGGACATTGAGCCACAGAATGTTCAGATCATGAAAAGCACAAAACAGGTGTTAGAAGAGACAAAAGTCAAGATACCTGTTATCACTATAAAGAGAAAGGACATTGGTCTCCAAACTGTCCTAAAAAGCAACAGGAGCAGAAGGAGGGAGAGAGGAATTCTGAACAGGAGGAGTAAGAGGTAACCTCCCCAACGGAAGAAGCTCGACACGTTCACAAGAAAAGAAGACGAAACGAAAGTGAAGAGGAAGTAAAAGAAAAACTGTAACAGTAAAGAAATTGAAAAGAAACTTTTTAAAGTTGTATTGTGTTATGTTATGTTGTCATATTGGATCGTAACATTTGTACCAGAATACACCAAACGGAAAAAATCGTAAGTGTCTCGTGGTTTTCATTTTATAGAATAAGAACCTACACTCGCACACTCATACACTCACACGTACATCATGGGTTAAAAAAGGACTTTTGAGATTTCATTGAATTAGGCAATTGAAATAGTATATCTTTTCGAAAGATTTGAGTGGCCCTGAAAAGAACCGTTGGGTAATTGTTTGTTTAAAACAAAACAAACTCAAAAACCGGGACGTAATCATCTTTAATTGTCTTAAGCCTTTGACATGACCAAAGCCTACTTCTGGACTGGTTCATGTCAATGATTTGGTAGAAATCACTAAAGGTGGTATGGCAGACGTAGTCACATTTAGATTGGCTTGTTTAGCTCGAGAAGGTCTTTTTCTCTTGGGTCGTAATTAAGAAGTCTGATACATTTGTTTCCGACACCTTAACTCTCCTAAAATATCTAAAAGTACCGTGACCGTTTGATTTTCACTCTTCTCTTTCTGCTCTTGGTCTTCTTTCTTCTCTGCTGATTCTGTTTCTTCTTGGTGTTTCCTTCTTGCTTCTTCTTCTTTCCGCTGTTGAAGGAGAAAAGATTGTTCTGCTTCTTTTTTGTTGTTGTAAAAATGGCTCCAATTCTTCTTTCTGTCTCTGCTTAAAATCATCGACTTGAAAAAAGAAGGAGAACGTGACGAAGGTTCCGGAACAATTTCTTGTGAAGTTAGAATATCCACAATATCCCAGTTAAAATCAACTTCTTCTGGATCTAGATTTGTGTTGATTTTAGTAGTCACTGCTATACCATTACTTGCTGTCTCCACTACTGGTTCACCCCAATTCATCGTCTTCTTAGTTTCCGACATGATTGACAACTCTGTCGCATCGATTGACTGCGCACAGACGCTAGTACCTCTATATAGGGAATGTGACGTCACATGCTACTCTCTTCCGATTGTACGACTGTGACTGACTTTTGTAACGCGTGTTTGGATTGGTGAATGAACTCTATCCGTTTCGATCCGCTCTTCCCCTATAAATAACCGCAGCACACGGCATTCGATTCACCTGTTCTCGTCACAAGATGTGGACCAACATAGAATCCTCTACCCTTGTTTCATCCATGCTCTTTCATCCAGACTATCCTATGTATGTCAGGTCATCATGGGCTATCACTCATATGACTGATACAGCCCTTTGGAAAAGAAGAGTCTATGTGGAGAGGCAAGGTTGTTTAAAGAGAGTTCTCCTCTATGGATCAGAAGTGAGGAGAAGTTTAAGGAAGAGAAGAAGATCCTTGAGATGTCCTCTGTGTTAACAATATAATGTTAAACAAACAAAATCCAAAAGTCCCTTTTCAGGGCCACTCATATACCTCGAAAAGATATTTGCTTTCTTTGCCTATATTTCCCATGTCGCTAGACAGTCCCAAAAACAAATAGTATTCAGCATATTAGATTCCCTTTGATGCTAGATAGGCCCACCATGTTAAATTTCCCTTGACGCTAGCTAGGCCCAAATATTATTCCCCATGTTAAATTCCCCTTGATGATAGATAGACCCAACATGTTTCATTCCCCTTGACGCTAGATAGGCCCAAATAATATTCCCCATGTTAAATTCCCATTGACGCTGGATAGGCCCACCATGTTACATTCCCCTTGACGCTAGATCGCCCCAAGCCCTTTTTGACTGGATTTTCCCTTGACAATAGATCGCCTCATATTACTACTCACCGTGTTTTTGAAATCCTATTGCAGGATTCTTCGTCCTGAACATGGTCTGATCTTAGAGGCATATGTTTTTAAAACGGTTTTAGAACTTCGTCTACACTGTAACCATCGTGTTCGATTTGTAATCATAAGCGTGATCAGGACACCAGTCATGAGGAAATTTACCCACGACAGAATGCGGCTGACCTTGATCCACACGCATGCTCACATGAGTGATTGTCTGCAATAGCCATGCTAGAAATGTTAATACAGTATGTGTCTGAACTGTACCAATTTCTTTTCAAATTATAACGGGGGAATATAATTGTATCCCATTTGTATAGGTGTCTACATGTTGTCTTTGTAGTGTATGATAATGATTTTTGTATCATGTCTTTGACTCTTCTTTGGAGAGTCTGTCTATTGTCGTTAGTACGAGTAAATCGCGCTCATGTACGCGGGTATGGAATAAATATATAGCATATGTGAATTTACCAGATGCCCCACTGCCATTCAAATGCCAGTGAATCAATAACCGGTGGATCATCTTACATCGCTTCGATATTTATATTACTGTGATGCGGTGCGATTTAAACTGTGGATGTTTACCTGTAAAGCTTTCATTTTTGTATGACCGTATAATGTCTAATTATTATAAGGTCGTATTGACATATCTGTCAATTTTCGCAACGGGTTGAATAGTTATATTGTGTTAGTGATTACTTACACAGCCTTGGAAGTTTGTATGGGTTACTCATCGTGATCTCGACCATTTTACGATATTTTTCGTGAAGAGGGTTATAGTAGTATTCATGCATGACAAGAAAGGTTTCCAAAACATTAAAAAAAAATATTTACTGATCAAATCTACCTCTAAATAGTTGCAAAAATTAATTACTGGTGTATATACCAAAGAAACAAAATATGTTTGAATGAGTTATCAATAATCCCAAAGCAATATGGTTTTATTCCAACAGTCATTGAGCGTATTTTGATTCCAATAAGTAATTTAAAGAAATAATTTCTCTCAAGTTATACTTGAACACAACTCTTATCATAGAATCCCAACGACTCATACAACACAGGTATGAATAGTTGTTTACCAAGCACCTATTTATGACGCATAAGGTTGTTAAAGAAATCAAATATCCAATGGAATATTCAACGAACACTTGAGCTCAAATTCTACTAAAATATGTTATTTAGAACGAAAATCATGACAAAATAAGGTAGGCAAATCTCCATTCCCCACCCTCAATCACAATCATGAAAAATTCAGGTATACCAAAAACTCTATCCACAACCCTATACCACCGACAAAAGTAAACAACAACATAATATAAATTACATAAACATAACACCATCATGACTAATAAGATTACCAATGACAAATACATCCCTGGGATATCACTTACATGACCAAGAAGACACATCTCCTGAATATCTTCAACATGATCAATAAGAGTATTAGGTTTATATACATTACTGCACAATTAAATGAATGCATTCAGGGACTCGAATATTTAATTATACTGGATTATGTGAAACGTTCTACGACTTCAGTGCTATTATACCGATCACGGGACTGTATTGAAGGAAAAACATTTTGTCTTAGATCTGTGATAATTCAATGGTGCTAGCACGATTGCACATAAACACGTTGGGCCTTCATTCGGAATAGTTTGGATTTATTCCGGATTAGTGAGAAATTATAGTATAATTGAAGATAATATTCTAGGAACTCATACAATGTAAGTTAGTTTTAATTCTTTTACTTTGATTTTATTTAAATAAAAAAAAAATTATATTTTGCAAAATCTAATGCTTGTTGTATGTATCTTGTCTTGTTACATACGTTTAAGTCCCTAGGCATCAATGGAATATCTCCACTTTGACAAAGACGATTATCTATGACAGATATATCATTGGAATATCTCCACCATGACCAATATTAGTGTCGTATAATCCCTGAAATACCTCAACTGAACAATAAGGTTATCAGTGACATATGAACATACATCCCTGAAATGATTATCAGTGTTATATATAAACACCAAGATCAATAAGGTTTTCAATGTCCATATATCCGTGGAAGATCTCTGAATATTATCACTCTCTGATACATTAATGGACCAAGGGGATTTTAATTCTCTGATACATAAGTGGACCAAAAGGATTTTCGATCTCTGATACATCAATCGACCAAGATGATTTTCAATCTCTGATGCATCAATGTACCAAGATAATTTTCAATCTCTGATACATCAATGGACCAAGAGGATTTTCGATCTCTGATACATCAATGGACCAAGAGGATTTTCCATCTCTGATACATCAATGGACCAAGAGGATTTTCCATCTCTGATACATCAATGTACCAAGAGGATTTTCCATCTCTGATACATCAATGGACCAAGAGGATTTTCAGTTTGCCTGGAAAATGTATACTATGACCAATAGTAGTTTTAATGTTAAATACATCTTAGAATATATCCACAATGAGAAATACGATCAACAATCTGAGATACATCAATGGTCAAAGAATACTATCAAATGTCATAAACATTCCTAGACTATTTCCGCCATTGACCAATAACAGTTCTAATGTAATCCTGGTATATCTACACTATGAACAAGAATTATATTAATGTCATATGCAACCTTGGACTGTCTGCACCATGACTAAGGAGATTATCAATGTAATCAGTCCACAAAATACTTGCACAAGGACTTACAAGCTTAAATATCTGACTTTAGACAGACTAACAAATTGTTAATGTCTTGTAAGTATTCCACAAATATCTGTTTCACACAGTCTAATCACTTGTTAATGTCATATAAGAACCACGAATATATGTTTCACACAGTCTAATAACTTGCCAATGTCATATAGGAACCACGAATATCTGTCTTCACACAGACTAATAGCTTGTTAATGTCATTAAGTACAACGAATGTCTGTCTTCACACAGACTAATAACTTGTTAATGTCATATAAGTACAACGAATGTCTGTCTTCACACAGACTAATAGCTTGTTAATGTCATATAAGTACAACGAATGTCTGTCTCCACACAGATTAATAACTTGTTAATGTCATGCAAGCATTCCAGAAATATCTATTTCACACAGTCTAATCACTTATTAATGTCATATAAGTACAATGAATATCTGTTTCTCACAGACTAATAACTTGCCAATGTCATATAAGAACCATGAATCACAAATGAATAAGTTGCCAATGTCATTTAAGAACCACGAATGTCTGTATTCACACAGACTAATAACTTGCCAATGTCATATAAGTATACCAAGAATATCTGTTTCACATAGTCTAATCAATTGTTAATGTCATATAACTACAATGAATATCTCTTTTACACAGACTAATAACTTGCCAATGTCATATAAGTACAACGAATGTCTGTCTTCACACAGACTAATAACTTGCCAATGTCATATAAGTACAGCGAATGTCTGTCTTCACACAGACTAATAATTTGCTAATGTCATATCAGTTCTTGGATTACATGTCTCCACATAGACTAATAGCTTGTTAATGTCATATCAGTTCTTGGAATACATGTCTCCACATAGGCTAAAATCTTGTCAGTGTCATACAAGTCCCATGAATGTCTGTCTCCACACAGAGCATTAGCTTGTCAATATCATATACAGCCATGGAAACAAAACTTTGTGAATGCCAGTACAAAATGTCTCCACAATACAGCTCTTGTTTTCTTGTTTTCTACTTCACAAGTGTAATTCTGATCCTGACAATACAGCTCCCGTTCTCGAAAGCATGAAGTTGTGTGTAATAAGCGAATTTAACTTTGTTAATTAAAGTGGTAAGTTACATTTGATCCACCTTCTCACCTTTTTCGTTAAATATTTTGTTAATGTACAGGAGACCCAACACCAACCCTGTTACTGCCGACTGTCCTTGTTCATTAAATTCAACAATGTTAGTTATCGTTCGTGTTCGTATACAACAGAGTATTATCCCCATACGAAATCTATTAGCTATCTCTCGTATCAGTGTGCAGCAGAATATCCCAATGCCAACCCTGTTAGTTAACTCTCGGGTTTGTGTACTGCACACTGTCCTAATACCGACACTGTTAAATCTCGTGTTCATGTACATCACAATATCCTAATAACCCTGTTAAATCTCGTGTTCATGTACATCACATTATCCTAATAACCCTGTTCAATATCGTGTTCATGTACATCACATTATCCTAATAACCCTGTTAAAGCTCGTGTTCATGTACATCACATTATCCTAATAACCCTGTTAAATCTCGTGTTCATGTACAGCACATTATCCTAATAACCCTATTAAATCTCGTGTTCATGTACAGCACATTATCCTAATAACCCTGTTAAATCTCGTGTTCATGTACAGCACATTATCCTAATACCGACCCTGTTAAATCTCGTGTTCATGTACATTACATTATCCTAATAACCCTGTTAAATCTCGTGTTCATGTACATCACATTATCCTAATAACCCTGTTAAATCTCGTGTTCATGTACATCACATTATCCTAATAACCCTGTTAAATCTCGTGTTCATGTACAGCACATTATCCTAATAACCCTATTAAATCTCGTGTTCATGTACATCACATTATCCTAATAACCCTTTTAAATCTCATGTTCATGTACAGCACATTATCCTAATACCGACCCTGTTAAATCTCGTGTTCATGTACATCACATTATCCTAATAACCCTGTTAAATCTCGTGTTCATGTACAGCACATTATCCTAATAACCCTGTTAAATCTCATGTTCATGTACAGCACATTATCCTAATACCGACCCTGTTAAATCTCGTGTTCATGTACATCACATTATCCTAATAGCCCTGTTAAATCTCGTGTTCATGTACATCACATTATCCTAATAACCCTGTTAAATCTCGTGTTCATGTACATCACATTATCCTAATAACCCTGTTAAATCTCGTGTTCATGTACAGCACATTATCCTAATAACCCTATTAAATCTCACATTATATGAGACGATAAACGAATAAGAGTCGTATTCAGTTAGTGCAGCGAAGTGTCAAGTAGAAACAAGATAGTTCAATGCGCACCTCTAACTTGTGTGAATAATAGCAGTTCTGGACAGAAGATTAGTTTTTTTTTTCAAGTTCCAAAAAGCCGTAAAAGGCGACCTGTATTACCGATCAAATAAAAGAGAGAAGGCTCTATGCCAGCTTAACACATCAGGTAGTGAGTGCCAGAGACATTTCTAGCTTGAATGTTTCTCAAAAGACACGAGATAGTGATTATCTCGTGTCTTTTGAGAACATTCAAACTCAAAATGTACATTTATTTCCCTAAAGTATAGGAATCTATCATGTAAGGGTGGATGTTAATGGAATATTCTACTTCGGGAATGTTATCCACATCACTGTCATCACTGACAGTCGCCATAATTTAAACATTAAAACACAGCTAACTCATAGAACTCTTGACAGCATTATCAATGATATATTGAAAACTCGCCCCATTGAGAACTCGCCCTGGGAGAACTCGCCCCATTGAGAACTAGCCCTGGAAGAACTCGCCCCAACATAGCTGGAGAAGTCGCCCCAAAGTATTGGAGAAGTCACCCCAACACTTGTCATCCCAAAACCTATTTAATATTTATCTTTGAAATAAATAAATAATTTAAAAGATAGAAATGTGTACCTTAGAACTATACTATTAGTAACAAAGATGTCGCCACATGATGGTTATCGCATTATTTGAATACACGAATGATGTATATTATTATCAAGCATTGGCTCTTCTGTACAAGGAAGCAAACTCCATATCTATGCAACTCCAGATGGTTTCGGAAGGGAAACTGAAACGAAGTCAGACCGGAAAATCAAAAGAAAAAAAGGGAAGAATATTTCACCTTTGATTTGACTTACAACAGCTTCTCTTGGCGATTAAGTCCACTGACCTCTTTAAACCTGCCCGACTTCCACTAGACTAATCGTTAACAATGTTACATTATCACCCAGGCCTCAAGTAGTTCGTATTCAAACAAATAATGTATTTTATGCTTAAGCTTCACACAGAGTAGCATCTTAATACAACAATATGTGACGTTTTCATAATCAGGCTTAAATGGGGAAAAGTATATTATCTTTTGAAAAAATATTAAATGTAAACCAAGCAGTGTGATTGTCCCAATACCATAAGATATCATCATACATTTAATATATGCAGTTTTAAACTTGTTTTAATATATAATTACTTTTACTGCACTCCAGTTGGTTGATCGATAAAGATAAGTGTATTTTCTAACGACATCTCACAAATTATATTATTATCAATTATCATCTACTCACTTTAGGGGTCCAGGGTGGCAGAGGGGTCTGTCATACATCTCACCTATGACCAATTAAGTTCATGTTTCGGCTCGACCAACGAAGGCATGTGAGAAAGCTTGTAACTTGTGAATAGCTACCCACAGGTCAGTAGTTTTTCGCGGGTTTCTTCTCCACGAAGTAGACTGACTTTCATGCATAGCCGATTATCTGCTGCAATATGGCATTACATCCCACAAAACAATACCTGGTCACGTTGTAATCACATGCATTAGGACAATATTTAGCAAACTAATTGTTCTGAGTCAGCTCTGAGTTGATCATGGCTAGGTTAGGCTTCAACAGAGGCTGAAAAATATTTATTCTCCATTTATCACGACGTGCTTGAGACAGTAGATATTCATAATCATTAGTGCGAGAGAAATTGCGAGACCAACCTTGAAATTAACTACAGGTTAGAAGTGGCCGACGTTAAATACAAAAAAAGAAAAACACATACATACATACATACATACATACACACATACGCGCGCGCGAGAGCACGCACGCACGCACGCCGTACCTGCACTTTATCAAAGTTGCTTTACATTTTTAGTATAATGATACATTGTTTTGCGAACTGCTTGTTGACTCATAAAAGATAAAAGGACAACTGTATATCTCAGAACGACGCAATAGATCTTACCATAGTAGACCCGATTCCTTTCAAATGTCATACTCCGTCTTCACTAATGCACCATGAAGATACCGTAAATACAGTGAAATTGTGTAAATATGATACAAGGCGTTATCGCATAAACTGTTAATTATAATATCCCACGGTGGTGGTATTTTGCAATGGGATGAAGACTCGTCAAATAAAAACTTATAGCTCAAACGAAATCTAGCCATCAATTATGTTGTCATTAGATTTTCTTTTTACCGTAATCTGCTTAAACTTCTATAACTGAAATGGTCTTGGAACATGCGCTCCATCTAGAGGTTTAATGATTGCTTCATTGATACTTAATAAAGTAAATGTTTGCAAAACATTTTAAATTGAAAATGTAAGAAATATTACTCTATTCATGCTTTTGGTTTCTAAGTAGTTTCTCTCTCTCTCTCTCTCTCTCTCTCTCTCTCTCTCTCTCTCTCTCTATTTGAATATGGAACGTTACGAGCCATTATTGTGTCCTCCAGTCAATGTGAAATGTCCCATGGTTCATAAAACTTCAAGTTAATTAAAAAAATGTTGTTTTAAATTTTAATTAATATCATTTCAACCCAATGGCGCCAAATACTTATAATATTATCTACCGTAAAAGTAAATGACGTCATAAGAATTTGCCATGACAAGTTTTTTTGTTTTCTGCTTTTTTATTATGAAATAAAACATCAATATGAACGTTATATATAACAATATAACACATATAATAACGTGTTACGTCACAAATGCCAATCTTGCATTAATACTCATTTCAACTGAAATTAAAATTAAAATTAAATTCATCGTATAATAAATATAAATAGTTAGCTGGCCAGGGATAAAGAAGATGGTAATTGTTCGGCTCGTATTATACTTTTCGTTTCAAATAAATTTTCATTTAAGATTCTCTGTAAACAAGGCCTTGCTTTTTTCATCAAACATGATCTGTGTTTCCGACATTCACATTTTTTTCATGTAACGTTTGCTCATATTTTGGAAACATCAGTAGCAAATGCATACTTTAAATAATTAAACAAGAGACTTGTTAAATATTTCAGTAAAATAGTGTGTTCATAGTAATAATAAAGGACTCATCGCAATCTTTAAAATAGCTTTAATTACCTGTGCAAAATAATCCCTGAATAAAACATTTTTGAAATAGATTTTTGCAATTCAGTAAACATATTTTCTCAAACTACTACCAAGTACTTCATGGATGTTTTCGACCCATTTTATTGTAAAAGTAATGTCTTAATGAAAATTAATTAAAATATGTATGTATGTATGTATGTATGTATGTATGTATGTATGTATGTATGTATGTATGTATGTATCTTTAGACCTCAAACGATACAGGTTTCGTCATTAGCCCAAGTGGAAATAACCTGCAGTTTCTGGTCAAGAAACAGACTTTAGAACAAAAGTTATTCTGCAAAACCAATTATTCTTTGAACTGCAATGACCCTCATTATTGTCATTTAGACATAAAGCAATGCTTATCTTTCGTGCCTTCGTTGCAAGCCTCCCGCTCACCCCCTTACAAACCTTGTTCAATGTAAGACGTCCAATGAACAAAGTTATTAAACAAATACATTATTTCCTCTTTCAGTCCAATTGACCTTAGCATTTGACCGTTAAACCACATCAGAAAATGATAAGATCCACCTAATGATGGGAGTTTGAAAGCCAATGTTTCCCGTGTCCATAAATGTAACCTCTTTCTCCATTCACTCATCATAGCCTCCCAAAATAATAGGAAAACCGAAGCTTGACAATGTGTTTGGCAATTCTTGACTATGCAAAATTAACTGCAAAGAAAAATTGATAAAGAAAGGAGACACATGCCTTTATATTATTTTATATATTGTATTATCGAGAATCAGGTATACAATAATGCATCTTAATCCCATAATCTTGCATAATTGTGAGCATACGGGATGGTGTATTATTCACTAGAGACGTACATTTCGTTCGATTCTCTGGATATTCGTTATCGGATAATGCTCAACGAGTTATAAGCTGAAAAAAGCTATATAAAAATTAAATTTGTTATTTATGAGACCCTTATTTCAAACGGAATGATCGATCGTAAGTTTCAAAGTTTCATGATCTTCCATTTGTAAATACGCTGACGTCTTTTATAACGGAAGAAAAAAGTCATCGCACACATATATATATATATATATATATATATATATATATATATATATATATATACATACATACATACATACATACATACATACATACATACATACATACATGATTGGACGTCTCTATTTTATTTTTTTACTGATTCGGATTTCATTAAAAACTTATAAATGTTGTCGATTCTATCACACACACACACACACACACACACACACACACATGCGTAGATATTCATGCTAGCATGGGTACATTACGTTTGTACAGGCACATGTGTTTATAAATGACCCACAGACAGTAAGTAGTTTCTCTTTGAAAGAGGTTCATTACAGAAAATATATCAACTCCTAACAAAATACAGAAAAGAATTAAATGCAAAAAGAACGAAAACACAAATAAAAGGAAATGGTCATGTTCCTTTTTTTCCATAGTACATGCATGTATACCTTGAACAAATTTAAAATGTATGCAATATAAACCCATAATCTTGCATGATTTTGGTATTCTTATCAAATTGTGATCATAAGGGATCGTGCATTGTTCACTTGAGTCGCATATTTCGTTCGATTCGCTGTCTATTCTTTATCGGAGAAAGTTAATATTGCAACCATTTGTACGCGGAAAAAGCTATAAAAATGTTATTTATGAGACCCTGATTTCAAACGGAATGATCGATCGTCAGTTTCATGATCTTACGTTTGTAAATATGCTAATGTCTTTTAAAACGGAAGAAAAAAATCATTGCACATACGTATATATATATATATATATATATATATATATATATATATATATATATATATATATATATATATACTTTTTGTCTCTATTTTAATGTTTTACTGATTCGGGTTTCATTAAAAACATATATATTGTGTATCCTGTCATATATATATATATATATATATATATATATATATATATATATATATATATATATATATATAGATAGATAGATAGATAGATAGATAGATAGATAGATAGATAATGCATATCAATGACGTAATTGTTATTTTAATATATAAGTACGTCATCCGTTTCTTTCAAAACATTTTGTTCCTGAAGATACATACGATATGATAAAATGATATGATAAACATGTATTATGAAAATGCGAGTAAAATAACAAACAATACTTTAATGTCGTTTAAAAAGTACAGGACGCTTCAAAGTGCTATGTAAATAATATACAAAATGAGTGTATGTGTATGTATAAATATTTTGATTGATGAATGGATTCCAAGAGAATAGTACAAAATGACATTTGCAATGAGTCCTTTTTCTCCTTTAACAGATCACAATCTCGTACTGTTCGCATTGGATTCACAGAGGCCCTTCTCATGGCATTTATTTTCAAAAGCATATTGCATAGCATGTTCATCTTCTGTTTGATAGCACTTGCTTTGTATTTCCACGCTGAAGACATTGTTGCAAAAATGGCCCTCTGTCTTGCAGTTTAAGTTTTTACTGCTATCAGTACTGGAAAATTTACAAGAAGACTCTTCCGATAAGATTTCATCTTCTTTGCAACATTTGCATTTCTTTACGACACGGTCATACGGCTCAAGAGAACGTAGAGGTTTGGGAAGGAAGGACCAGCTTTGTAGAAACATCGGCAACAGTGAAGGTCTTTTGCTTTGGATGATATTAATAATTACAACGACGACAAGCAGGACAAGAACTGGAACTCCTACTGCAAGGAGAACATTGAATCCAGCTACGGACAAACCAAATACAACAGCCGGAAGAAGGAAAAACATAGTAAGGAGATACAGCCCAGCGAACCATCTGTATTTTGCTGTAGTGTTTCCGAGACCTTTGGCAAATTTGATGGGTATCTTGCGCATTGGTGGGATGGTATACCATAAAATAATGCCTGATATATTGAAGAATAGGTGGCAGAAGGCTATTTGTAAAGACTCGTAAAAGTTTGAAGTGGACGCGAAAGCCGCGAGTATGCTGGTAAATGTCGTCCCGATGTTCGAGCCAAGTGTCAAGGGATACATTCTTTCCAAAGTAATGACACCAATTCCAACCAATGGAGTCATGGCTGACGTAAAGATGGAGCTACTCTGAAGAAGAATGGTAAAGCCCATACCGACTATCATAACGATATAACCAGTGAAAACATTCAAGCAGCTCTGAAATTCGGCGTTCACAACTTTTCTGATCACGACTGCCACCTTGCCTTGAAGCATGGAATGAAGAAGCTTCACGATACCGATGAGGCATGCGCAGAGGACAAACAAGGCAACAAGAAGTAAAATGACACCGACGATTATATTGGATAAACTCGTGTTATTAAATATGTGATCCCCGTTTTTGATGAGGTTGTCTGTCGTGTTTTCACCTTTGGCAATGGATGTAATTGCATCAGAGTTCAACTGTAACAGAAGACACGCAAAACATTATCCCATTATTATACTGTGGAGACTATAGTTTTAGATAGCGCACCAATTGCAACTTTTGTGTTTCATTTTAGCTGGAAGAAAACATTAGGGTCACTCAAGAAGAATACGGTGTCAAGCTAACTAATGCCGCTAACATGTATGCGCAGTGCAAAACCATAGACTGTTCATTAGATCACATGTTTTAAATTCTACATCGATAGGGCTTTTCAGTACATTTCAAAATATAATACACTAGCATTTTGCCTCTGTACAGCAGATGTAGAAAAGAAAATTAAAAATTGTTCTCCGACAGAAGATTTGCATTAGAGCATTATTTCACTGAATGGTAATGTTAATGTAATATAACAGTTATGAAAAGTTGCCTTTCTTACCTGAATGATTTTGTCGGTAAAAGGTTTTGTGATAGTTTTCAGAAATTCGGGTTCTTTGCTCTTTCCATCTCCATGTGGTATAGCAAGGACGATAGCATCTGTCAAATAATATAGGTAGCCTGTTGCGACTTCTACCGGAAGCATTATTAAAACTGTCAACCAGTTGAAGATGTCGTGGACTGTGGCCCCGGCGAAAGCACGCCGGAATTCATTTCGCTCTTTTGCCTGGCCCATTGACACTATTGTGTTTGTGACCGTTGTTCCTATATTAGCTCCCATTATTATTGGAATAGCCGCTCGCACAGTCAGTACTAAAAATAATAAAATAATAAAGCGAAATTTTATTACTACAATTGTAAAAGGGATTTGTAGTTGAGAATATTAACATAAAAAACCCACATTAAAAGTAACAGTTTGTTGCAAGAGTCAAAAAATGAAACAATAAAACAATAACATATTGTTCTGAAAATTGCAATATCTATAAAAGGACATTAAAAACAAATTATTTAAGAAAAGGAGAAAAACTTGCAAGAAGGGCTAGTCAAATAATTTGTCTCTGTTTTTATACAAATTTCTTCTGGTAACTGTAAGTGGGCCGTGATAGCGAACTTAACTGCAAATATCCGACTTTTACAAGGAGATAACATAATTAGTGTCAGTCTGTGGATTTCCTTTATCTCCGTAATTTAACAACTAAACTTCAATATGTTGCTATGATTAGCAGACAACGATTACATGCTTTTAAATGCATCTTCTAAGATACATGCTTTTAAATGCATCTTCTAAGATACATGCTTTTAAATGCATTTTTCTAAGACAACTGATTGCAAATATGTTCTACTTCGAGGTCCAAGATTACATTAAAACATTTTATTGATCCAACAGTTATAAGGTTTAGGCTAAACGTGTTTAATTAGTTAATGTTGGTTTTTCCATTACATATATAGAAAGAAATTTTATCATATGAAGGGTTGGGGTTTCGTTGCCATCATGTTCGTAGGTTCAACCTAGATGTCTCCAAAAAGATTTTATATGTATTATTCTTTAAAACCAAGAAAGCTTACCACTGGTTTGAAACCTTGAATTTACTAGTTTGGTGATATAAAAAAGTACTCACTTTCTGACCCCACCATGGATACCACAATAGAAGTTGACGTAGATGAACTCTGCACCAGCACTGTTGCTAGCAGTCCCACCATCAAACCTGCTACTGGATTCTGGGCTATTACCGTGCTGCCAAGGGCTTCTCCTGCAGCTTTTCCTGAAATTAGAGAGGTTAGGAGAAGATAAATCAATAATTGGATAGATATTATAGGTCAGATTAATCAATATCTGTAATCAATCTCTGTCTCTCTGTCTCTCTGTCTCTCTCTCTCTCTCTCTCTCTCTCAACTTTGTGAGCCATGTTGCCTATATGGGACAGCCCTTCAGTGTTCGCTCATTTCATATCGATGTTATTAAGAGAGATTAAGTGCACAGACTAGCATTGACAAATATAATCTATGTTGGAGTTTTGACCAAGACAAGGAAATCTCAGCCAAGGAATTAACATTATTTGTCTCCCTACGATGATTATCAGAGTGGGAAGACATATAATGTAAGCCCCGCGACTGCAATTTCCTTGTCTAGGTCGAAAACCCCAACGGATCTGAGCGCGTGGACACCTTGGCTAAGAGGACTGGTCTGAGATGAAAAGACTGAGATAAGAAAAGTAAGTTTAGCAAATCAGTTAGCTTTCTCTGTCGCATGGATAAGAATAAAAGTGTATGCTACATTTGTTATATATTTGTACATGAAACTCTTCTTATTCAGTACAAGAATCTAATAAGAAAACAATTTGTGAAAAATATTGAGTGGAAAATGCTACTAATATAACCTTCAATCCAATAACTCATCATCCTTAATCCTTTAATCAAGACATCGTTCTTATGTCTATTAGTTTTGTGCCACTGTGACGTCACTTGTTTTGCAAGCATTACTTTCATGCAAAATTGTGCACATGACAGCGTTCCTAACCTCGCAATGATCTTAACGAATTTTTAGCAGATTTAAGATTGACATTTTTTAAAACTTTAGTTTTAAATTGCACCATATCCCCATTATATTGTGCTGATGCGCCATTTAACTCGAATACAAACATACCTCCCAGAAGTCTGAAGGCGGAACTAAGTATATCCAGAGAGCAGATGAACATGTACAGTAATCCAAGAAGAACACAGAGTTTCAGCGTACTGAGGACGACTCTCTTCGTCTTTTCTGCAGTGCCCATGTCTGAAATAAAAATTGTATTCGTGCTAATGTTTGCTTATTTTTATTTCAATAGAATATATATATATATATATATATATATATATATATATATATATATATATATATATATATATATATATATATATATATATATATGCTTTTAGGCACAATGCATTTTGTACGTTTTTCGTGATCATACTCAGTACAATAAGTAGTGAGGGTCACATCTGTAAGGTTTACTCATTGCTGTTTCAAGTGCATTATGTATGTAGTACGGATCAAAAGCTTCTAACACCAAACATTAAACTAATTTAAAATATGTGATTGGCCCTGATAAGCAATATCTCTTAGCATGCTTGTCAGACGTAGCAACTGTAAGGCAAAACAGTGATGTTTATTTTGATTTGTGCTAGTTTGTTTGCTTTTGTTGCGATTCTTTATAAATCTATTTACCGATTTTGTGTTCTAAATATACAAGAAGACTCCTGCATGAAATATGTGACCTTTAATAGTTATATAATCACAAATGAAATTGGTTTTCTTAATGTATTGAGAAATCGAACGTTTTATCTCTTTTTTCTTTTAGTTGATCTGTACGTCTGCTTAGAAAGAGATGTCTTCCAATCAAAACAGTGTGCATAAGCTGATTAAGTCATTCTTTACAAATTAGGTATTCCTGTACACAATACGTGTACATGCTACATTAGAGTCATGGCAAAACTTAAATAGTGTCACCTGCCAGTGCCTGAGCAAACTGACAGACAACTACCCGTAGAGAAGCGTGTTCGTCTTATCTTAGTAGTTATCTGCAACAAGCTAAATTTTCATCCTCATCTATCTATCTATCTATCTATCTATCTATCTATCTATCTATCTATCTATCTATCTATATATGTTCTTCAAAGAATATCTAATTCATAGTTTAAAATACAATTATATGATATATTTGAATGCATGGACGTTAACGTTTACTTGAATGAAAATGATGTTTACATGTCTTCACAATTAGATAAGAACTCTAGTGTATTGAAACTAAACAGTATGATAATGTTGACTGTTTTGTTGTTTTCGACACCGCACATCACACATATCACAGCAGATGCAGCGCATTATACATTACTAACCAACCACGAATATATTAGATGAAATAGATGAAAGTAAATTTATTACAAAAAATATGATCTCTACCTGATCCACATATGATCCATACCTAATAAATTTAAAAGGTCAATTGATTTGGTTATATTTTGCAGTTGAGCCTTGTTGCCACGGTGCGTATATGTAAGCAACGGTAAACGAAACGTTTTCTATCCTTCTAAAACCACAACTAAATATGAAATAAAACGCTTCTACAACCAAACCATCGATCTAGTGTGGCAACTCTACTATTGCATGACACGGATTCCAGCATAAGCTGACGAATTCAATTGGGAATTATGTAATGAGTAATACATAACCGGATAGCAGGAAAGAGGCTTAACTGACCGTGTAAGACAAAAAGTGGAGAGCTCGCCCCATGGAGAACTCACCACTTAGAGAACTCATCCCTTTGTGTCCGGAGAAGTCGCCCCATTGCATCTGGAAAAGTCGCCCCAAAAGATAATAGATAATAGATACTAATTTTGGGTATGTTGCGCGCTGAAGGTTACCGCTTTATTATACGGCGTCTTAAATTATAATATTACTTGATTGTTATTATAATTCAAACTTAGGCCTCATAAATGTCAGACTATTATTATCCAATCTTGATTATAATTCAAACTTAGGCCCTGTCGGACTAATATTACCTAACTGTGATTGCAATTCAAACTTAGGCCCTATCGGACTATTATTACCTAATTGTGATTATAATTCAAACTTAGGCCCTATCGGACTATTATTACCTAACTGTGATTGTAATTCAAACTTAGGCCCTATCGGACTATTATTACCTAATTGTGATTATAATTCAAACTTAGGCCCTATCGGACTAATATTACCTAACTGTGATTGTAATTCAAACTTAGGCCCTATCGGACTAATATTACCTAACTGTGATTGTAATTCAAACTTAGGCCCTATCGGACCCTTATTATCGGTCATAATAATCACTGTTTGGTGTGCAAGATAGTTAACACATTCATAACAGCCCCATTTATTACATCACAATATATCAGACTATTTATTGTTTTCTAATTTCCCTCATAAAATTTGTCTCCAAGCATAAAAAATAAACCCTTCATTGTAACTATGTATTTAAATATTTATTTAAAATCAACTGTAGTATTTTTATTTGAATTTAATCTGCGCCTCTTATTTAAGTAATATCTAAATTATATCACCGAATTCTTCTTTTAATAGAAACAAACCTTGGTTATAATAAATGAAATACGTGGGAATTATCTTAATTTTTCACGCCAATCCATTCCTCCACTAACTTCACTGACGTGCATCAGTACCCCCTCCTCCCATAAACAATGTCAAATGTTAGTGTGGTATAACAGCCGGAAAATGGTCTAATTAACCTTTTCTAGGAATTAATTGAAACGAAATACTACAATGTTAACGGTTTGAAACGCGTTAGTGTCACAAGAACATTATGTTCAAAGTAATAATAATTATGGAATACTACCCCGCTGTTTTCATGACTCACGATAAGTCATCCTTTTCTGCGTAAGTCTTTGAAAATACGTGATGTGTATGTATCGGGCTATATAAATTAAATACAATAACACGTAACAATGTCAAGTTTATGTTGGTTTTAGAAAATTCAATGATACAATGCCATCAAATGGCGATAGATATAAAGCAAACAATACCAAATTTTTTAAAGGGAGAATTTCAACATTTTAGACATGGTATAATCTATTAGGTTGAATTGGAACAACACAAAGCTAATGTAATGTGTTCAAAAAGTCTCTTTTATTGAACAAACACATTACTGTAAAACAAATAAAGAATATACACCTGGAAATGTCCTGACAATCTCGTTCAAGTAGAAATGTGGGATATTGTTTGTACATTTTAAGACTATTTTTAAGGAAAACAATCGTAAAGAATACTCGTTCTTTCTTGATACAAATTGGGTTTCGACCAAATGCAATAAGGGATCCAACGTTAACATTAATGACGTATCATTACGCCTATATATATATATATATATATATATATATATATATATATATATATATATATATATATATATATATATATATATATATATATATAGAGAGAGAGAGAGAGAGAGAGAGAGAGAGAGAGAGAGAGAGAGAGAGAGAGAGAGAGAGAGAGAGCTCTAGGGCGACTTCTCCAGATACGTCGGGGCGAGCTCTCCATAAGGGCGATTTCTCCCAAGGTGAGTTCTCCGTGTACCGATTAAGATAAATAGAGAGAATGTTTCCTGTGCAACATGTACAAATTAAGATCTTTTTAACATGAACGTTTCTCATCAAATGCTCGCAATGTGCTTATGAATCTTATATAAGTCACTGAGAAAGCTTTGCTTTAAACTCCCGATTTTAAATAAGTATTCAGCTCTATTGAGAAACATAATTTGACGATAGATCTATTGTGGACGCAAATGTTACGTGCCTCAACATTAGGGGTTGTATTGTATAAAGCTATCGAAAACAAAATATCTACGATATATAAAGAACACTGACAGGTTATCTGAAAGAATTCAATAATTCTTTTTCTAAAACAATGCGTCACACAGCGCGACAATATTATTCAAGACATTGATCAAAATGTATTATCATACGAGTTAAAAAAATTACAAGGTGTGTGAAACATCTTTACCATTCCAAGCAACGCCCAAATCTTTCATTTCCGGAAGAGCATACGGATCATCCATCTCTATAGAAACACCCGATACCAATAACTCTTCTGTTTTCTTGTCACTGAGAAGCTCATCGCTTTTCTGAAAGTCACTTGCAAAGGAAGACGGAGGTTCTTCAGCGAGGAATCCAATCTGCTTCAATCGACAAAAATAAAATATTTAGCAGTCGTAGAAGTAGTAGTTGCTGTTGGTGTCGTATCTGGTGTTTTACTTTTAATCCTGCCTAGATACGTATTTAATAAATTATTTCATCCTAAAATGTTTATATATATATATATATATATATATATATATATATATATATATATATATATATATATATATATATATATATATATATATATATGCAAGAACTTCGTTGTCCGTCCAATTATTGTTGCTTCTATGGACTTCATTTTTTTTCCTCCAGCTAACTACAAAAGTCTGTCCGCTTTGTTTCATTACAAATACATTTAATTCATATTATTTTATTTAATATATTTTTACGCGCATCCTTAAATCAGTGGCATATCAGTGTACATTTGTTGAATAGTTCTCCTCTTTAAAACATAGTGGCACTGATTTGACGCATGCTGGTCTGACCGAATCGATGGTCATGCCAAGAAATGTGACAATTGCCTATTCGAAAATAACGAACAAAAATTTTAAAAAAAAACTGCACATTAAATGTTTGTAGTATCAACATAAAATCATATTTGCCCCAATAGAACAGTTAAAATGGTTAAAACATTTATGACAGTAGACATTTGAGCCAAAGATCTGCGTGTTGCCGAAATGGCTTAAATTGTGTAAAATAATTATTCAAAACTGTTTATCCAGTCATACGTACGTTTCTAAGACTAAATATTAGCCAAACAAATGAACTTTCAAAGATATATTTCACAGTTTCGCGTTTCAGCTCTATAAAGTATAAATGCCAACAAACCAAAATCAAGCAACAAAAACAAAATCAAGTAAATAAATAAATAAATAAATAAATAAATAAATCAAAGATTTAAATTTATTAAACATGTGTATATTACCTTGTGTTTGTTGTCCATGCTTTTTGTTCCTGCTTGTCGTCAATCTTCGCACTGAGCCAGTACTGGCGAATAAATATGGTGGATTTTATACTGAGAAACAATAACCAATCAGGGGGCCAGTATGCAAATTAGCTTCATATCAGCCAGATAGCACGAGTGAAGATTTGGAAAAAGTTATAACGCTCAAAGACCACATAGACTGGCCATCGTAAATCATAACAGGCAGGTTCTTTTACTGATAAAAGGAAAATATTGACATTATGAAACCCATGATTTAACTCTTCAGTCTATTACTTTATATCGTAGCAAATAATTATAAAGACTCGCTAGGTCTTGTTGGGTATGTTCCTTCATTCAATTCTCTCTCTCTCTCTCTCTCTCTCTCTCTCTCTCTCTCTCTCTCTCTCTCTCTCTCTCAAATACAATTTGACACACATAATAATCTATACGTAAATGCTCACATATTTCTTGGCTACCGTAAAATAGATCAAAAACACTTTTTGTTTCACACATGTTTGAAGTTGTGGTAAATTTTATTAGCTAAAAGGAATAAGTTCAATAACAACGTCGATAATTTTAGCTTCATGAAAAACATTATATATTGACATGTAATTGTGAAAGTGCGTAAATAAAATCTTGATCTAGTTTACGCTTGTTCAAGTCTGAAATAAACTTTATGAAATATTGTTTAAAAGGTATTGATTTTTTGTGTTGAGACCGCATCTACTGATACTGATAAAATGTAGACGCGATATCTCAGTGGTAAGTGTGCTGTTTTATTGACAGGAGTACTGTGTTTGATTGGCATATGCCTGGTCGGATGTCGTAATGTGTTCTTACTGGGTTCAATACTTAAAAATACGTGGTTTAAGCGGCTTCGCTAGGGATTGTGTCACCCAGTGCGGTAAACTTATGGTGTCACCCCTCCCGACTTCCACCATGGATTTCTTCTTCTTAAAATAAGTCCACAGTATAGAAATGACAAGAACAAAAACAAATTAATTGAAGGTCAGAAGGTAAAAGTATTTAAGAACTGTAACAGCGTTAAGTTATAGTTATTTTTACATTAAACTTACTTTATTTAAAATTTTCCTTTTGGTGTCACCCCTCTGAGATGGTGTCACCCGGTGCGGTCCGCACCCCCGCACCCCCCTAGCGACGCCACTGCGTGGTTTCAATAGACCTAAAGAGGCGGGGCCATACTTAATAAATAATGTTGTAGTTCGTCTCATATGCACACCACCAAAGAGATGATGTTCTGCTCTACTTTATCATAACTTTTCATTATATGACACGCTTCACTGGTCATCTTTACTGCAACAAACTGTGTTTCTTGTAATATTTCCCCAAGCAGGGTATTGGACCCAAATATATCAATATGTCGATATGTAGTAGCCATTTAAAAGATAATTATGTTTTAACCATTTAATGTACATATGCCAGCTTGATACGTTTTAAACCCTATCGATGGATAACATAATTAAAAATAAATCACATCTGCAAACACTCAGAAACCTGGAACACCAACTCAGAGAAAATGATGGCTTGGAGCTTTTAGAAGGAAAAAGTGTTTTGTGCTCTCCCTTTACATCTAAGGAGGAGAGAATTATGAGACAGAGTGATGATACATCAGGGGAGTAGATAAGTAATGAGACAGTTGGGATACGTCTCAGTAAGAAATAAGAATTGATACACAATGGCGATATATCTAAGAAAGAGGCAGTTATTTATACACTATGTTGGTTCATCAAAGGAAGCGACAATTTATTAAGTCACAATAATGATACATCAATGAAAGAGACACTGAGATATAATGATGATACAATACAAGCGGAGACAATGAGACATAATGGAAATTCGTCTCATGAAGAGACAACTATATTATTGTCAAAATTATGACAACGCAATAGGGGAACATCTAAGGAAGACTATTATAGAGGCATTAGTGGAGATACGTCGAAGGACGAGACGATTAATTAGAGGCAATAAAGATACATCTTAGGAAGATACTATCAATGAGACAAAATAGCGATACATCTAACGAGTTAATTTTTGAGACAGAGCGGCAAATATCGTCGAAATGAATATTTTAAAAATCCAGTTATAAGTTTTGAATTCAAGTTAGTATTTGATCCGGCTTAAGATTTGAAAGGTATGTAAATGTTAAGAACCCAAAAGCCTAAAGAAAGGTGAAGCATCATACAGTGGTTGAGTAACTAATCCATGTCTAAGAAGACACGCCGGTACCGGACAATCCAATTAAAGAGGGTAGATTCGATTACTCTTATTTCTGAATGTTTTATAAACTTAGTAAATGACATAAACATTACATGAGATTACAGGTCAGATCACTCGATTACTACCCTTGAACTACATAGTGATAACTTTACACAAGATAAAGCATTCAGGAAAGTGAATACAAATCTTTTAAATGATTAGTAAAACGCTACAAATGTGAAAGAAACAATTACTACTACTACTACTACTACTACTACTACTAATAATAATAATAATAATAATAATAATAACAATGAGGACTTTGTATAGCGCTTAATATTTAGAAGCTCTAAGAGGCTACAAAAAGGAAAAAGACAAAATTGGAGGAAAGATAAGATAGAGAAACTTTCATAAATATATCATACATATCGAAGGATATGTTGCTAAAATTTAAGAAATGGTAACTACACCTCACGCTTCCGCGGCGGACGCTCTAACCACTAGGCACTGGAGCGGAGATTAATTTGTTGTTTTTTTTGGGATTGGAAAAAAATACAACTAGATGAACTATAGGATCTAACACTGACAATTCTCAAGGACCAAGTGGATT
The DNA here is from genome assembly GCA_029339505.1 of Unio delphinus. Lineage (NCBI taxonomy): Eukaryota > Metazoa > Mollusca > Bivalvia > Unionida > Unionidae > Unio > Unio delphinus. The sequence continues at coordinate 3,948,124 of JAQISU010001242.1, read as the reverse complement.
TATGGTGGAATACTTCTTAATAATTTTGGGGATTGACTAACATATTTCATCTTGAGATCAATTAATGAAATGTGTGATAAACAAACTCTTTCAATCAGTCAAAGACAAGTAAAGACTCGTTCTTTACTAAAAGATCAAACAAGTCAGTTTTTAAAACGCCTACTCACGACATATTATCCTTTAAATGTAATCAATTTCTCAATATGTGGAGGTCGCGGACATTCCCACGGGCCGCTGGCTCATTCAAAGAGGTCCGCAAATATACCTTCTGTAGACTAATATGATATATACTGTTGGTTTTTAAATGTGTGCATTTGTTGTTGTAATTTATAATATGTAACTTCAACTACAAAATTAAACTGATGATGTCTAACATATTGCAATACATTTAAGAACAATTATGCATACAAACAAATAATATATATGAATCGATTACAAAAAACAACAATTTTACAGACGAGTTCCGATATACTTTATAATATATAATTTTTTAAAAAATGTATGTATTCATTTACTAGTTGCCTCTTATTTGTTGAGTATAAAATGCGGATAGGAGTGCATAATACTGATGTTGTTTTAGGACTTTCAAAACTTACCAATGTACAAGACACACACGAGCTAATTAATTATTTCTTGTTCATTTTGGGGGTGGGGGTGGCGATCGTCTAAATACGGCGTAATAACATACGTGTCTGTTCTTTTGTATATAAAGAGAGTGACAATCGCATAAAATTCACAATCCGTAAATAATAAACGGCATAATAAAAGTGCCAAGTAACAAAAGTTGTGATAATGACATTTGATTCATAACAGGAACATTAAAATAACGGGTTGTTAATCCACCTTAATTAAAGAATGAGATGTTTTGTTTTCTACTTTGTTGATTAAATAATTGAGAAATATTCTTTAGCTACCATCCTGTATACTTTATCCTGACTGAGTACAGATTGAAATATATCTATGTGTTCATTTTCAATTCCAACTATTGTGAAAATGAACAAAATGTCTGCAGTCAGAACAAGAATAAATGTATCTCTTTAGAAACAAAGCGCACATAAAACATGGAATAAATAGCGGGAAAATGTAGTGTGAAATAAATGTATTATCTGCAGTGCGCATGACTGGTCATGGATGCCCTGATGTTTACTGAGTCAACATAACATTACCACTGATTACAACGCAGTTCATGTTCCCGTTGCTATATTGCGTGACACGTTACACTTTGGTCTGGTAACGAGGATGATGACTTCTAAGATTATGTTAATTTTGATAGTGACACAGGCACACCGATGACACCATTAACTGATGATATTGCCATTGATATTAGAAATCGCCAGGGTTACCGATGTTTTGATATTGGCAGTGATAACTTAAGGATGAATTAGAAGTACATGACATCCCTGATCGTATGTATGTACATTTGCATGTCATTGACAAACATACCAATTTTCAGATTATTAACAAACAGATGACTACAGACAAGTTATTTCCATCCAAGTAAATAAAATACCATTTTACTAGTTTTTAAATGGTCGGATGGGTTTACTGGTTTACGGCACAGCAACACCAATAAGTTATTTAGTGCCGATGCAATTGGAGAATACTGTCTTGTTCAAGTATACAAGACAGTAGCTGACCCTTGGCTGGTCCAGCGGTAGATATGTACCCGCACCATTTTGGTAGTGAGTCCAGCACCGTTGTTATCGGACAAAGACACTCTCACATAAAATTGATACGTTGACACTCATGTGATGGTAAAACTTAAGGTTTATCACTTTATCTGCAGGATAACTTGTATTCATATCAATCAATGTTGCTGCTTGAAAATATTATTACAAATACATGCGAGCTTTGAACTTAAATATACCAGTTCAAATTATTTACTAAATGTAGGTTTAACGTCATTGACATGGACATCCCTTGAAAAATAAACCAAGAATTTGGATGCAACTTTTCTGTCATAAGATTCTAAAAGCCCGTTTTACTTGTCAGTGTTGAAATGTATACACGTGTGTGCTCAACTTGTGATTCGAGGGTGTAAAGTGAATGGTTTACAAATAAAGTAGATTCATTTATTACCGTCTGAGAATAACCACTATCAGTGAATGCCTGGAATTGACATTCGTCGAGATGAGACTAGATCTAATTCAGAGTATGGAGTTTATCAGTTAATTAATTTCAAAGACTATCTCGTAAGAACTGGAATTAATTCATGCAGATATCGTTATCAATAGTTCGTTCGATTTATTTAATCTTTGTTTATTTATCTGACTGAAATGGTGCTAAATCGTATTTGATAAGTTACTCTGAAGGAACGTTGAGTTTCTTTGTGTCGGTTTCTCATAATCATCGATATTTTATTTAGTTTACTTTTGAATCATTTATATCAGATAAACGTATTACGCAGTAAAATTTGAGATGAAGCCTGAAATAAGCCAAACCGGGATATTTAAACAGCTGTTTCAGTCTGATGAATCAAATACTATATGACTGTATATCACATGATAAATTTGAACATTTTTCTTTACCATTTTAATTAGGTTGTATTTAATGTAATAAATGTATTAAATGGCCTTGTTTAGATTTTTAAAACAATATTTGACATATATATATATATATATATATATATATATATATATATATATATATATATATATAGATATATATATATATATAGATATATATATATATATATATATATATATATATATATATATATATATATATATATATATATATCTATTAAAAATTAAACTTGAAATCTTTAGTTACTTTAACATGGCACTGGTACCTGAGCAACAACGAATCCTTACACAAATAAAATTTAACATTTGATTTTTTGCTTCATTCGACACATGGTGACCGTATTGAATTGCACACAGCCAAAAAATATTGGAAAGATTCAAAATTAATGGGGAAAAGGTATCCAGTTACCTTCACACTAAATGTTTTGGAGATCTTTTATGTCTGTTTTCTTAAATCTGAATATTTTAAACATATATTCTTCAAGAAAACGTTGCATGCTAGTGATAACAGTCCGTATTGATATTACCTGAACAATGTATTTAATTATAATGTTAGTCAATTGAACAAGACATAAGCTATATTCTTCACAATTTAAAATGTAGGCTTCAGATTTGCTTGATAGCCATTGCACATCAGTGGTGTCGGAAAGCAACGACATTTGAGTATTGTAGGAGTGTCAAACAAAGGCTTCAGACTTCCGATTTAAGGTTCCAGACTTCAAGAATCTGACTTCAGACTATTATGAAAGCCCTATAGGAAGTTTACAACGAAGACTTAATACTTCATACTTATGCAAGAGCTCTGTAGTAAGTTGGGGTTTATGAACAGTAATGTATAAATGTGCTTATACATTCATGTAGAAAGGCATTTTATTTAATTTAGAAATAAGACAATATACTTTAAACTTAAAAGGAAAACCCAGCAGTGACATCAAATATGGGATTTCGTTGTAGACAACAGCTCTTCTAATGACGCACTGAAACACTTCTTACGAAGAAATAATTCTCAAGTCCGAGATCCGACGTTTTAATTTTGATATCGGAATTCCGTGTCTGAAGTACGAAATATGTTTTATTAAAGGTTTCATCAAAGTTACAAGCCTAAATGATAATGACATCTTGGTCTGAGTGCTGATCAAATACGAGAGGTGCTATAGTAATTACTAAGAATGTATGCTAGGTAACCGGTATGGCGGCTTGCTTTATCCGTGAAATTAGTCATCTGAGAGAGGAAATCCATAGGTAATAAACTGTTTCATTCCCTCTAAATTACATTTCGTAGCAACTCACAAACTAATAATATAACATATGTAATCAAAATGTGTTCATATTCCCTACCGGGAATATTCTGTTATTTTAGATTTCAGTTTCCACACCCCTACGTTGTCTACAAATAGATGGTCACACATGTTTCTTGAGTACGACCCGTTAATTTCAGTCGGTATTTCGTATTCTAGAGTTTAACATTTCTAATATTTTAAGCTCATTATCAAGTGAAAACTAGCATAATTATCTTGTTCGTGCTTTTGTCTTGAGTTGTCGTGAAATTTCCTTCGTGTACGTAATATGTTATAAAATAACATATTACGTATGTAATGTAATCTCATTCGCTATATTTGGAGATACTGTTGGTTCGCGCGTTTGTTTTTCCAAACTGTTTGCCCCTATTTTGGTTGATTTTGTTTTAATACAACCCTTACTAAGTATGTACTTTGGTATCAAATGAGCATACAACTGTGTACTGCTGATGTGCTGCGTTAGGAATGTTAAACGTTATCAGGGTACAAAACACAGGAACAGTTTTTTATCTTGGTCGTTTTCTGGGTTGGGTAGACTGGTATAATGGTTGTGGTGATTACGGTCTGAGTAGATTATAACATTAACAATATCTGTTGTCGATTTAAATTATGTTGTAACGCTTTAGTAGTAGTACTAAAAGATACACAATTTCTCTCTCTCTCTCTCTCTCTCTCTCTCTCTCTCTCTCTCTCTCTCTCTCTCTCTCTCTCTCTCTCTCTCTCTCTCTCTCTCTCACACACACACACACATGTCGACAAAGGTGGTAAATTAGTTTCCATTAGCAAATGTCTTTCTAGTGCTTATGCACGTTCTATCAATCTTATTCAAAGTTTAATTATATTTTATTCATAACGAAATAAATAAAATATCGATATGGGTAAGGAAAAACAGGATATTCAACAGAAAATGAGATGTGATTATCACAACCTTTATTACCTGACACTTTTGTGAAGTCTTTTATTATTAACGTATTATAAGCATGTGATTGAATATATATATATATATATATATATATATATATATATATATATATATATATATATATATATAGATATATATATATATATATATATATATATATATATATATATATATATATATATATATATATATATATATATATATATATATATATATATATATATATATATATATATATATAGATATATATATATATATATATATATATATTCTTGATGTGCTGAGGTCAGCCAGACGAATATTGGCGACCGTTTTAATAAGACGTGACAACATACATATCGCTTGACAAAAGCGTGCAATCACATAATACGTTAATATTAAAATGCTTTACAAAAGTGTCAGGTAACATAGGTTGTGATAATCACATCTCATTCATAACAGAAACATTAGAATAATGAGTTGCTGATACACTGCAACTAAAAAATGAAAAGAAATGTTTTGTTTTGTATTTTTATCCCCTAAATAATCTAGACATTTCTTTTATCTACCATTCTGGACTTTAGTACTGAGATAAGTAAGTATCTCCTTGCTCAGTTTGAAATCTGATTGTTGCGAAAACAAGATTTTTTTAAAATCTCTTTAGAAACAGCACAAACATAAGGTGATGAATATAAATGAAACGTTCGTGACAATGTAGGGTGCAATAAATGTATTATCTGCAGTCAGTATGATTTATCATTGATGCCTAGATGATTTCACACTGTGTTGCGAACTATTTTGTTAAGGCAGGGTTTGCTGAGTCAACATAATATTACCAGTGATTGCAGCACAGCTCATGTTACCGTTGCTATGGTGCGTGACAAGTACAGATACTTGGGTAATTTAATGAGGATCTTTGTTTCTAGGATTATGCTAATTTTGATAGCGACGCAGTGTGACACCTGTAATAACAACAATCCAACATATTGTTCATGAATTTTGAAATGACCAAAAATACCGATGTTTCTACTACTGGAAGTGATACAAATTTTGATATATCAATGCCAGCCTTTGTACCCAGAGATAGCGAAATTCTATTTTGCATAATGCACATTTAGACTGTACCTACAAGTTCAGTATGACATACCTGGTATTTTTTATGAGCATGTCATTGAGAAACATAACAATGTTCAGATTAATAACAAACAGATGACTACCAACAATTTATTTCCATCCAAATAAACCAATACTAATTTAATAGTATTTAAATTGTTGGTATGGTTTGGTGTTTTGCCACACAGCAAAACACATAATTATTTTAGTGCTGAGTAATGTGTCTTGCCCAAGGACACAACACAGTATCTGACCAAGGATGGTTCGGTGGAAGGATTGGAACCCGCACCTTTCGGTCGTGAATACTTCACCGTTAAGTTATCGAATAAAGATGTTTTAAAATAACCTATTTTTATTATTCACTAGCTGGTACATGTACATGTATTTTGAAGCTCTCAGCAATTGTTACAAAGAAATTATTTATCACTTTTTACAAAATATAGATTACGACTACATTGTCTTGAACTATGTAATAGAAAAGAGCGAAAACAAAACAAGTTTTGTAAAATTCAACAAAGTCTTTGATTTTCTATAATACAAAGTAAAACTTTAAAAAGAACTTAAAGGACTGAGAATTAAATCTAAATATACAAAAGTTATATCACCAGTCTTAATGAAGACAGTTCAAATTAAATTCCGTGTTTGAAATACGTTCCAGCGCTAAAGGTGTTGATGTACCTGTAGTCTTCAATGTACTAATGCATAAATGACCTGAGAGTAATTATTTGCTAACAGTCTTCCAATTAATCACAATAATATAATCCAAGATTTCCTTGTTCACAATAATAACCATGCATGATATGTCCAAACATATTGTTGAGCACTTTTTAATTACAGAGAATAATAATTTATAAATAATTCAAGCCAATATGAAATACAGAACACAACAATTAAACTGATTTCTACTTGAAATGTGATTGCAATAAAAATTTAATTTTCCCCAGTAAACAAGAATATAAAACACTACCTAATCTAGGTCACAATTAGTATTTTCTTTTTTTTTTGAAACAACTTTTTCCTTAATTTAAACTACTATTCTAGCAATTTTTTAAAATAATATTATAATATTGAATGCGGTAAATCATGCAGCCAATGCAATTATATATAGGATATCCAATAACCATGACCCAGACCCTACTAATGTTTGCTTTTATTGATATTGAACCTAACATTTAAACGACATAATAACCATCATCCACGTCTGTCATCTTTAATTATTGAACTATCCGGAAGTGAGCTGCACCTATACACTATCTGGTGAGCTAGTAACCGTGAAACTCCTTATAGTCAGAAACACAGTTAACTAAATTTTGGACAAGGTCAAGCCTACACTACAACTTGTATTTATACAAATGAATGCTGATGTTTAAAAATTTGATTATGACAATAATCATCCTAATGCAAATTATTTGCTACATGAGTGTCCGATGTCGTCGACATGGACTTTAAATTTTTAAACTAAATGATGGATATTGATCCAACTTTTCTCAGTTGTAATATTATAAAATCCCGGTTTCCGGTTGAACGTTATAACAAATACAATTTATTGCAGATATTGTTATTCGATGGTGTAAAAGTGGTTTACAAATAAAGTTGATCTATTTATAACAATCTGAGCACAACCATCGTCTGCGAATGATTTTACATTGACATTCGTCTAGGTGAGTCTCGAACTGCTCAGGTGGCCTAGTGGTTAGAGCGTCCGCCCCGGAAGCGGGAAGTCGTGGGTTCGTTACTCGGCCGAGTCATACCAATGACAAACAAAAATGGTACTAACAGCTGCCTCGCTTGACGCTCAGCATTAAGAGGTTAGTGTTAGGACTGGTCAGCCTGGTGTCAGGATAATGTGACTTGGTGGGACATCATGCTACATGTCTGCGGCATGATGCCCCAGTGCTAGACATCACTATAAACTGCCTCACTGCAGACATCGTAGCGATATGACTGAAAAATTGTTAAAGCTACGTTAAAAATCCTAATCAAGCAAACAAACAAAAAAGTAGGTGAGTCTCGACCTAATTCTCTGTATGGAGTTTATCAGTCAAACGGGTCAAATGAGTACTTCTTGAGAAACAGAATTAGTTCATACCAACATGGTAAGCGTTCGTTGGTTCGTTCTGTTATTTCTTTCTTTGTTTATTTATTGGACTGAAATGTTGCTATATCGAATCTGGCGGGTGACGTAAAAGAAACATTTAGTTTCTTTGGATCTGTTTTCTCATAATCATATATATATCTTTATTAGATTAATTTTAAAACATTTAAACAAAATATATGTACTTTTCAATGGCATAGCAAAAAATGAAACCTGATTTAAACCCAAGAGGGTTATTAAAATGAGCTGTTGAAATATGTTTAACCAAATATCATATGATTGCATGCCTCATTATTAATCTGAATTGTTGTACCATTATTATTAGGTTACATTAAAGTAATGCACATATGTCAGATTGAAGTATGAAGTCCGAGATCCGATGTATAAATTTTGGTATCGGAATCCTATGTCTGAAGTACGAAGTATGTTTTATTAACGGTTTCATCAAAGTTACAAGCCTAAATGATGATGACATCTTGGTCTGAGTGCTGACCAAATAAGAGAGGTGCTACAGGAACACCAAGAAGGTCTGCTAGGTAACCGGTATGGCGGCTTGCTTTATCCGGGAAATGATTCTGTTGAGAAAGCAAATTCATGATTGATGAGCTTTCTTATTCCCTCTACGTTATATTTCGTTGCAACTGACAAACAAATAAGATAAACTATGTAATCAAAATGTTTAGACATACCCAGCTGAGAATATTATATTATTTTAGATTTTGTCACCAATACGTTGTCTATAAATAGATAGTACCATTTGCGTCTTGAAACGGACCCCCTAATTTAACTTGTTTTTACATATTCTAGAATGTACATATATTATTTTAAAGTTCAATATGCAGATAATAACAAAAGATTTTAAAGTTGAATATTAAGGGAATAACTAGCATAAGTATCATGTTCGTACTCTCGTCTTGAGTTCCCGTGAGATGTCCTTCCCGCGCTTTGTATGTCAGAGAATAACTCATACATTCGCTTTCTCATTCGCTATAATAAGAAATGGTGTTGGTTTGTGCATTTGTTTTTCCATGTATTAGCAGGTATATTTGTATTTATGTAATTTTATACGATGTTTTTTCAAATGCATAAGAATATAGTGGCTATTTTTGCAATTAATAATTTGATATTGTTAGTAATGTAAGTCTTCTTCTTAACTTTTATTCATGTTTCTTGGGGAGGTTTAGCATTCCGATATCAGTAAGTATATTAATACATCAAAGCTTAAGAGTCACTTTCTTTCGGTTGTGTTATGAATATGCAAGTATAAAAAGGTTTTATTCCTGAAATAAATTCTCCCTTAAGCCCGATTATACTGCAAGCTACATATATACATCTCTTGTGTCATAACAATGACCGCACGTAAAACTTTACGTTGATTGCAGTTCCACTCGACTTTTATGCGAATATGGATGGTCGGCATAAAAAGTATTTTTACCGGATTAAAAAAATTGTACTGTCTTGTAGAAAGGTGATAGCACGTGCGGATCATCGACTCCGTTTGTAGACAAACTTTAATGACATGGAAAATGGTCAAGTATTTTAACCTATGCTAGAAATGATTGACGTCTAAATGTGCATTTTAAAATATCACTACAAGATAAAAAAAATGACAACCTGACGGGGTCTCGTGAACACATATTTCTTCACTCATGGTTTAGAGAGTGTATACCAAATGGAGAGAGTCAATAAAAAGTAGTTGACAAGATTTCACGACTTATCACTGATAAGAAACAAGCGTCAGCATCTACTTCTTTCATTATTTCACTTGTGATGTAAAGAGTAATGTTTGCTATAACGTTTCTGTTTGAGTGTTTTAAACTAAAATAAATATAATCATTCTCTTTGAAGGGTTTGGATGAAATATGGCATTGGTGTCATGAAATTTAATAACATTTGAAGTGAGCTTGAGATGTAATAGACAGTCAGAAACTCACCCAGAATACACTGCGGTAGGATACAATGGTAATAATTTACAGACAAGTATGAAACTTAAGTTACCGTTCTTTATGATTTGGAGCTTCTATCATATGGCAGTGTAACATTGATATCCATTGAATCAAGGCAAAACGCTTCCTTGTCTCAAACTTGGAAGTGCGCGGTTTGTACGGCATATACGAGGGACCCCGAGTGTCCGAGTGGTCTAAAGCGTTGTCCGTTACAAAATCACTGCAATCTCACCTCTGTCTACGTGGGCTCGAGTCTCAGATTCGGCCAATCTTGGCATGTTATAAAGCTTGTCAGTAGCTTCGGTCGGTGGTTCTTTCTGGGAGTTTTACCGTGTTCTACCTCCACCATTAATACTGGCCTCCATGTATAGCCTATCGTGTGCTGAAACATGGCGTTAAACCTTTTAACAACAACAACAACAACGGCATATCTGGTATGTTTACTTGGCTTGTTTCAATAAGTACAGCGCATAGTGAGTTGTATGCAGACATCTTATAAGTACACCTACTACCCTTTTTGACAGTAAAATGTGTACTGTCAAGTAGAAAGAAAGACGATATGTCCTCAAAACGAAGTTATACGGAAGTTCCGCGCACTCTTTGCGTACCAGGGCCCAACTATATGGAACGTACTTGTGTCCTGAATGAATGCACAAAACACTTTGATCTCAATCAATAGTGCTATTAAAACTTGCTATTTTGACGGCATGGCCAGGTTTAAGACTTAACAATAATTCCTTACCTTAATTATTTTCAGCATGTTTTTGTTTGTGATTTCACGATGTTTGTTTTGTAAACCTATCTATATTTCCTTATATATCAATTAATATTTGAAGCGTTTGGAGCTTCTAAAGATGACGCGCTGACATAAGTGATGATGATGATGATGATCATCATCATCATCATCATCGATGCCAGAATTATACCAATTTTATGAATATGTGAGCAGATTATTAACTCAGTTATTTACAGTTTCACCTAACCTATAGGCTAGTATATAAGACACATAATTTTCTAACCAGGGACTTTTTTCAGCGGTCTGTTAACGTACACAAAGAAGTGTATATAACATCTCAGTTATACCCCTCTTCTGAACATGGCTTTAATCTTGTTTCTACTAAAGTTTCAATAAAAAATCCTAACTTGCAATTTTAGCCTTAACGTCCGACTAAAATTTTGATGATTGTGCAACATGCGAGTGTAAGATTTCGTAATTATTGGCAAGAAAAAAAACAGGAGGCATTAGCAATGCTAATGACCGTGGTGTTGTAAGCAGACGTGCCTTGTGTTGGAATTAGTGATGAAAGGGACAAAGCAAGTTTCAGAATTGTTATGGTTATAACGTTCTCTAGGTGCCAGTGTAACGAGCCAAACTAACCGCTGTAGAAAAATCACCCTAAGTTTTTTTTCCTACGGATAATAATGACCCTCCCCCAAGCTTGTAGAAAATCATCCATCACTGAACAGTGAAGTGACCTCTATGTAGGTGGTGGGGGTGCATTTTTCTACAGCTCACAATGATTTGAACTACTAACGACGGGTAGATGGGTTAGGTAGGTCCCTCGCCTCACGATCTAATTAAAGTATTAGTTACGTCCCTCGCCTCACGATCTAATTAAAGTATTAGTTACGTCCCTCGCCTCACGATCTAATTAAAGTATTAGTTACGTCCCTCGCCTTACGTTCTAATTAAATTAGATAAAAGGCTATTGCTAAATGCCTGAAACATCGTATAAGACAGCGGCTTTCTTTTAAATGTCTGAAACGTCGTATAAGACAGCGGCTTTCTTTTAAATGTCTGAAACGTCGTGTAAGGCTGACTGTTTGGCAACATGAAACGAACTAAGTATAAATGTTGGAGATGCATCGTGCTGCCTTATTTTTAAGATGGTATTAGGAACTTTGTTTTGCACCAAGTTATCATCCAATGTCTTTAAGAAAACAGCAGGACAAGAAAACAAATTTCAGAAGAAAGTGGGAGTTTAAAATACAAGGTGACATTTTATATCTTCGTTCTCTTGGGAAGCTTGGATTGATGAAGTTGCGATATTTAAGAGAATTCATTGCAACGAGACAAGTGGACATTTTTGGAGTCGACAAAACACTCCTTTCTAATTTATGTTCCCCAAATTAAGTGATGAGTGTATTGATTTTGTCTTGTCGACCGTCCGTTTAAATTCGTTTCCAATACGCATCTCTTCAACAGTTTAATAGAGTCGGATACAACATGAAGAATGGCATTAGCTCTTTTATACCCAAAATAAATAAGAAATTATATTTGTACAAGTTATTATTGAGGCTTACATTTGCGGCAATATAATATGTCTATCACGTAAGTACGTGTTTAGTATCACCACACTAAGACTGATACTAATACGTACAAACATCATAACTAATACATACTAACATGTACGAACATGATACTAACAGTGGCGCCTTTACAGACCCGGGTACCCCCGTAACTTTATAAATGATCATTTTTATCTTGTAAAGTTGACACTGTTTGATGGCAATATTTAGAAGAAGCAAACGTTAGCAACATGTGCGAATAAGCAGTTCGAAGTCAGACACGAATTTTCGTGTTGCGTATTCGGAAGATACATAAAACCAAGTCTTTATCCCGCGATCGAAACTGCGATGAATGAAGAGTGTAGTCTTGATCACATAATCACCTGTCCCCCTCTCTCCATTGAGAGACTAGGTCAACACGATAAATTTCGAGCAAGTACAGTATTCAAGCCCGTGGTTGTGTACATTAAATAGGAAATGAACTAACTTAGAAAAACTTCAATATTAAATAATTCATCCATCCATGTACTAGTAACTATATTCCAGTTCCTTCGCATACACTATTCTAGAATTTTGTATTATGTATTATCTGATGAGATAGGGCTACTAGCAAGTTTTCTCAAATTAGTAGATGAATATTGTTAACGTAGATTATAAAGCTTTGGTCGCTGAGTATATATTTTAGCTAAAGGGTCACAACTTTTATTCATAATCTAACTAATTTTTTAAGCCTGTAATATATTTATTTTATATTTATATTTTTTTAAAAATAAGTAATGGAATGGTGTATTGGAAGCATGCAACACCTTAGTTCATATGGGTTGTGCTATGTATATCTATTTTTTTTGTAACTCTTGGACATAATTTGCTTTACCATATGTAATTGTTGTTCATGACTGTAAATTATAATGATCGTTTATAATCAAGGTATTAGTTAAATTTTGTAGGCGAGTGTAAATTCTGTTTTAAGATATTAAGATTGAATATTGCATATGATTTATTAATAATTGTTGACGTAGGTGTTTGCGATCAGTAATAATAATAGCATTAATAAACCCATTGACAAGATTTGGGCAATATCTATTAGCTGGTGTGTCAGGTTTGCTCGTATCAGAACTAAGCTATTTCAAATAGGATTGGTTAGGTCTCAAGAGTTCTGTTGCGATGTGGGATAATTGCAACAAGTCCAGCAGTCCTGTGGGTACGATTTCGGAACTACAGTTTCATAGTTCACCGGCCATTCTTCACCTTGAGTTGTCTAAATTTTCTCATAAGGATCCCATTTTTGAACCAAATAACAAACAGGTACTTCTATGGATTTAGTTTCGCTAATAGCCATCTGAACAAACAGGAGATCTCATGATAATTTTCTGTTCTACGACAAGTGATTGTCGTCTGTCACCCCGCTTGTAGTAGAAAGAATCAGTAGTTAATACAGGAACGCTGTGATCAATTTCCTTGGTTTGATGGAAACTCAGACCTGGGTTTGTTTGACCCACAAATGTATTGCTTTCAATATATGACCGTAACCTTTACCTCTTAGTAATAAGATCATTTGAAATATGTCTCTCTTGATTCTGCTGCTCTGTTATCAGTCTGTAGCAATCCAAAAAAACGTGCCGTTTCTTTTTGCAATGTATAAATATTGGGACAGATAAGAAGTTACTCTTTTATTTTGTCTCAAATCTAAATATTATCTTTCTGCATCGTGTCGTCACTCCCTTTGTATTAGATTGCATTTTAAAAATAATATATAAAAGGATCCACACATATTTATCTGAGACACTTTTTTTTAACCCTATACACTCATGGATTAATTCCTTGAACACATACGTACCTGATGAAACAAATATGGTGGCACCTATACGCTTCCGTAAATTACACATCCTTTGCATACTTAAAGGAGACAAACACGCAAACATGAAATTCGCTAAAAAAAAATTATATTATTTGCTATATGTATATTGGTCACATTCGGAAAATTTCAACATTTCATTCTTACTCGTTACGAAGAAATGTATGAAAAACCGATCATATATCCCGATCCGTCTTGAATTAAACAACACGCTTCCCTCCCACCTCACAAATAGCGGAAGTGACGTCATTTGAGACACTGTACACACCGGCATTGTTGATAATGAATTATGGAGAACTCGTCCCATAGAGAACAGGTAGAAGGATCCTATATAAGAATCGTGAGATGTCGCCACATAGTTGTTAAGGTTTTATTTATTGTTGTCTTTCTTTAACCTAATAACTTATTAAAATTAAATTTTTTTTAACTTTTCAAGTTTTCCATTTGATCAACTCAGCTTCTGTACTTAACGAAACAGAAGAGACATATGTCCCTTTCGACCTGCTCTTCAAAATTATTTGATATATTTTAATTGGGGAAAAAACATGATGTGAAGTTTTATATATGAAAGAGCTCCAACCTAATAATGAATGATACTTGAACTCGATAAAAAAAACAGCATTGACTCATACTCGGGAAATACTGTCGCTACTGAGTTCAACATCGTTTAGTCTATTTCTTCTTATTTGTAAGTGTTTTCGTAATTTTATTAGTTCTTAATAAAGCAAACTATTTAAAGTTGAACGACAAGTTAAAAAATATTTCACTACTAAATTGCCGATGAAAAATAATAATGTTTACGTCATTTGATTATATATAACTACACCATGATCACGCGTACTAACGGGATTTTATTACCTTAAATAAATATTTGAACTGCTCAACGTACATGGGTTCGGACATAATGAGAAAATCATCTTTAACAACAAATTTAAATCCTGAACAAAACTGAATAATATTTCACATGGTCCGAATCAGAAGTTTGGAGAATCAGCCAGATAGCCCAAGTGGCCGAGTGGTCTAAAGCGCTCTCCGTTTGGATCACTGCCATCTCACCTCTGTCTACGCGGGTTCGAGTCTCAGATTCGGCCTATGGGGTATGTGAGAAAGCGTGCCAGTAGCTTCTCGTGGGTCGGTGTGTTTTCCAGGATTTTCTCGGGTTCTTCCTCCATCATTAATACTAGCCGCCATTTATAGCCTATCGTGTGCTGCAAAAAATGACGTTAAACCCTACAACAACAACAACAACAACAACAACAACAACAATAACATTACCGATGTAGAATATACCATTAACATCCAACCTTAAATGATAGATTCGTGGGACAAAGATGAACAGGACTCGTCAGAATTTGACAATAATGGCGCTGCTCTTGGGTCTTTAGAGAAACATTGAAACTCGAAATGTCTCTGGCACAACCTGGTGTGTTGAGTTACCATAAAGCCTTCTCTCTTTAATTTGATCGCCCATACATCTCTCCTTTTAGGGTCCTTTGGGAATGTAAAAAACTAATCTTCTGTCAGGAAGTTATATTATTCACACATATGTTTTGGGGGGTTGGGGGTGGCAGGCACCATACAGATCCCAGCCCCCATTTTCTTAAACAAAGGAACAAAATTTTCATGCTTTGGTTTGTTCCTCCCGATATGTAGTTTGGTGGTTTTTTTCAATATATATTTTTTCTCCTCTTTCTAAAATTTCCTTTTATGTATCTTTAGTGTTTCCTGGGTTGATCATCCGAGTAGATTTTATTCATATAATCTCAAAATTCATTCCCCAGTTCATTTTGTCAACCTTGGCAAGAGATAACCTGAACACTATTTATGTTGGTGCTATAGGTATTTGATATATATTTTTTTTATAAATCAACAACAAAAATTTTATACATTTTATTTATTTTTAGTTTTGAACGAAGTACGGTGTACTATCTTTGTTTGGGGGGAGGGAGGGAGGGAAAGAAACTGATTGTTTTATAACTTGCATTTTTTTCCTAGTCGTTCTTCGCATTGTCTATTTATTTCCTATTGAATTTGACTGTGCTCGAGTGGAGGTCCATACATTTTTTAAAAAAAAAATTGTACTTCTCGAGACTATTATTTATTTATTTATTTATTTATTTATTTATTTATTTATTTATTTATTTATTTATTTATTTATTTATTTTTATTTATTTATTTATTTACTTACTTACTTACTTACTTACTTACTTACTTACTTACTTACTTACTTACTTACTTACTTACTTACTTACTTACTTACTTACATACTTACTTACTCACTTATTTACTTACTTACTTACTTATTTTTTTTTTTATTTATTTATTAGTACCTTTAAAGATTTTCTGAAATTGTTTAAGGTACCCTTTCATATGGGTTCTTTGTGCAGTGCGGGAGCTGCCCAGCGGTGTAATAGAAGAAGAAGCAGAAAGTATTCTATATGTTCCAAGTTTTTCTTTTCTTCCTAAAAGATTAATTCGTTAGGCAGAGAGAGAGAGAGAGAGAGAGAGAGAGAGAGAGAGAGAGAGAGAGAGAGAGAGAGAGAGAGAGAGAGAGAGAGAGAGAGAGAGGTTAAAAATAACGTAGATTTCTAAGTGTTTGTTTAAATTTAATGGAAAATTCCCTGATTTTAATTTTTTCTGTTAATTTTGGGCGAATGGATTCAGCTTATCATCATTCATTTGTAGCTTACTACACCGCATCCATGACTTAAAATCAGAACACTTTTCTATGCTTTAGATAATGAAACCATCTTCATTTCAACAGCTGGATTTATACATTTGAGTGTCGCATCCACTTATATACATATCTCCAACTGCACAAGCGGATGTACGAAATGATAATTCAATTGAGGTTGAAATTTGAATTGGTAAACAAAGTCATTATTCACTGACTAATCGGTTATGCGTTATTGTCTCATATCTTTCTACATAATACATTATGTAAAATCAATTGCCAGTAGCTTCTCGTGGGTCGGTGGTTCTTTCTGGGGGGTTTCCCCGGTTCTTCCTCTATATACTGGCCAACATGTATAGCATATCGTGTGCTGAAAATGGCGTTTAACCCTACAACAACAACAACACTATTCCCGAATCAGAATATTATATTAACATCCAACCTTACAGGATAAATTCGTGGGATAAAGATAAACAGGACTCGTCCAATTCTGACAATGGCGCTGCTCTTGGGTTTTTAGAGAAACATTCAAGCTCGAAATGTCTCTGGCACAAAGTGGTGTGTTGAATTAGCATAAAGCCATCTCTCTTTAATTTGATTGCTCATACAGCTCGCCTTTTTGATTCCTTTAGAAATGTGAGAAAAAAACAATCTTCTGTCTGGAACTTCTGTTATTTACAAATGGTTTTTTTTGGGTGGGGTGGGGTGGCTGGCACCAGACAGATCCCCGCTCCCATTTTCGAAAACATAGGAACAAAATTTTCATGCGTTGGTATGTTACTCCCGATATATAGTTTGGTGTTTTTTAATATATTTTCTCTCACCTTTCTAAAATTTCTGTTTATGTAGTTAAACTGTGATGGGGTATTGTATTATTAGTGTTTCTATCGGGTTGATAATTCTAGTAGGTTTTATTCATCTAATCTCAAAATTCTTTCCCTAGTTCATTTTGTCGACCTTGGCTAGAGTTCACCTGTACTCCATGTATGATATTGATGTCGGTGCTATATGTGATATATAAGATTTTTTTTCGCAATTTTTTTAATATTCATTTATTTGATTTTTAATTTTGAAATAAGTACGATGTACTATCTTTGTTTAATGAAAAAAAAAAGAAACTTTTGTCTTTACGGCTTGTATTTCTTCCGTGTCGTTCATCGCATTGTCTATTTATTTCATAATGAGTTCGACCGTGCTCAAGTGGGGATCCATAAATTTTTTAAAATTTAAATTGTACTTATCCATACTCGAGTCTTTTTTAATTTATTAGTCCTTTTAAAGATTTTCCTAAATTGTTTAAGGTTCCCTTTCATATGGGTTCACTGTGCAATTCGGGAGCTGCCCAGCGGTGGTATAGAAGAAGAATAAAGTATTCAATATGTTCCTTATGTTTAGTTTTCTTCCTAAAATATTAATTTGCAAGGCATATATAGAGACACTTAACTTGTATATTTGATTCACACAATTTAGAGCTGCGTATTGAACTATCTTGTTTCTACTTGACACAACGCTGCACAAACTGAATATGACTTGTATACGTTAATCGTCTCAATTGACGTCACATCCTGTGTATTTGGAAGGGAGCTAACAAATTCGCGGCAGGGTATTTCCGTGTGATCTCGCAAAACAGGACAGTATTCTTTTATAAAATTGAAGTGCAAATACATAAGATGCAAATAAACAAATAGTTGGGATAGATTAAATACACAAACTACTAAATATCCTTCTATTTACAATAAAATTATGCAGGTCCAGGTTTTTGTCCCCTTTAAAGAATTGATAAATTAAGAAAAACAGTTTCTTGTCACGGATTCGTGGGGCGGGAGCACAATGAGTACATTAACAATCTTAACTAGAGTTGTCGTTCCTTTAAAGACTTTCTCTACTGCGTAAGACCACACTTGATTTTGCTATATATTCCTTACATTTATTTCTTATTACTAAACATTCCACTATGCTCTTGGCCCAATAAATAACACGTCCTTTATAAATCTGACATTTTTTGGAGAGACCGAGCTGTAAATAAAACCCACGTGAGACAGGTTGTTGGCATGCAAAAATTAGCATTAAAGCCTACTCACTCATCGTGCCCTACAGCCAATATTTATACAGACAACTATATTAACATCATAATGTTGCAAAGATTAATCGATTTCCTTTCAAACAATCACAAAATACCTGCCTGCATGCAAAACATATCCGTTAAATTCACACAGGAAGAAAGGGTATAAAACTACATTGGCAAAACAAATCTAGAGTACCGACCGACCCGTAAGTAATTAGCTGTGGGCTGCCTCATTGTGGGTGCACGAAACGATAATTCTGGGCAGATAGTTTTTGTTGAATAATCTTCTCAGAGACAAATAAAAACGACGAAGAACTGCAAGCGCGTACAGTGAGACAGATAATTGTTTCAGCCCCAGTCAAACAGTTCATGTTCACCTGTAAGTAGATTCAACTTCGTCGAAGATATCATGTTAAGAATTTTATATTACTTGATGAATACTGTATGAACTGATATGTTCCCAAAAGTAGCGAAAACTTATAAAATATAGGATCGTATTCGCACAAATAAAGTCCATGATTGTAATACATGTACTAGAATACTTTTAATATGTATGAATCTCAACAACATCGAATGTCGCGTACGAAAACCTAATCGGAATAGACTTTACTAACCAGATGCTGTAAGTTTGATTATGTTTGAGACTTGCATTTTCTACAATGGTAAGGTATGATGAAGCTCATATGGGCTCGTCTGTCAACTTTTTTTCACCATTTCTGGATAATAGATTAAAGTCATAATGTCACATTCAGAATTTCTCTGTACACAATATTTTTTAGCAGGGGCTTCTATGGTATGCCTTCTGACGGCAGATGGGGTAATTGTGGCGTCAGATTCAATGACATATTTCTGGTTTTGTTTACTCTTATATTTTTGCATAAGTATGTATGAATGGTGTTTTATGATGATTCATTATAAATAATTCTATGACAAATACTTAGTTTTGTGTAACCAACCGCGTTTCTCATAAATATTGCGTGCTTGGAAACGTTTGGTTAAACATGTGAAAATCTTAGAAACCGCTAACTGTAGTCCCACTAGTGAATATGAGTCTTCCATACCACTCGATATCTACAGGCCTATTGTAAGATATGAAAATTATATCAAAGAACTTTATGCTCATTTTGTATTTGAAACTATTCAAATATTCAGCAGTTCGAATGCATTTCTTAAAAATGATATTAAAGTATATTTTCAATATGTAGACTCCAGGTGCATGCATTAGTGAGTGAAAGCATGATATATCGATGATCGTCAGCAAAAAAGAGGTGATTTGTTTTGAAATTTAAGTTTGTGAAAGTATGGGTTATTCTTTAATTGATGACATAGTCAATTAGATCAAATTCTATTATTTAGCCCTTAAGTTCATTGATAAGACCAATATGCAAGACACGAATCAATACATTCGAGGCATCGTAAGATACTACACCCGTCTTCAGAAATAGAATCATACAAATCGATGAGTTTGCACACGGGTTAGTGATCAGGAAGAAATGCTGTCTGATATTTGTAAGATCAGTTTTGTTTAAATATTATTTATGTATTATTGTTGGCGACAATTGCCATTGTATTTTTTTATAGCTGGTAAAAATTGCTCAAATGCGATAATGTTTCCTGGAGAGGGCTTTGAGGAGATTGATTGTATTTAATGAAATGAGCTACTCCTTTTTAATTAAAAACATTAGTAGTAGTAGTAGTAGTAGTAGTAGTAGTAGTAGTAGTAGTAGTAATAGTAGTAGTAGTAGTAGTAGTTAAACTCAAAGCGAATCAAAATAAAACAAATTGTATCAGTGTGACGCATTGCTGCATAATATAGTGTGTGTGTGTGTGTGTGTGTGTGTGTGTGTGTGTGTGTGTTGGATTTTTAACGTAGCTTTACTAATTCTTCAGTAATATCGCTACGATGTCTGCAGTGGGACAGTTTATAGTGATGTCTAGCAATGAATCATCATGCCGCACCCATGTAAAATGATGTCCCACCCAGTCACATTATCCTGGCCACCATGCCGACCAGTCCTAACACTAATATATTAATGCTGAACGCCAAGCGAGGCAGCTGTTAGTACCATTTTTGTAAGTCTTTAGTATGACTCGGCCGGGGTTCGAATCCACGACCACCCGCATCAGAGGTGGACGAGCAGCAGAGAGGGCGAATCGAACAACTTCATAGAAGCGTCGTTTTGGCAAACCAAGGCTTCCTCCAAAATCGATAAAAAAAAGTTTCCTTTGGAGACGCAAAGTCGTTGTCGCGCCCTCTCTGCTGCTATGGAGGTAACAATCTTAAGACGAAAATCCTTTAAGGATTTCACAAACAGACTAATTTGTAAAACCCCACCTCGTAAATCAATTAGATTATTCGACTGGTCAGTGAGTTTAAAATTAATTCTCGTTAATGAATCATTATGACATCGCATATACACTGGATTAGTTGGATCCTCAATTATTAAAAATCCTGGAGGAGCTGTTGATGCAAATGAGTATAATATATATCCCTGCTGGGCTTGATTTGATCTTTCGATATTTATTTGGTAGCTTCCTTCGATAACATCACATACTAAATTCACTGCAATCACCAAGGATATATTGACGTTTTGAGGAGCGATATGCCTACCACCACCGTCTGGGTCATTATTATGTTTGAGGATAGTTGTTTGTTGTGGCATTTTTTTCCATGCGGCGAGTATTCGTGGAAAGTTTTCATCGAGGAGATCGTTTTTGATTTTTTTTAATTGATCAACATTATACCCGGGGGGGGGGGGGGGGGGTTAAATGCTGAAATATTCTCTACGCGTATATTTTATGTTTTTGCAAATTCTGTTCTTGATTTAGGATTTACAGCATTTAAGACCGTTTGAATAATCCATAAATTAAATACGTCCATGTCAGTGATAATTTGATTACTTATTTCTATGTATTTGATCATCTCATCTCGCGGGGATTCTTTGGAAAGTTTTTCTCGCAATATATTTCTATGTATTTCAAATTCATTATTTATTTGTATAAAGTGTTCAGTAATTTTACTTTGAATTGGTTGAAACCATCCACCGTTTGGTTCTTCTATCCGCCCACTAAAGAAATCCTAAACTCCAAAATTTGTATCGTATGATATCATTGCATCATTGATTTCTTATCAGAATTATAGTCGGATTTGTTTGGTTCTGGTGGTATTTAAAAGGATGTCCAAGGTGGGGTTTCAGGCCATCCTAGCACGGTTCTTATCGAACTCTGATAGATATCTACGGCATATCCGGGTGAGTTTATCGCAATGGCAGATGATAGTGTTGGTTCATGAACCGTTATAGCGATTTTCGATTCTTTTCCAGTAATGGATTTTATTCTGCGTTGTAATTCGTTATTGATTTGTTCGATTTGGTAGGACCCAGTTGGTATGGAAACAGCGTTCCAATCAGGAGTCCCGTCTTGTTTATTCTTACTCGCAAACACCAGGGAATTATTCGGTTGCTGACCACCGAATGGTACTGATCTGATATTTGCCTACTATGGTATACTTGTAGTTTTGCTAGTGCTATTTCCTTAACTGAAACCTCAGTAGGGAAATTCACACTGAATTCAGGATTCGTTGAGGTTATTTGATATCATGCTGGTTTTCACCGGGGTTGTGTTTTCCACTCTTCGTTGAAGTAGTTCTTGCGATGTTGACATTGTTATTATATTCGTGTTGTTTTTCTAATTTTGACATCGCGGAATCGTAAACACGTGCCATCGCTGAAAACTCACTATCGGATATTAATGTGTCATCGAGGATAATTGGGAGTATGCGGTTGACACAACATGGAACTTAACTATGTAGTCTTGTAGTTTGCGCTGGCTACACGATGATATTTTGTTTGTTATTATTGAAATAATTCCAGTGATTGTTGTCGCCGCGGATATATAAATTGGAACAGCTATCGGGGCAATCATTGTCACCGAAGAGAGTATTATACCGGCTCCGGTGATTACACCTGATATCGAGTACACAATAACATCAACTGCGGTAATTCTTTGTCGGTATTTTTTTTATTTTTGTTTGGTACTCCTCAGTGAGTGTTTTGAGTTTAGTTTGAAATTCTCTGACCTGATCATAGCGATACTGTTGTGACGTTGCCAGTTATGACATTTTATTTATTATAACAAATTTCAAATTGCTGGCGTTAAATTCACCAGCGTTGAAAATCCTATGGATTTTTAATTCAGTTGTTTACTTAAATCCGCTACGAATTCCAAATACCATGTTACTGAAACCCTAGCCAAATTATTATCAGTGGATATTATTGTGAATCGTTCAGTTGTTTCCTTGTCGATGATCGTTGATATCATATTGTTGACCCCCAGATGAACTCGTTGATGAAATATTAAATTGAGTCGGCGACACTAGTGTTAATCGATAAATACCTTTGACGGTCGCGGTGATATTTAATATGTTAGTGGATGGTGTCCACGTAAATGATCTGTGTTGGATCGCGTACACATTATTTACGATATTTTTTTTGTTCGTGAGGGATTTTTTTTTCAAGTTTTTCTATCATCCTCGGTAGATCATCCCTGATGACAACGTTAGTCGTTTTAATATCTTCGCAAACAACTTCTATTCGCCGATTAATCGCGGTTATTTAATCTTTTACGTGTTAATATCAGCGAGATCTGTTTTGATTTCTTCGGGTTTAGCATTTTTACCAAAAGATTTATCGACGGCATCATCGGTTTTTCTAAAGTTTTTACGTAACATAGTAAATTGTTCGATATGAGCGTCATAATCGGATCGTAGTATTGTCAAAACATCGATAGTGGTTCTTATCTCCGTGAGTTTCGGTGTGGTCACCGGTGGATTTCCAAAGAAAATCTAATAGAGGTTTGTCAATATTGTCAACTATACTTCTTTGTAATTCAGAAAACTGATCGTATTTAATTATATGGTCGTCGTATTCATCGCGTAGTTTTTTTAATGGTTCTAAATTGTTAATTCTATCCACAATTGTTGAAATGAGAACATCTGGTTTGAGTTTACACTGATCGGAAAAAACCGCGATAGCATTTTCCGTTACACCGCGTTGTTTAACTAAAATATCGTCAAGGAAAAAATTACTAGTTTTCAATTTGCCCTGACGATCTTGAAATACAACTATTTCAATCAACGCTGGTAACGCAGCTAAAAGTGGGAATATACCACCTAATTTTATCATGATTTTGATCGCGGCCGCAGAGAGAGTGACCTGAACACCTTTTTTGATGCCATCATTGAAGTGTTTTATCTGACGAGCTGTCAATGACAGTTTATTTTAAAACCAGACATCTGATTGTGCTTCAGCGATATTGTGGTTCCACATCTTTTAGCTGATTCCGATTGCAATTTTTTAATTTGACCAGGAGTTAACATAACACTAATATGACTATATGACATTTTATTTAATAACAGATTGATCTAATTGTCTACATGTTTTCCACTGGTGCATCAACTAATCTCATTCGTCCACCAACACCTTCGAGTAGCATTGATTTGTCGCTGTGAATAACAGCAACTGCTCTGTAATTCGGGATTGTGACAACACCACCAGCACCAACAGGGTGAGTTACACGAGCTCTGAAGTCTATGTCAACTACGGGTTGTCTTGTTAAGTCAAGATGTTTCAGCGAGAAGTAATAGATGGGATATCGATTTTTAAAATCAAATTGTGATATTTGCAGACCAGTATCCATATTATTATCGTGTCCCATAAATGCCAACAAACGATGATACGCGCGTGCTGTTTGATTGGTTCCGTAATCAAGTAGTATATCCTCGGATGGTTCCTGTTGGCCGTTTATTCTCAATGATACTTCATTCACACCTATTTGATCAAATATCATATGACTGCGTAATTGTGAGTTTAATCGCGCCTTATTCTGTAACGCAATAAATATATGACGCGGATCTGAAAACACCTTGTTTTGATGCCAGGTGCCATGTAAGTGTACCATCAATATTATAATCCATGGTATCTGTTGTTGTTGTTAACCATGATAGCAATGATTTTCGGCCATAATCCATAAATGATAGTAATTTTACTTCTGCGGTGATTGATGGAGTCATTACTGTCATCGACAATGATTGTATTGATATAATGACTATACCATCAGCAACACGAGCACCACGCCAGATTGCATCATTATCACTACCTTTTCCCACGAGTGCTACTGTATGCTTCGCTCCATAGATAACTTTTCTAACATTTCTGCAAAATCCGAGAATATGATGCAGTGGAATCGCGCATGAAAATTGTCGACGCTGTCCTTGCAAACCCCAAGTTGTGATTAGGATTAGTACTTTTTATAATATCAAAGTTACCAGCTGGTCTATCTTCATGTTCAAGAGAATCGGGTTGTGGATAAACTGCAGTAGCTCTTGGTGTATGCAATTTAGTATACTGAATGTGTTCAGCGTGGTCAGTGAGATCCTTAGAGAATATCATAGACGGACCTGCCGATCAGAATATCTTGCCAATCCCACTATTGTTGTGGCAACATCAGCCTCACGCTCTATAGACCCGATTTCTCTTCCATCAATCATGTATCTAGCACTTTCGAATAGCGCCATGAGACTATTATTGACAAAACCAACTCTGACATTTGGGTCATCTGCATATAGTGGATCATTGTGAGCAGCATCATTTGTTACGAGTTCTCCTTCTACTTCGATAAACGCTTCAGAGGGTAGAAAGTATTTGCTGGTATCATGGACCTGACGTTCGATTCTTGATCGAAGATCCGGTTGTACTGCATGATAGGAATATAATTGATAATCGCGTACAGAATCAGTCTTGGGTAATAGGGCATCCATATCGAACGCTGTATCAGGAGCCGATTTGAACATATTATTATATATTTCTTGATCTAAATCGCGATCTCGCTCGCAATTTCAAACCACTTTCCGCTATCATATTTGCAATAATATTTCCCTGAGTGTCATATCCATCATTTATCCGTTATGCTATATTCTGCTCCACCGCGTTGTTTATTACTTTACTAATACTTGCAGGCATAATTTCCGTAGATGGTAGTGGTCTAATGTGGTGATTTAATCACTGTGGTACCCGTTCGCTAGCTCATCAATAAACTCTCGATATACACTAATATCCTTGATACCACCCTCAAATAGTCGTCTACAGATATCAGCTGCCTGACTAATTATTTCCCGTGAATTATTTCCAGCTCTCCTCCCTCCTACGAGAATTTCTAATCATGATATATCCCCGAGAATATTATTAGGACAACGAACCAGACCACTACATGAAACCCCCCTTG
This sequence comes from Unio delphinus, assembly GCA_029339505.1. Taxonomy (NCBI): domain Eukaryota; kingdom Metazoa; phylum Mollusca; class Bivalvia; order Unionida; family Unionidae; genus Unio; species Unio delphinus. The sequence goes on along the minus strand of JAQISU010001242.1, from coordinate 3,922,082 downwards.
GAGTTTCACTTTGAGAAAATCCATTTTCATTTGTTTTTTAATGATACCAGTTGCACATTGTATGGGATCAACTGCGGCCCTTACTTTTATTTTCTCAGGTGTTTCATATGGTGGAGGTGGTAAACCACTTGTTATAACATATATTGTATTTATATAACTCTAAAATCATCATCCTCTTTGATTCTAATTCCACCGTGATTCGTCAAATATATTTTTCTATACCAGGTGTCAGCGTTTTTTATAGAGTATTCAAATCCATCTTTTATATATTGCTCCCTCGTCTTTTTTGGAAATGAATTAGCAGCAAAATTAGCTAATTGATCATCTGTGGAAATTTTTTCTAATTTCATCTAACGCCTCCTTAGTAAATATCTCTTGAGGTGGATATTCCCCCCTTTCTCTCGGAATTTCTTCTTTTCTTGAAGTTCTTGTTCATCATCTTCTTCTTCAATATCACCCTATTGTTCTCGTTGTTCTTGTTCAAGTCGTTGTTGTTCTTGTTCTCGTTGTTCCTGAAGTCGTGCAGAGGATATAATATCAAAGGAAGTGTTTCTAAAGATTTCTTTGTTCGCTTGGATATCTTTGCTATTTTTCAAGTACAGGAAGAAGGGCCGGTTTTTTTCTCCTCGTTGTTTCTCATCAATATCTCCCCATATGGCTTTTCAGTGGTCGATACGACTTTCCCCGTTGCAGTGGTTATTGGTTTGAATAACTGTTCAGTGCTCGTTGTAAAATCGGTTTGAAATTCATGTCTTGCTTTTAGCTTTTTTCGAACGGAATCACGAATCGGAATAAATTTCTTAATCGCAGATAATCGTTCGCGTGCTAATTTAGTTGTTAGGGCTTTACCTACCATTATAAATATAATATACGATCTAAATTGTAAATGAAAACTCACCCCAGACAGTGTGTTCAATACTTCCGCGTAGTGATAAATCACCATGCAAAAATCAATTACACTATCTTACCTGTGTATAGAATTTCAACTCATACAAATTCGTTCTATGCGAGTAAGCGCATACCTGTCTAAAGAATTATTTGTCAATCGGGCTTTATTGTCACCTGCAACGGGTTGGGCCTCAGAGATTTTTCACTGTGTTGAGGCAACCAAAGGGGGATTTTCTTTTTGTCTGATGATTTCTGCTCTTATTAATTTTCGAGTTTATTGTGCGTTTGATTTCATATTGTTTGCCCAATTCACTTCTGACTTTTTTGACAGTAATGAACAGCGGGATAAATTTGTTGATGTCGTTACAGAATACAAGCGAGTCATTTACCGCGTGCTGAATTCCTTTGATCAACCCATACTGTTTAGCAATGACATATCTATTATTCCGAGCGCTATCATCAAGATCATGAAATTCAGTGACAATCTGATTACAATTTAATTTATCTGATAATTTTATATTACTTGAATTTTCAAATTTGAATTCTCAATTATAATGACATTCATATTTTCGAAATTCATTATATGAAATATTATTTATCTAATAAAAAAATTAGGGGGTCAAATTTTTTGACCCGTTTTTGTATGATATGATGAACCCCATTTGGAACCTCTCAGGTGTTATTCACATCTGAGAGGCCCAGAGGTACCACGATGCATAGTCTCCGAGAGGGGATCTAACTCGTCAAATAACGGGTTAGAACCTCAAGTAGGTATACTTGGTGAATGGACGTCACATTACATATGGATATATTGATACAAGTATTTACAATGAAATGATATGGTATTTACAAGTATTTACAATGAAATGATATGGTATTTACAAGTATTTACAATGAAATGATATGGTATTTACAATGATATATACAAATAGGACAGCACAAGACAATACAACATATAGCAATGGATTATAGGTGGACACACAGCACATACACACACGGGCTGTTCTACATTCAAACTGAAACCACCATACCCCCCAACAAAATCACCCTGGTTGAATGCAGAATCACATTCACACCGTGTGACGGTGTATGACATATGGTGGTTTCACGGTTTGAATTTCGAATGGCTTAAAGCCCCAATACTATAGGACACAGCATGGTATATAAGCTAACTAATACATGTAAACCAATAATGTGGTATGCGATTTTTATTCTTTTGTGTACTTAATAATGATTATGATTATTGAAAGTATATAAACGAAACCAAATACTTGAAAAAACATCAAAAAAAAAGAATATCACCTATATGAATCATTTTCTCACAAAACAATTACTTGATTTTTTCTATTGAGATCTGGTGATAGTGTTTCAACAACCAACACACAAAAAAACGCCATTGAGATACGTGACTACAACAAAAGAGTTATTGTTGTTTCGAAACCGTATACACACAAGCCCACACCAGTTATTTCACTTGGTGTTACAATATACAATACAAAACAGAATTCAGACATATGTAAATTGAATTATATGTCCGGTTCTCATGGAAATCGCTGATTGATATATTTGTTCTGCAATATATCGTACTGAGGCTCTACAAATATCGAAATACTTTCCAGCTTCATTCATTGATTGAAATACCCTTTCTTCGTTATTTTCTGTGTTGAATGATTTTATAGGTTTCGCATTTTTCGAATGTTTTCCAGTCCCTCCTCGTTTGGTGTTTTCACTCTGAGTAATAGACTGTAGATTTGATAAAGAATTGTTCTTAGGATTGGAATCAATGTGGTCGATTACAAATCCATCTTTTATCAATCCATGGAAACACTCGTATACGATTCTGTGTCAGTAATATTTTTTCTTACAGCACTAAACATAAGATATCCAGGACCATTGTCATACCCTAATGGTTTCTTCAGTCTGCGGTGTTTGACAATACCTTCAATAGATGCTTCATAATCGATGATCACGGGATGTGGTTGAAATTCTTGGTTCATTTATATACTATAATATTATTTGTCTAATTAATTATTTGGTTTAATTATTACTTGTGAATCTTTCAATGTAGTCTTGAGTTGCTCTTATGATTTTGTCTTTGACTCTGTCAGGGATTGAATCAGAGTCGGAATCTTTAATGGAATCTTTGATGGAGTCCTTGACTCGTTTATCATAATAGCGCTTTAGCTCACTGTATCGCTTGCCACCACAATTGAGACACAACTACGACTTACCACGCACACCTACACCACATCGTATGTAAGGTAAGGGCCCTAAGCTTCCATGACATAAGCTTTGTAAACGATATCCACAGAATTCATTTCTGCATGATTTGTTACAAACGGTTACTGATCCTGTCATACGCCATTTGCAATGATTCATTATATAATAAATTCCTTATTTAAATACTTGTTTAATTATAATATGGAGGAGTTCTATAGATTATCGAAAATTACTCCTTGGAAAAATATTGAATTCAATCTCGATAGAGTTTCCACTGATGTACCAAATAGTCTAATAAGTGATACAAGCATGATAGGTAGAAGCCGTGATGGTTTTAATGAATTCAAGCGCGATGGAGCATCTCACGGTTGGTCAACATTTCGAATTGATGGTAGTGTTGATGCTACCATGAATGACGAAAGAGCAACAGTAATAATCTCACATCTTGACAAGAAAAAGTATTTTTTTAGGGTGAAATTCATTTTCCGATCAGAAACGGGGAATTGGATTATATGCGACAAATTTGAACCCATCCTGAAAAATAAGAGAACCGTCACTGTGAGTCAGGATTCCAACTCAAGAATTCTGACTGGAATTGACAAACCGTATTACGAGAGATCCTATCCTGTAATCCCGGTTGTTTATGGGATCTATCCGATAAATGATAAACCGAGTATTGAGAAACTAAAATCCATGAAATTGTCAAGGATACATTGTGTAGCAGAACGAATAATAGAGCATTTTACAAATGCGATGCGTGGAAACAAATTGACGGATCTAAGACACAAAAAAATAAATGAATGGGGATTAACAGTGAAGGACAGCGGAGCAACAATTCAAGATATAACCAAATTAGAAACATCATTAAGATTCCCAATAGCCGTAAAGATGATAACAGGAGAGGTATTACACGAATCGAAATATAAATCAAAAGGAGCTCCAATCAAAATTATTGACCATAATGAACACGCGTGGACATCTGCGGTGACAATATTTCCGCGGGATAGAACCATACAATATCTACCCGTGGAGTTCTTGGGAGGAAACCTCCCCCATGAGAAATTATTTGATTTTATTTACGAGTTAAGAAAAAACGATCCTGTGTCAGTGTGGTTACTTCACAGTTTTGAAGACGAAGAGGGTAAATTCGATCGATTTGTAAGACCCAATGGCGAATTATACCGTACTAAAGCCCTCCACAACGAGATGAAAAAACTAGCTAGTGGTTTTTCAACGGATTACGACGAACAATTTATAACAAACTGTTTTACAATACCGTCAGTTGCAGCTCATTTCACGAGAAAGAGAAATCTTTGGAAACCAACACTGGCCGAATTTCTCTCAGATATCGAATCAAGCTGCGTGATATATGGCCATGGCGGATTATGGAATATAAAATATGACCCCAAAAGTATTATTTCGGTTGATATGATTGCGTGTTATCCAGGGCGTTTTCTTGGGTATGGAGAGTGTTCTGAGTACTTCAACAGATTTGGACATCCCACACAAGAGATGACCCGTGTTGCGATTAATGGACCACTGCCCGATTTTGATTTAACCGGATTCGCTAATGTGGTATCATTTGAATTGGCTAAAGGACTTCATCCATGCTGTTATATCTGGTTTGGTAGACACATCTCTGAAAAACACTGGATGCCAATAATGTTATTATGGTATGTGATTGATTCTAAAATGCTGATATCGCTGATTGTCAGTGAAGCAATTATTTCATATCGGAAACAAACTGAAGTCTGGTTACCACAACCCGACAATCTACATAGTATAATCACCGAAAACAAAAAACAATTTCCCGATCTCGACAAAGAATATTTCGTGAAATGGTCCAAAGAAATCTTTAAAGTTAGAAATAAACACGCAAAAGATTTCGGTAGAAGAATAATTGGTAAGTTCACACAGGGTGGAAAATACGACCACAAATGATATTCTTCGCGGTTGATTATAGATGATACTGAATACGATTTTATAATCGCAGATGTAACGTCTAGGGGAATATATGTAAATCGTAAATACGCTTTCTTTTAGGATGGAACCAATTTAGGTACAATTGTTACTTAAACAGTTGGAGAATATCCTCCGTATACGTACCTAAGGTCGTCTATGCTGCCCTATGCTTATATTAATATACTTTCGATGATACATAAAATTTCCTGACACCGCGGTTAGAGTCGCCACTGATTCGTTTTATATAGACGTAAAACATAAAGAAGCAGTGGTTGAATTCATTAATTCAGACGAGAGTTGGGGATCATGGAGAATTAAAAAAAAAATAATGCGTGATTACTACAAATCAGCAGATGTTACAATTGAAAACAATTACTTGACAAATAATCAGAACTATCTAATGCACCGTCGTGTTCCGATATGTAGATATAAAACCAGTTATTTAAACTTTTGTGGTGAGTCAGGGAAGACGACTCGTGCGATTGAATTATTTCGAGGGAAATCAAACATGATTGTGCTAATACCAACACGCAGACTTGCAGGAGAGATGAAACAACGAGGAATTAATACTTGCACTTATCACAGTTTCTTTCGATGGAAAGGTGACGAATGGACTCCTAATCGAATGGGTGAGAAATATATTCCTGAAATCATTATTTGGGATGAGATATGCACAGTGTCGTTAGATGTATTACAAAGGTTTCTCGATTGGTTATTGCTAGCGAATACAAAAGTGATAGTGTGTGGCAATCATGGTCAACCACCACCATTTGTCGGTTTATCCCCACATGATTGGCGGAAGAATTTTGTAGACTATTATGAAGAAATTAATACCGATCATAGATCACTTGATAAACAATTACGCGAGTTCAAAAAACTAATCAGATTACAAACGGATAGAATCCAATGTGAAATAGCACGTGAAATAATTTCGGAAACCCCATTAAATGATTTATGGGAAGCATGGAGACCAAACGATTTGATAGTGGCAAGTAGAAAGATAGTCAGAGACACACTTTAGATGAAGTTATTTAACACACACAAAGAAAAATTTGCAACATTTTCCAGTGCCATTGTGTTATAGACCCAATGATACACCAAGACAAAATATCGAAGTTAATATTCCAGGCCTGAAAAAGTCAAGGAAGCAGATTTTAGTGTTAAATGGTATTGTGTTGGTTGATATCAATGTCGTCGAAGATGCATTGCATGCTGATAAATCCCCATGGAAGCTAGGATACGCAGCGACGATACATTCTTCGCAGGGATTGACTATATGAGATACAATTGTTTGGATCATAGATAATCGCATCGAGTGATCGAATTTAATTTATCTTGCGGTGTTCAGAGTACGAAGAATAAATCAACTTCGAAGAGTTGTTTTAGATTATAATGACACTACAATAAGTGATATTGTCAGCGATTATATAATCAGAAAAAAAACTCTCTGGTTATCAACAACGACAAAAAAATAACAGAAAATTTGATATTGATGCCGAATTTATAATCACACTGAAAAAACAACAGAATAATCACTGCGCGAGTTGCAATTATATAATGCGTTGGTGTTGGTCGGATAAAGACCCCTGCCAATTTACCGTAGACTGAAAAAATAGCAGCGTTGGTCATACCAGAGATAATGTAATGCTGACTTGTCTTGAGTGTAAGAGACGAAGAGGTGCTAGTTTAGACCACGCGGCGGTAATTGACTATCCTCGGGTATCACTTGTAATCGTTCACGAGTAAACCCACGCTGAGGAGCAGTTGAATTCAATCTATAGACTGGCGGTCTACCCGTAGATCATGTTATGCTATATATTTTATGCGTAGTGACACTCCAAATAGGATCAGTAGCTCTTTTTTTGCCACCTTCAAGCTCTCCTGGTTCATATAAATATCTCACAGTGACATTGCCGAGTATTGGTTGTTTTGAAAAATCATTTTGCGGTTTTACAGGTATATACTTCTTTTTAATCGCGCTGTTAGGTTTCATATTAATTGTTCGAGTAATCTCATTATTCAGCGCGGTAATAACGCCTGGTAATCTCTTGACCCATTCAAGGGATCGTTTATGCTGAATAAATTCCTTCGCGTATTGATATCCAAATAACCGCTCAGCAAGTGTGCGATTAAATCATTTAATAATTGCCTCATGGCGATGTAGTGCAGTATGTCCTCGTCTGATGGTGACATTATGATGCTTCATTGTTGATAACACTGCACCCTGAAATTCCCTACCAGGATCAACTTGTAATAGATTTGGCCAATGCAGAGGACCCCTACGATAAATCCTTTCAAACGCAGAAGCCACTTCAGTTGTTGATTTTGTCTTTAACGGCTCTGCTTGTTTGTATCGACTCGAGGAAGCCCTGATTTGCCATATATATATATATATATATATATATATATATATATATATATATATATATATATATATATATATATATATATATATATATATATATATATACATATATATATATATATATAGATATATATACATATATACATATATATATAGATATATATACATACATATATATATATATACATATATATATATATATATATATACACATATATATACATATATATACATATATATATATATATATATATACATATATATATACATATATATATATATATATATATATATATATATATATATATATATATATATATATATATATATTGCTGTTGCATAAAAATCGATCAAAATGATCAGACTGTTTTGAGGAGGCAATAAAAATTCCTCCCGAATAGGGAGATTTGATTTAGAAGTTGTCAAGTGTGACATTTACTATTTCACTAGTGGTTAAGATGTACAGACCAATGGAAACGTGCCATAGTAATATCTTGCCCTGTTTCATTATTAGGAATAGATCTCTCACTCGACCCCATTCCGTTGATTCACTCGTGATCAATGGGTGATGTCTGCTGCAATATTGATATTTGGGTCGCCCTATACTGAAAGACAAACATAAATGTTTATTCTCACTGAAGAGTTTGACTGTACTTTCTGAATGTGTCATACAACTTTACAGAATTTATCGCACGTTATAGCACTATAAATGTTTGTAGATCACTAGGTAACCCATATAGATATTGCAATATGGCAACCAGACACATAACTATGAAAAGTAGGTCTTTGATGCATGGCAAATCTTTATCCTATGTTGCACTCACAGACTCACAGTTCAATACTTGTTAGAATAGGGAATATGGTATGTGAATCAGAGTACGGAAACGATAATGTACGACCTCTCTCGCCCAACGTAGATGTGGGGGTTATGACATACTCATCAGTCTTTCCTTCCTTCCGTCCAGTACACTATCTAGTCACGCAATTTGTATCGATTGAGATAAAACTTGGTCCGTATTATGGTTATTATCTGGAGATGTCAATAATGATAAAATCACTTTTTTGTGGCGATATTTTAGAGTTATTTTCATTTTTATATGACTGCCTTCGTTGTTTTGCTGTACTGCATGATATAATCTTGTTAGCGCAGCTAATCCACAAAATAATTCTTTTTCGATCGACTTCGATAAAATGGGGCAACTAGAGGTTATTATCTAAATATATGCATATTGATGCTTTATTTTTCGTCCAGTTTTTATATATAGATTTATTGTTCTTTAGTTGTGGGTTCAATCTCCGGACGTGTCAAACCAATGACTTACAGAAATGGTACTAATTGCTGCCTCGCTTGGCGCTCAAAATTAATAGGCTAGTGTTAGGACTGGTTAGCCTGGTGTCAAGATAATGAAACTGGGTGGGACATCATGCTACGTGTCTGCAGCATGATGCCTTAGTGCTAAACATCACTATAATCTGCCACAATACAGACATCTTAGCGATATGACTGAAGATTTTTTAAAGCTACGTTAAAAATCCAAATCACACACACACACACACACACACACACACACACACATATATATATATATATATATATATATATATATATATATATATATATATATATATATATATATATATACACGCTCTCGCATTTTCACTCGCTTATAAGACAAGTCCAACTGAAAACAGCACAGATCCATATCTACTATCGCATAATGCGCCGGCAGATCTGGGTTTTTTTTAAGTTCAATGGGAGTAATCAGTAGAACAAACAGCATAACCCAAGTCTGCATGGAGATTATACTACGGCAGATCATGAGTTTTTTGTTTACACTTGGATTCGACGTATAAGATACAAATACTGTAGCCAAATACTTTTTAATGCACTTTTGGGGAGCTTTACGTAAGTATGTGCTAATTTAAAATGAGATGTATGCAAGTACTTCGAAATAAATTTATAGACGAGGTTCACAAATTTCATTAGAAATAAGCACAAATGCAAGATTATTTATCTTTGATAATATTACAAAACATGCTATTTTATTAGATGATTTGTTTGGGCATCAACATCATAAGCAGTGCCGCATTTTCTCCTTTGTACATACAGTAATTATAAATTTGCTTCTTCTACTTTGTACATAGTATAATTATGAATTTGATGATTCTACTTTGATCATAATGTAATTATAAAGTTGTTATTACGCGTTTAAGGTAATATTTAAGCAAATGTTAACATTTTGAATGGAAGCAAATCAGCTTTTTGTTTTTCATCTCCGAACTATGAATGCCATTTCATTTTATATGACCTTGTACACAGAAACAGTTTTTGAATAAGTGCTAGAACTACGACAGAACAAGCAGAACCAAGTGTGACGCGTGAACAAATATCAAAAGGTAACATAAATAATACCTACTTGGCGGGTAGCGGCGAATCTCAATCAAGTCATTCATGAGCCAAACTATACAAGAACCAAAGACCATGCGCTACTTAAGATTATCGCTACGTTAAGTGCAGAGTCAATAGATGATTGCAAAATTGTTTGCTACATCGTTACGATCACAGTAGAACTACTTAAATGGGCACCAGTGAAGGCAATTCCCTTTATATTCTAATGTTGAATGGCGAATTGTCTCAATTATTTTCTCTCATTAATAGCTAAAGTTAACGTCTTTTGAATTTGCTGTGACGACTTTCCGCTACGCCGTCTTTTCTACGTTGGCTGTCTAGTGATATAATTTTCTCCTTACGTACGAATATACATAAACAAAATTACGGCACTGACGAGCTAATACAATAAGTTCTTTTTCGTGGACCAAAGTGGCCTCCTGTCGACCCATTAAGTTTTAAAGAGAATGAAATCATGTTACTGGGTCAACCTTTTGAGAAATTGTACCCGCTTCAGCAATGTTTGATAAAGCAGGTTTATGCATATGAATGAAAAACTATGACTTGTTTTTTTTAACAGACCACCACTGGTGAACATAAAGCAAGGAGGAGTGTAGCCTGTGGCCAGCGACGATTTATTTTCAAACATGGCAATTAACTTTATAGTCGAGTTTTGTTAATGCCCTTTATTTATGTTCATCTTCCCGAAACTCTCTCTCTCTCTCTCTCTCTCTCTCTCTCTCTCTCTCTCTCTGTGAGAATCTGTATGCATATGGCACATCATAACATGTTGAAATCAGTTTAAAACAATCACTCCTTTGCTAATATCAAATCATGAGAATATTTGAGCAGCAGAAAGGATGAACAGACCTTTTGCGGGAACGTAATTTTTGCCAAAATAACGCTTGCTATGAAAATGAAAATTATAAGGTCAATAACGCCAAACCGAAGCCTCTAACTGACAGCGAATTTCTCTAATTGGGTTATCCCATTTTTGTTACTTTATCATCTTTTGTCATTTGTTTTTATTTCTTTATTCAAATTTTGTGTATGTACGTGTTGTTTTCCCACCCAGACGTATCACTGAGCTTGCACCATTTCTGCTGCTGTAATGTGCGATTAATGAAATCATTATTTATATCAATAATGTCTCTTAATCTAGAACATGAATCAGTAAATTAATTATTTGTTTTATATAGATGAAGATTCAATCGCACAACTGAAAATAATTATTAATCAAATTTGGGAAAAGATACTCAAATTATAAATTTAATGGTGCAAAGTTTAGAAATAATGAATGATTAACCGACAAATTTATCTAAACTTACACGATATCGTGATCGACAATCGTGCAAATTTATCTAAACTTACACGATATCGTGATCGACAATCGTGTAAATTTATCGTTATAAATCCGCGTGAATAACTTGCGCACGTGAAAAGAAGTTTTTTTAAAAAAAAACTGAATTATATCATTTCCCCTGAACAGTAAGGCTGGTGAATATGTCGTAGAGTATTTATATCGACTCCCTTAAATACAGCTCGAATTTTGCAGTTGTCTCTGATCACTTTAATTATTTGCATAAATCGCTGATTAACATAAATTTTATATGTGTTTTTATGTCTGCCTCGCGAATTTGTTTGTTTGTGAAGCATTACATAATCGTATACTACGAGATTATTAATAAACCTATCTAGTTTCATTTACAGCCGGGGCTTCATCAATATCATTTATGAAATTAATATCATCACCGTTTTCATTCAATAAATAAATTAATTAAAATCTTTAAGCAAATTGTAGCAGCGTTGATCATTTACAACTGGTGCAACTACATATCATTTATCCCATCTCATTATTAGATTAAGTAATAATTGTGTTTTACCAGACCCAGACCGATGTATGATAACTGCTCGTATAGAATTTGGCTGCGCTGGATAATTTGACATGTTCTTGTTATCAAGGATATTGGAGAGGCAGAGTAGCGATTAGTAAACTCGCTGATGCAGCAATCGTTACACGATCTGTTGCTGCAAATTTATAAGTACGACAGGCAATATGTAATATTTATCTACCGCCACCTAAACAATTCAGTACACACATTTTGATGTCAGAGATCTTAATGAAGTTCATCAATCAGATAATTTATTTTTACTGCACGATGCTGTTAAACTTGGTAGACTTTATTTATGCTCATATAAATGTAGATATAAAGAAGCAGAAAGATTATCAACTAAAACAACGAGAATCCTTGCAATGGCATCAGTTGATCATGACAAAGAATTTCTTGGTGCAGTATCATCTTTGATAAAATAACATAGCATCCAAATTACACGAGGACCAACCATTTTTCATCACGATCAGAAAATCGTTGAAAGATTTAATCGAACACTTGCTGAGCGGTTATTTGGATATTAGTATGCAAAGAAAATATCCTTAAACAAAATTCAAAAAGATTCGAGAGCTAGTGAATGGGTTACAGTCTACCATGTGTGATAGCTGCATTAAATATTGAAATTACTCGTGCAACTTCTATGAAACCTACCAGTGCTATCACAAAAACCATATACCAATACAACGGTATGATTTTTCAAAGCAACCAGTACTAGCTGATGTTACCGTACGATATTTATATGAACCTGGTGAACATGAAGGCGGTAAAAGAAAAACGAGTGATTTTATTTAGAGTGAAAATTAAGTCGTGTTGGTTTCTATAAAAAAATGTCTTGCATAGTGAACAGCTACTGATGTAATGGTAAAACAATAAATCAGTAATTGTTCAATATTGGCAGTGTGCGATGAACATTTCTGCGCAAGATCTTTCATGTTTTCTTTGAGATATTTTGAACAGGAAATTCGCCCATTAGGTCGTACAAAATGATTACAAATATCATTATTGGAGCCTGAAAACAGCCACAGTGATACATGATCGCTTTAAAAATTAATTTCTATAAAATCAAATATATCACCGTCATAAATTTTAATAGTTTGATTTCGTGGAAATAGTATTACTGCCTTAGTCGACGCATACGCATTATGATCAATATTTATAATATGAGCTAAATTTAGTCTCTTTACCAGCTCAACATCTTCAATATTCGCTCCAGTGTCCTTAAAACTGTTTATGCCCAACCTTCTATTATTTTACGTCTGTTATCTGTTAAACTATTTCCACGTATCACGTTTGTGAAGTTCATTTATTCGTCCGGCGACTCAGTTTATGTTTGAAAATTTCATAGGTTTTAGATCACGAACGCTGCGATTATTATTCAGCGGATATATCGCATAAGTAACCGCGGTTACAGGATAGGCTCGTTTATAATACGGTTGTCTACATTCTTGGTTCGAAAGTTTTACTCATTATAACAATTTTGTATATTATGAAGGACAGGGCCATGTGTGTCACGGATAATCCAAGTAGTATTGTCCGTATTTTGCTACCACAATAACATTTAGTTTGAAATGATATCTTTGATCCTCGAGATAATTGATAATCATAACGGGTAATCGGTCGTTCATTGTAGCATTGATAACATCAATGCTGCGTATGATTTTGAATGTTGAGCACACATGAGATGTACCATCGTTGCGAAATCCTTTCTTGGCGCCACAAATACTTTCAATCAGATTATTCGTTGGATCAACCAGAGCTCGCCTTCTCAAAGTCAACGGGTTCTTCTGTTAATGCCAAATCTAGATTTAGAAGGTTTAATCTTAATCCTAGATAATATCTCAAACTCCTCCGTATTATAATTAAGATAAATATATATCTAATTTGAAATATTACATTTACAATGATTCATACAAACAATAAGTGTAAATAGCTAATGATAGGTTCTGCAACTTATTGTAACAAAGCCTGTGTAAATGAATTATGCGAATATCATCTAAAAGGCGTGCGTCTATAAAATCTAGGACCAAAGCCGTGTTTGAAATGCGGTGATGGGGTCAGAGAAGAAACAATGTTGCGGTTGAAATGCGGCGTTGGGGTTAAAGGACAAACAAATACAGAGAGCTCAAAAGATATTATGATATAAAATAACACCGACAGTGACAAGATCATACAAGCGTTAAAGGATATCTCGCTAGATTTTTCCAAATAATTATTTAGAAAAATAATCATTTAGACAAAGCTATTATTGTATAAAATGTCAAATAAGTTTCTAAGACATCCCGTCATCAAGGATTATGATGCATCTCGTGAATGAGTTATCATGCACTGTCGTCTAAAATTAGTCGGTTATATGATTAATACTGGTTATCAAAATTCTGTCCTGAAGAAAAAAAATAGTATCTTTGTCATACATTCATATATGGATTAATAATATAAAAAAGGTCTTGTGATCGATCATATTAATTCAGATCCCAAAACATAACTCTTTAAATAATTTATGAGCTGTCACACAAAGTCAGAATTGCAAATTCGCTATGACTGGGTGTAATTAGTATTAATAGTTTATCAGATGATCTGTTGTATCCGTCAATGTATGGACCGGCGAAGAAATAATATTTCCATCGACATATGCAGCTGAAAATATTTCGATATTTTCTCGGCTTCTCTAAAACGTTTCGCACATAAAATAATAAGATCAACATTTTCGAAGAAATATACACAAATACTAAATTTACAATATTGTTATGGGAGGTAACTCGGTAAGGCACATTTCTTCGGTAGAGAATGATCAAAGAGTTACCCGGATGTACTTCACAATAGTTTTGTTTGTTTGTTTGTTTGTTTGTTTGATTAGGATTTTTAACGTAGCTTTAACAATTTTTCAGTCATATCGCTACGATGTCTGCAGTGAGGCAGTTTATAGTGATGTCTAGCACTGAGACATCATGCCGCAGACATGTAGCATGATGTCTCACCCAGTCACATTATCCTGACACCAGGCCGACCAGTCCTAACACTAACCTCTTTATGCTGAGCGTCAAGCGAGGCAGCTGTTAGTACCATTTTTGTAAGTCTTTGGTATGACTCGGCCGGGGATCGAACCGACGACCTCCCGCTTCCGGGGCGGACGCTCTAACCACTAGGCCACCGAAGCGGTTAATAGTTTTGTATTATCGTAGCTATCATATAGTAAATTCAACTCTATGAACAGCACATTTGTTAGTGGATTAACATAATTTTGTAATAATTCAAATTGGTGTAATGATATTTATACACCTTTCGACTTTATCGACAAAATCAAGGCAGAAAACAGTGGTCACATGCATCGTTTATACACATAATAGAACTAGGTTATGTTTAGATCCCTCTCATATCTGATACAGAAATACTTTTATTTCAACCTTGACATAGTCAAATAAAGAAATATATACATATATTGTTATTTTAATACGATGTGTATTGCAATCCGCTGTAGTTATTATAATGAGAATCAAGTATTGCTAACGTTATAATAATTTCTGAAATATGTATCAGTAAGAAGGTGCCCGTAGCGCATTGATAAAGCAAAGCGCAGAACTCACTCAAGGTTCGGAGTTCGATTCCATGACTGACATACTGTCGATGGTGACGACGATTCGCAATGTTTCATTCAAACATTGGGGGTCCAACCCAAAGCTCAAACTTCAAAAGAAAAACTACACCCTCCCGCCATGTCAACACCTGATAGGTAATCTTTTGCACTCGCGGGATTGATAATGGGGGACCGTGTGCATAAATATGTTGAACGTAAGAAGGATCCCACATATGTATTGTACCGTCCTTAGAATTAAGATTATATGTTGTGCCGTCCTTAGAATTATGATTATATGTAACTAAATCGCTCTTTGAACTTGCTAGAATGTCGTTTAGCAATCATGAGGGTTGTGCCGTCCTTATAATACAGATTATATCTATTGTGCCGTCCTTAGAAATATGTTATAGAATTATATATATATATATATATATATATATATATATATATATATATATATATATATATATATATATATATATATATATATATATATATGTGTGTGTGTGTGTGTGTGTGTGTGTGTGTGTGTGTGTGTGTACCTATTAATTTGCTAGAATGTCGCTTGGAAATCCTGAAAATATTGTTTGCGATTTTGAGTCATTACAGCCACGAAAATTCGACGGTGAATATACACTACAAGTATAATATGGATTAATTAAGATTTTCCAATAAATTATGTTCCAATCTTTGACAATGGTTAAATATACAGAAGTTGCAAAATTTGTGTCACTTTCACTCGAGATCAAACAAATTAGAACGAAATTATCTAACGTATAAAAAATACAAATATTATCAATAAACGTGTAAGACAACAGATAAAGATTTTATATGTTCGCGAAAACGATAACGCCGTCACAAATAACAGTAGTGAGAGCAGTGACGAATAATTTATGCCTTGACTTTGTAAAAAAAATTATTTGTTCTGAAACTATTACATATTTTATTCCTTTGTGTAGGATAATATTTATTATGGTTTTTTTTTTTTTGTTTCGGTAGAAATTTTATCTTTTTATTACTATTTACCCTACAAAATTACAAAATCTGACTGATTTTCATTATTGTTCGTGCTATTGAAGCTATCAAATTAAAATATCAGTGAAGAATAAGATAATAATATTATTCTGATTAAAATAATTATTCAGATTCAAATATTTATTCAGATTATAATATTTATTCTGCTAATATTTTTTTTTAAAATTCTGATAATAATATTCAGATCATGATTATTATATTTATTGTTTTCCTGTTTTTCAGTAGGATTTTCATTATTTTCTGTACTTGTTTCCCCATCAATTATAAAATCGGACTGATTTTATTATTTTCTGTACTATTTTCCCCATCAATTATAAAATCGGACTGATTTTATTATTTTCTGTACTATTTCCCCATCAATTTATAAAATCGGACTGATTTTCATTATTTTCTGTACTATTTTCCCCATCAATTATAAAATCGGACTGATTTTATTATTTTCTGTACTATTTTCCCATCAATTTATAAAATCGGACTGATTTTCATTATTTTCTGTACTATTTACCCCATCCAATTATGCAATCAGTCCTATTATTACTAATTTTTGTACTATTTACCCTATCAACTTATAAAATTAGCCCTATAAGAATTATTTTAGCACAATTTCATTAAAATCTGGACGATAATCAGTAACAAAAATAAATTTTTATAATGTATGTATGTATGTATGTATGTATGTATGTATATATATATATATATATATATATATATATATATATATATATATATATATATATATATATATATATATATATATATGAGATTTTTATTACTCTGATTTAATTAAAGTAATATACCCATCAATCTGATGAGCCTGATAATATTATTGTAAGCCGATCAAATTCAAATGCAGGAATGCACAGAATCTGATCTCTATCGCACGTATTCATATTAATATGTTCTCTGTGCAAAAAAAATTGTCCGATTGATCAGTGCTTATATCAGCACTAAATTGTTCAAGCGTGACTGGACATTTTCAAGTACTCTTTGTTGTGTATAGAATCCATCACGTGTTGGTACGTTATATAATGCTCCTTTACTTAATTCGTAAAACGCCAACTTCGACTCTACAAAAATACCTTTATGATTTAAAATCGTAAAGATTTTGCGTACAGAGTTGTTGACAAAACTGCACGATTTAAATCAAACAAGTGTCCACTCTGGTCAGTACATTTGAAATATATTCATGATAATAACGAATTAAGACATCTTGGTAAAACTCAAATATTCAGGAGGTGCTTGAGGTGTATATGTATATAGAACGTATTCTTGCTGAGCTTGATTTGATTCTTCAAGATTTGCTTTGTCAGCTACCTTCAGTTACATTACACACACTATTGACTGCAGTAGTGAACATTATATTAATATATGCTGGTGAAATATGTCTTGATCATCGTTATGTCTGAAAATGCTGACTGGGGGATTCTCCATGACGAACAGATTTGTGGTAAATATACATCGATAAGACATGGAGATGGGATTAGATAGGAAACAGAGAAGGAAAGAAAATAATTTTTAAAGAAAAGCGGAAATGGAAACGTTAGACAGGAAGCAGACGTGAAGAAATAATTGGTGGCTCCATCTCAGCGTGTTACTTAAGGGTAAAGTATTAGAGGTGTATTCACGTCTTTCTTCGAAGGTTGGTCGAAACTATGACGCGCTAATAGAGGCACCAATAGATTAGAGTAAAACAGAGAGAGAGAGAGAGAGAGAGAGAGAGAGAGAGAGAGAGAGAGAGAGAGAGAGAGCATTCACCAAAGTCGTCATGACACCACGTATCTACAATGTTGGGCTGAAAATGGCACAGCGAGGAAAGTGAGGACCTGACAGAACATTTTACTCAGACTCCAATTGCTCACCACTTATGGTAAAGGGGTTGCACCTGTTTATGAGAGAAATATCCTTTCAAAATAGTTTCGATATGGCTATTCAAGTAGCCATTTTCGCCTATGCTCAGAGGAAATACTCATAATGTGATCTCGAAAAACAATAAGTCAGGTAAATAATCTAAAGATAAGAGACAGATTATCCGAGAAAATTGCTGCTAATAATGGTACACGCTTTCAGTTTAGAAAGGGTATTAATTATAAGAATAAACAAATGTAATGCGTGTAAAGAGTGGTGGAACACCTCGACCGATTGCCTGAAACGGAAGGGATTTGTTTGTCCAAAGACTGGCGTTAAATTTAAAGCAGAGGTAGTCAGAAGCCTACACGAGCTATGATTAGTAAATGACGTGAATACGGGGAGCGAGTCCGTGGCGCGTGCACATATTGATCGGTGGTACATTTCAATCGATCGGCAATTGTTTGTTGCTCAAAGATATGCAATCTGATTAAAATCAGCTGTTACGTACTACGATACTAACATCTGAACTAACTCGATACGGGGTCATGTCCAGGCGACCTTTGCATGATACATACTAATTAAAATTTCCACCAATCGGATTGGACCTTTCATACATCAGTTCGATAGCGAAGCAAACTGGATTTCTGAGCATCCTTTTTGTGATGGATTTTCGTTTCGGCGAAGGCAAATTTAAGAGTAAAGTTTTTGAAACAGTTTGTACGGATTCTTTTAGCCTTTTCTTTACCTCTAAAACTTCCTTTTCTGACCTCAACACTTTTTCAACTGATCTGTAACATTTTTGGCACACTAAACTTTCGTCATCTGCAGCGATTCTTACTTCAGTAACTCGCGCGATGTTTTCCACTCGTTCCGAATTTAACTTAAGTTTTCTGTCCAGAAATTTCTTTTCAATCTCGCTGCCGTCTTCAAGCCTTTCTATCTGGATGAACGAAAACCCGCACAAAACACAAATATTTCCAAGAAAATACGTTTTTATTGGTGTTATGATTTGCACCGAGGGGGTTTCCATTTTCTATTGTCTTTCGATATCTCTCGGTTTCTTTCTATCCGACACGATGTCTGCGAAATACTGTTACTGGTTTGTCAGTCGCGTTTTGATTGGTCAATGCAAAGGTCGCCTGGACACGACCCCGTATTGAGGTAGTTCAGATGTTAGTGTCGTAGTACGTAACAGCTGATTTTAATCAGATTGAAAGATATGGTACCAACATCTAGTGGTACTATCAACGGTCAAGCAGTTACGGTTTAAGGCAACAACTGGTGTACGGGAGTTGTGATAAAGCTGAGTCTTGTAAGAGATGAGAGCATGCTTGGATGGAGCTCCTCGTGTATGTTTTTAGATCAAATGACTGATTGTGTTCTCATCGCTAGAATGAACATTTAGACACTTTCTAGGACTAAAACCGTGCTAAATGTATACGTGACCAACGACATAATACATCCTTGAACGTGAATGCAGAGAAATGTTGCATTTGGTACCATAAAACATTGTAAAGGTGTTGGAGGTTCTAAATTTTTACGTATAAAAGGATTAAGGTATAAGAAATTTACCAAGTCATATGGGCAAAACGTGTCCAAAATGATGTGTCTGAAATTCAGGTCCCAATAATTAGTGTGACAGACGAATACAAATGGCGGACAACATAGGCAAGAAAAAATTAATTGATAGGGTGTTTGATGGAATTGTATTGACCTAGTATGAATAGCAGCATAGCACGATTCTGTCAGTCATGTGACGTTTGGCTGAAGACTTATTTCAGTGGAAAAGAACGACCATCCAGGAAAATACCTTCGGAAGATACCCCACTCATAACGACGTCCATTTATATTGTGGGACATATATTTCATGTAACAGATCAGGAAATCCGGTTGATTCTCACTCAAGTTGATTACGCAGCTAGGTACACAGAAGCGATTCAAATGGAACGTGTGGCCAAAGCTCTTGTTGACATGTTCAGCAGGAGGCCCGCGAAGATTTGCACAAATTGCAGGACCCAATTGACTTTGGAAATTGTAGAGGAAATTAGTTGTCACTATCAATTGAAACTGTTACGGACAGTACTGTATTTAGCGCTATGTAATCTGCTTGGTCGAAACATTTAATGGAACGTTAAAAGAAACGCTCGGTTGAATGTGCATAGAATGACTAGTGATTACACGATTGTAATATGTAATTGAAATTGTGTTTAGACATCGCGAGGTACTGCTTATAAGTTTCGGAATTTTCGCCTTTGAATTGTTACACTTAGGAAATTTACTGGCCCATGGGGATTCTGCGTACTTTATGGTTGGGCGATGCTGCGGACGAAAAAGTAAAACTGTTTACCAATGTGTTGTCAAGTTACGTGAATTATTAGACGGTGCGTGTTGGAAGGCACATAAAGAGATCTTAAAGTTGGGTAACAAGTATGTGAATATTATAGCCTGGAATGCAAAGAGGAAATTTGACTTAGGTGATCGAATGTTGGTTCATCTCACCTATTAGTTGAAAAAACAAAAGGCTATTGATCCAAATTGCATGGTCTTTTAAGTTAAGCAGGTCAATAGAGAAATAGACGACATAATTTACATAGATGGTATGTTGAGAATATTCCATGCAAATATGGTAAAGCGTTAGGTAGAGACCCGATGAAACGAAATAAAATAAAGGTACTGGATATAGCATGCACTGTATAAAACGAAGAAAAGTCGAGCGGCTAACTAAAATCATACCCCAGTAGAGAGATTCCCTAGAGTGCCCTTAGGCAGGCGGACACAGGAGCTGAAATGATCAATGGATATATAAGGTCAATGTCAAGAAATCATAGAGACTCTAAACAGGTATCCAGATTTATTTACAGAGAAACTAGGGCATTCTTAGCGAAGAAAACATACATTGATAAACACAAAACTTTATAAAGAAAAAAAAATATCTATACACAACAGCTATTTATATCCGTATTTCTCAGATACGCATGCGATGCTATAATAATTAAAATTATATAGAAGGTGTCTTACGACACTTGGCTTAATTACACATAATGTACAGACAATAAAGCAATGTGGTGCTTCGATACAAATGAAAGCTCATCAGGAATCATATTATATTTTCCTTCCATGTGCATAATGTTAATACAGTATTGATGCTCAATCAAACTCAATTTTAACAATATTTAATGTATACTTATCATTTTGTTAATAGAAGTAACGAGGTTATGATTATTGAATACCATAACCGGGTTAAAACTAATATACACTTCAAAATGTGGCAAAGACAAAATCATGTCCACAGTTCTTTCACGATTGTGGAATACTTTTTCTGATACCATAGTATTTTTAGAAACACAACACACAGAAATATCACCACCAGTTTATCGTCTCGAGTCAATACTCCACCCAACTCAATGTTATTTGCATTAACAAACATTTTAAATAACCAGCTGTAATGTTAGTGCTTACAGGACCAATGCATTTGTAAGAATGACGGTTTATTTGTTGTTGTTCTTATGGAATTAACGCCATTTTTCTGCATATGATACATGGTGTCTAGTATAGCAGGTAGAGAAAGAACCCGTAACGGTGAGAGGTTTAGACCACTTGGCCAGTTGAACCCTCGCAGTTAATTTTCAAACGATTCTTAACATTTGTCAGACCAATGAAAAGTACATTACTTACACAGCGCAATTGTCAGGGTTTCGGCAATTATGCAAAGATTTCCGATAATATTCAGTCATACCCAAAACTTGTTTCAGTTTCTTTTCATTACTAAGCACTTGTGCCTAAATCAGAAAACACATTTCACAATGTGAACTGACTTTAGAAAATGAACCGTTTCATCCAAACGGAATCATTTCCAGTGCCTACACTAAAATATTGCATTGACATAATTTGAAACGCAAAATATGTCACCAAATTTGTCAGAGTTTCGGCAACTATGCAAAGATTTCCGATAATATTCAGTCACACCCAAAACTCGTCTCAGTTTCTTTTCATTAATAGACACTATAACTTCAGAGATAGCCTTGACCTTAACTTCTACATGTTTAACTTGACTTCGTCCCATGTTATAAAATGAGAAACAAGGAAAACAAAACTCACTTTCACCTAAATTAGTCATTAGATGTGCATAAGGGTAACGTCATCACTTTAATCGTCACAATTACCAAAACCAGATTTTAACATGTTCATAAAACACTGGACGGATAATTTGCCATTGCAAACGGCAAACGGCATTACTTTATACTGACAAAGTTCGTCTGGAGTTGCAAATGCCAAACTTTTGTTTAATCTTTTCATCAGTGGAACGTGCCTTCAAAAAGGTCAAATTTGGTGATATATTTTGCGTTTGAAATTATGTCAATGCAATATGTTATTTTAGGCACTGGAAATGATTCCGTTCGGATGAAACGGTTCATTTTCTATAGTCAGTTCACATTGTGAAATGTGTTTTCTGATTTAGGCACAAGAATACGTGGTGAACTCCAGTCATATTTACTAAGCTATATGAAATCAGTCTCCATAACAAATACTGAATTTCTTCAAATATTTATGCTTGAGAGGATTTATCTTATAACCATGTAGTTCAAAATCTATAATTATCTCATCGTCATAATATATTGTATTTATCTGTCTTGTCACGAAACTTGTGCTCATATTCACATAATAATTATTTTGGTTGACTCCTTTCCCGTTATTGAAGATGCAAATATTAATTATCGAGATATTTTAATATTTCTGAAATCTACAGAATGGTTGAAGCAGAGTCATTGCAGGCAGATTGCATTCCGTCGTTAACATGATCACTGTCTGGAACAGGTACCTCTGAACTGATTGAATAATTAACTGTACTATCTATATCATCATATTCCTTTGTCATGTTTACATGGCACAGTTGTTTCCCCTTTCTCCTCCCAGTAATATTATTGCTTATGCCATTTACTTTGATCTCATTTGTATCAAGACCATAATGCTTATCCTCAATAACATATTGACCCAAAGACCCAGAATTTTATCATCAGGCTTTTTTGTGTGTTTGTGTCATACTTTACTATCAATTTTAACTGAGAAGAATGGAGATTAGATCTTAATACTTTAAAAGCATATGACAACTTATATCTGATTCAGAGACACGGTCAAGACTATTATTCTTTGAATCTTTATTCGAAACCAGTTTCTCTTTTAATACTTTCATTGGTCCACGGAGAGTATGTTGATGCCCTAGTTCAAACGGACTAAATTCCGATTATTCAAGAACTAATTCATTCATAGGAAGTAACAGCAAACGAGCGTCATCATCCCAATCCTTTCCTGTATTAAAGCAATATGACCGTTCATGTTCTTCTAGGTTTGAAGTCTTTCCAAAACCGCTTGGCTTTCATGGCGATAATCAGAAGATCTGAGCTGTTGGATGCCTAATGCATGCATAAGTTGCTATCAGACATAATATAAATCTTGTGAACGTACACATTATGGTCAACAGGAGTCTAATTTGGTCTTAAGAAAGGACGGACATAAGCAGCAGAGGGGGTGAACAGACCAAATTTTGGAGGCGTCGATTTGGCAAACTAAGACTTCCTCAAAATCGTAGTTGTTTACGAGTCAAACCCCGCTGAGGAGCAGTTGAATCCAATCTATAAATTAAGCCCTGGAAAAATGCTAAATTCAATCTCGATAGAGTCTCTGATACGCCAAAGGGTCTAATAAGTGATTACCCCCTTCGTTGCCGTGGTAATTGGTCTAAACAACTCTTCAGATCCTACATAGCAGCAGAGGGGGTGAGTGACAATGACGTTGGCGTCTTCGAGGAAGCCTTTGTTTGCCGAATCAACGCTTTTTTTACGATTTCGAGGAATGCCTACAAATTTTGGTCTGTTCACCCCCTCTGCTGCAACATAAGTCTACTATTATTCTGCTACTTGGTTAAAATGCGGGTATAGCTTGCAGATGAACCTTATGTATCTTCTGATTGGGATGTGACAAGACCTAGATCACACGAAACATCGCTTTAAATGTTATGGCCAGTAAAAATCATGTTAGATATTATGACACGTCCTTGTGACTCCGAAATGAACCGCCAAGTGAATTTAATGGGCTTGACCAAGATTTTCTGTTTTTTATGACTTCAAAAGAACAACTGAATTTCTCACTGACCGTTTGTCACCATCTGGTACATCATAAAGACTCAACATTTCACAGAATAAAAACCTGGGATTTGTGTAGTTTCAGTTTCCCGAATAACATGCTGAAGAAAATCTGATATCTCGGGATTTTGTTTTTTTAACAATGAGTGATTACCATTTGTCACACTGACTATAATAAACAATAAGTAGTTAAATGAAGATTAATGTGGCACGATAAGTCTTGATTAATCAATTCTAAGAGCAAAGATGACCACATAAAAAATGACCAATAATAAGGAACAAAGTCCGAATCAATATCATTCTAAAAAGCTCTTTATGCCATAACTCTGGTAACTACTTTTGCAGAATACAAATAAGGGATATCATTCTTAATGGGGTCACCATTTCGATATAAACTTGGATTGACAGTTAAAAAATGGACACACCACGGCGGCATTATCTCCAGCTAGGTTCATACCTAGTACTAAATGATACTTTCCAATTCGAAAAGAAGTTGCATCTCATACATTCGGGATTCCAGAGACTAACAGTGCCGCCAAATTGGCACAATGGAGAGGAATATCAACAAAGTCGCACTCTAATTCCAGAATATGGACACTTTCACTAGAATGAAGACTTCTCAGATACAGGCAAGGTATATGATAGTACATGACTCTGATAAACCGCTGTGTTCCTTAATAGTTTAATTAGGATACGTTTGGCAGAATCACCAATTAATCATATAGAACTATTCGACATGAATGATTCATAATTCTCCTAAACAGAATCAGGCTGTAGTTTATGTGACTTTTTTGATAATAGTGCGTTTATAGGATTTACCTACCTACTCCAATGCAAATATGGATAATATTACAACCACACCCTCTCTCTCCCTCTCTCCGTGCTATACGTGTGTATACAGTTGGTTCGTATGTTTTTTTTATGGTTTAAAGCCATTTTTCAGCACAATATAAGCTATACATGGTGGCCCGTATTAATGGTGGAAAAAGAACATGGAAAACCCCTGGAAAAACCACCGATCCACAAGAAGCTACTAGCAAGCTTTCTCACAAACCTGAATCTGAGACTCGAACACACGCAGACAGAGGTGAGATGGCAGTGATCCGTAACGGACTTTGCTGTAGACCACTCGGCCACTCGGGGACCCCTACGTGTGTATACAGAGATTAGCCATTACCAACTACAACAAAAAGGTTTCTGATAAATAGACAGGATATTACTGGATTGAACCAAACTGACCAGGAAGGTTTGGAAACATTTGCAAGGTGTTTTTCTTCCGAATGTATTAACAAGCAAAGATCTCTCTCTCTCTCTCTCTCTCTCTCTCTCTCTCTCTCTCTCTCTCTCTCTCTCTCTCTCTCTCTCACACACACACACACACACACACACACACACATACACACACACGGGACAAAATATCAATATTTAACCCAATTTATTGTGTCTTAAAAAATGAAGAAAAAAAAACGTTCTGCATGATTACGAAAATAAGATATGAAACAGAATAAATTTTGGGTCTTCAGAAACGTAAGCAAATGAAAAGCATTTCCCAAACTTTGGTGCAGATGAGTTAGTGTCTGATTTTCAATGCTGCATAGGCATTCGTCTCAAACATAAACGAAATCCATTAATGGATTTAAGAAATAAAAGCAAATAAAAAATATTGTACCTAAACCTTATCTCAAATATTACATGAACTTGACACTGGGTTTACATTTACGTACACTTCTGAATATAAATACTTATATAAGATGCATTTTCACACTTTATATATAATGACATCTACAAAGAGCCAGACTGGGTATATTTGAACGCATTAAGGTGAGTTTTATTTTGGCATAGTCTGTCTCAGGTACAAATCGTGAAAATATGGGTACATCAACCCCATAAAGCATAAACAAGATCTTAAAAGTTATTGTTTTGTAATCTGACTTTACTAAAGATAAAACATGTAACGTGTATACATACCTATCACTGGGGACAAGCCATTATGTTTGAGTAATTTTGACCAAATAAGACGTTCATATTTATTCTTCCTGCTTTCCATATTGTGGAATTTAACAGTTAAACCTTTGATATTTTCAGATATCTGGGTACTCAATGCATGACAAATATGTCATTAGAGGTAAGGTTGATGTCCCAGTGTCTTTTAATAATATCTAAATGGAACTGATGAAGATCGTCCACCATTATCTGTAGGACAATTTAGTTTTTGTGGAATATTTTAAAGAGAAGCAATTTTCATGTCTGTTTCATCAATTTCATATCTGGAGATTTTCTTTTCCGGTTCGTAAGATTCAAGAGTGTCTCAAATTTTTTCAGTTTTTCTTCTTTTTATCGTTTTCTTTCATGTTTTAAAATGTGCATAACTTTTGTCACATTATTAGGGTACCCTGGGTGGCTGAGTGCTCTAAAGTGCTCGCCATTACCGTTAAATAGGAGATCTCAGGATCGCGTGTCTGTTCGAAAAAAGAGTTATTATCTTTTGTCACCCTGATTAGATAGAAAGAATGAGTTATAAATAAGGATCCCTGTTATAAGTACCTCTTGATTGATTAGTGATAAGATCAAACGTGACCCCATTGAAAGACTGACCAATATGAATACTTTCTAATCAACATCACCCTCAGGAGATTTTTTTTGTCATAACTCTTGTGACTGCACATGCTGGGTATACATCAGAGATTTCAATTTCAAAACGAATCCGCTCCGGTGGCCTAGTGATTAGAGTGTCCGCCGCGGAATCGGGAGGTCGTGGGTTCTATACCAAAGACTTACAAAAATGGTACTAACAGCTGCCTCGCTTGACGCTCAGCATTAGGAGGTTAGTGTTAGAACTGGTCGGCCTGGTGTCAGGATAATGTGACTGGGCGGAACATTATGCTACATGTCTGCGGCATGATACCCCAGTGCTAGACATCACCATAAACTGCCACACTGCATACATCAGAGAAATATCTAAAGAATTGTTAAACCTACGTTAAAACGCCAAATCACACACTCACTCACACACACACACACACACACACACACACACACACACACACACACACACTAATTATTCATGCATTTTATAAATTTCAACAAATAATGTATTTCCCTAGAACAAAGGTACAATGGAAAAGAAGTACGTACAATATGGAGAATTAAATAACAAAATTCAAACTCACAGACAACTAAACATGAGTCAGGTGGACTAACACTAACGAATCTGTTTTCTTAATGCCTCTAGTTGCTCCTCATGCACTTGGTCCATTTGATTTCTTTGTCTGGATAAAGCCTCGATGCATCTATTTTGTAAATCTTGTTGTGTTCTCTGTAATTCAGCGTTGTGGTTTTCCTTCAGTTCTCTCAACTGTCTCTGAAGAAATTCTTTCCGCTTCTCATCTTCCAGACTAACTCTAGTCGGCAATTGCGCCTTCTTGATGATTTGATTCAGTTCCTCTTGTAAATCTGAATGGAGGGTATATCATATTGTTTGCCCAAATTATGAAGAAGAAAATGCAATATATATTTTAAAAAAATAATGAAACCCATCATTTGTAAACGAAGGGCAATGACATATATCCACTCTTATAGTTCAACCAGTTTTGCATATAAAAGATGGTCTTACATGAAGATTGGCCTTTTACGAGAGTTGGGAAAATAGCAAAGATGTATTTTGTACTTTACTGCAGAACAAGATACCTGTTATAAAGAAATACGCAGTCTTAAGAGTATCTAAGCTATATTGTAGTATCCCTACATACACAGGACATGGATGCCTAACTACACTTCCTTTCATTCACACTAAAGATAAACAGATCTTTGCACCCGTTTCATGTGAACATAAGTTTGATAATGTCTTTCCTTATAACGAGAGTATTTAAATTTGTAGTTAGCTGTAGATATAATACCAAGTCGATTTGTGGTTCTCTCCACCTTCAAATTCAACTTGCTTTCAAGAAAACATTCTAACGTTTTAGTTCATTGGCAAAAATATCTTTTCAAATTCAAACTTGCTATATACTTTTAAGTACATTCATATAAAAAAATCTACTAAATAGGACTATGGTTATAATCATATTATATCTTTTGCATTATAATTTCTGTAAGTTTACCTTCCATGTGAAAAGTATGTTGTGTTATCTTCAGATCCAGTTGTTCTAGCATTTCTGACTCTATTTGTTTATCTTTTTCAAATTCTTGAAATGCTTCAATTGCCTAAAATAAGTGAAGACATTTAATTATTTGAAAATATAACGCTCCAATAATTCGAATCAATATATCTCTGTTATCCTTTAATTATCTCATTTTACACACTGTCATTTCCGAGGTTTAGTTGTAAATCATAAAAACTAAAGCCTTAAGACCTGTTAACAATCTATCTCTGCATTTAACATATTTTTAAATAGATCCAGAATAAACAATGTCTTGCCAAACAATGTGATAACAATGTCTTGCCAAATTCTTTATACTGGCGTGTCAAACGCTGCAAAATTTAATATTAGTTTTTCAAAATTATTTATGTAAACGTAATATTAATTAATTCCTATGTGATTTGTTTGATCCATAATTTGTATAAAGGTTATTCACATGCAAGCTGTATCTTTTCATATGCAACATACACTGTATTTAGCTGTTATAATATATATTCGATTATACAACAATAATTTAAAATGTTATATTTTACCTTTCCATGATATTATTTACATGCATTTATTTCAGTATTTCATGCATAAAAACGTTTATTGTTTCAGTTGTTATAAGCTATCATAGCTTTTAATATATCTTTTTTTGTGGTAACGTGGTTTTATAATGATTTTGTGACTTTTGCAATAGAGACATAACTAAACGCATGTTTAAAACAAATACATACCAGGTACACCTCAGTTAAGAATGAGTAGGATAGTGTAATGTGTGACTCGCGTGATAACATAAATACCAATATTCCCTAGTACAATATGTACCTTCGATATTATTTATCCGAGCCACTAGTACCTCGCCATGCCAGTCCTCTCATGTAAAAGTCATTCAGTTAGCCTCTCTCGATCCCGGGATTTACGGAATTGCCTATGAATTCTTCAGTAAATAACGGATTATTAATTACACTATGTGTGAATGTATGTGCGGAGAGGCTGGAAGGTTTTATTATCCCCCAATTATTATTCAACTAACATATTTTACTAGAAACATTGGCTTCTTCTACAAACATGACAGCCGATTATAAGACCTTAGGAAAATTTGTAAGAGGTCGAGGGAGTTACATGTCCTTACCCTGAACAGGTCGGCTAATACTGCACCGCTATGTATTGTTGAAGGAGGAAATAGGTATTATATGAGAGTCGAATTGATAAAGCCCACGATGGCGGTTCAGTCATTGGCTTATTTATCCAGGTTAGCACGGGAGATAGCTCCGTATTGGGCCCAAAGCCAATCCATTTGGACGTGGGATATATAAATATGACAGAAGATCGGATTGATCTTGTTTGATTGTGTTTCTACCTTGATCATTCATGGTGTCAGAGATCATGTAACGGTGGCCCTTTAACGTTAGTGGTGCTAACTGTTCCTACTCAAAGAGCCAATGCAGGAAGTTAGCTATTGAAGTAAACAAGCAGTCAGTAGATTACTTACTTTGCGCTAACACCATTGTGTATAAATTCTTCTCATTCCTCATACACATTGTAGAGGTTTCTCGTGGACTAGGTTGGGGTTGGTTGCTCTCAGCATTTTTTTTTAATTATTACAGAAGATCCACCCTGGCTCGTTTTTGTCAGAAATTGAAGTAGTTATAGAGAGATGCAAAGCTATCAGCCGCCTATCAGTGATGCCGACATTTAAGTTGCTGAATACACACAATGTGAAATTTAAATAAACAGCAATGTATATTCATTCAATAAGAGAGTCATTTCTCAAATAAATTTCAAATTTAAAACTCGCCTTTCACTCAATCAAGTGACGGCCTATTTCATCATCTGACCTAAGGTTATAGATTTTCCTCGAGTCCTGTGTTTCTACTCATCTGTAATATGCTTCTCTAGATTGGTACTCCGGTTCCCCTGTAGTCCGTCTAACTTCTGCCTCCGTTCTCTACTTTTCTCTTCTACCAGAGATTCGGGACCAACTGCACTATGGTATTTCCCTCTGTCTCCTACAGTTCCTCTGGTCCCTAAAAGCTTCTTTTCTGAAGCTTCTTTGTAATTTCCTGATTAACAAAGTTTCCCGCCACTTTCGAATGACGTCAGAGTACCTTATATTATCTTACGATTTCCACAAGATCGTTTAAGACTTCTGACATTTAGTTCTCAACATACTAGATATAAGCTTGCGATTCCATTGGTGGCCACGCCTTGCTCTATTCCTGGTGGATGTCGATTCACTTACGTCTTACATAATTAGTAGACTTAACACTGTGTAATATTACAGCACGAGAAAGCAAGAGTCGTTTTCCAGTCTGCGCAACAATCGGGTGTTCCACAGAAAGGCATAAGTTCTACTGAAGGAACTGTATAAGTTCTGGTTGTTGTTGTTGTTGTTGTTGTTGTTGTAGTGTTTAACTCCATTTTCAGCACACAATAGGCTATACATGGCGGCCAATATTAATGGCGAAGGAAGATCCCAGGAAAACCCCCGTAAAGAAACTACCTACCCACGAGTAGCTACTGGCAAGCTTTCTCACATACCCACATTGACCGAATCTGAGATTAACTCGAACCCACGCAGACAGAAGTGAGATGGCAGTGAAGCGTAACGGAGAGCGCTATAGACCACTCAGCCATTCTGTTGTGGTGGTAAAATAATCATTAGGTAAAGCTAAAGAGCTCATAATCGATAAACTTAATTCAATGAAGGAATGCAGTTTTGTCACGTGTGTGTGTGTGTGTGTGTGTGTGTGTGTGTGTGTGTGTGTGCGTAACAAAACTGACGAACATGACTGCAAAGCCAATTGTTCTAGTAAAATATATTTCTACTTACCAGATCATAAATCCTTGGGAGAATTACTAACACTACTTATCTAACCCTCCCATGCAACAATAAATAGCGTAAAAGGAAAAGAAAAACTATCTGTCCACCATGGTGTCAGTTAAAGTGATCTCTATTTGATACCGGGATTGACACCAAGGCATCTGGATTTTACATTTATTATTGGACTGGAAGATAAGCTCTTTATATGGATCTAAGTGAGATGAGACTGGGAATAATATAAATAAATGGAGACTGTGAGTTATTATTGTTATTATTAATATTAGTCACGTAATATTGAAGAAACGTATTGTATGAGGGAAAAAAATGTTTCTTCTTCAGATACATTGGCCGGTCACAATAACTTTGGACAATAGGTACGATGTCGAGGGACATACTTCCCATTGCTCCTGAGAGACAATCTGAAATGTGCACTGTACTAGAGATCAGACGCTATATGTTGGGGAACGGTTTCGTGAATCTAAAGGAAATCGCGAAGCCGCGTCCCATTGAAGTTGACGCATAACATAGGAATGGAACTTTTTGCGCCAATGCAATCGTCACCACCAGACTGAATTGCAACTTTTAGAACGAACGACAAGCGAGATAAATTTTGTCGACGTCTACTCGGATTTTTATCCCACGGCATAGGTAATACAAATAAACAACATTTTGGTCAATCTGCAATGTGCCTGGTGACTGTTCTAGTTTAATTAGCTAAGACAATAAGCAAGGTGTTTAGTTTTTCCGTTATTCGAAATAAATATAGTTCCCTCACTATAGCCAAAGCAAAAAAATTCGGTGCTGGTATATTTTCCCCCTTTCCTAAGTACGACATCAAAGTTTGCATTAGCTCCAGTAGATGACCTTGAAATTAAGTGTCCAGAATAGATAGAAACAAAAGTATGGGTCCATATTAACGTGATCCAATTCTTGGTAATAAAAGGTGCCGACATGAGTGATACTTTCCCACCTTGTCTGAAAATCAGCAGGTATTACATGAGATGTGAACCAATGAGGTTTTGAGAGTAGTTCAAGTAGTGTCATGGTCAGCCATATTATTACACAGGATATATTTCACTTGGCCAAGGATCCATCGTCATTGTACATGAATAGCCAAACCTCACCCACGATCGTATAGATCTTCACTTTGTCCGATATTCTCTCTTACAAAATGATGCAGGTACCATTGATCGTGGAACTGTAGGTTTTCTTTGTAATTCATGATAACTGTTTCTCGTCGAAGAATCGTGAATCGTTACCGATTGATGTCTTGCTGCCTGCAGTGGTATAAAGTGTTCTTGTGAGTTCCACTGTGAGAATATATTGAATTGTCCTCATACACCATTAAAGTGAATGTCATCTAGTATGAACGATTTATCCACCACTGTTTGTGAGAACAGTTTGTTACGAATGGCAAGCATAAAAAAGTTCCAGGCGTGAAGGTCACGCAGCTCTGGTTTGTGATGAAACTTCTGCCTTCATGGTTGCTTGAGCGAATGAGGGAATATCTCAATATCCTCATTGATCAAAGAATCCCCATTTGAGTATCGCAATCAGGTTAAAGCGACACTCCGGTGCGCTTGCTTCTGTATCACACTTAAAACCAAGGTGTCGAAAGGTAATCGCATATATGGCGGACGTTATAATCAATAGAAAGAGAATCGACTGTCCAGGACTTCATAACCGCGATCGATAAGATAAAAGCTGTGAGTCTAACCTTCCTTTTTATTGCAAATAGGACCATCCTTGGTCTATCCCAATAGTCAGCTGTTGAGTGAAAACCCTAGGGATAAAGAGATTATTCCATTTGTATTAGATTGTTTATGTGGGATGAGTCCGCGAATACATTTCATCGGTCTTGGACGTGGGATTTCTTACTGAAAACACCACTTCAGAAATCCTAAACAAGAATACATCGGTCTAGTTACTTTGTTCCACCTTGTCGTTTGAGATAGGTCACTACAATTGAGTTATCGGACTGAATGAGAAATTTATTCCAGCCATTATCAAAATTCTTTCGAAACCGTTATGAAAACCTTGTGAGCTGGTACGTGAAGTCATACCTCATGCAAGTCCTCGGTGATTGCCTAGTCTCCCTACTGGACGCTACTTTCAAACAGTTCTTGCATTCCAACATTAACCAATGAGCACGAATGAATTGACTGCATGCGCTTAGGTTGAGTAATGACTACAATGTTTGTAAGCCCTGGGCAAAAAAAGGATGCATTGAAAGTAGTACTGAGTCCCTGAAAAGCCCATCGTTTTCTTCATATGTCCTCACGGCAAATGTTCCAAATTCGGCAGCAAATGGATGGTGTCTTTCCCCACCCACCTGGATCTGTGATAAGGGCAGCTTGAAGATGATATAATTTGAGATACGGAGGGTCTCATGTCCACTTAAGTTCGGAAAAGCTGTGGTTTCTAACGGTTGTAAATTCGGTAGGCCTTATTTCCATTGTCGTGTGCACTACGTGACATTCTACAACATTTTGTTGATTGCCTTGAAACTTCTTACGCTGTAGCTTAGGCTGCAAGGGATGGAAAGAAAGTATTAACGGTAGATTGTTTGCGGATTCTAACAACCTGATCAATAGCGAGGAGATTAGATGATTAAGGTTGCGATCGTAGATTGTCATTATGGTGGTCTTTATGAAATGTAGATATAAAGAAGACTGCATATCAGTCCAGCAGGTTTATGTACATAACTGTGGTTATCGCTATTGTAAGAGTATGTTTAAGACACAGGCCATTATAGAAACAGAATCTCACGCATTCTCGATGAGAATCTGGATTTGAGAAGATATGTGTTCCATCTAACTTAGATATTAGATCCACATTTTAGCTGAAAGCCACGACATTACACATCAACTGATGAATGTACAAATGGAAAACTGGTGTTTGGGGCTTGCGGAACCGCCAATTACAATTTGAGATAAACCTTCTGTGATAAAAGAACGTCAATGGACGCTTATAACTTCTGATGAATGTTGTCAGGAACCCGAAATGTCCGCAACCCATCTAGACTGTATAGCAATTAAAAGCAGATTAAAAAACAGACTCTTCCTTAAGTGAATGATTTTCTGATGCCGGAAATATAGACAAGGGCAAGTGTTGTACAGGAACGAGGAGTACAGAATTTTGACAGTAGTAGGAAGAAACATTGGCTTATGCGGTTGGGTCTTTACACATTATGGTAAGATCTAATAATGATGAAGGAACTTTAGAGCACGTTTTCGTAAACAGATAGTGAAGCCGACCTCTCTCGTGTTACATGTGAAGTAGCTGAAGAAGAATGTCGATGATAGTGGCTCACTTCACACGTTAAACGCCATGAATTAGATGCCGTTATTTCCAAGCTGTTGCGAAGTAAAAGCACACTTTAAGTGACAAACGTGTAAGGATAAGCAATGGGCATTTCTTGGATACGGAGGCGTCAAGTTTGGTAGTGTATGCAGGAGTTTCCTGCCGTCACTATGCAGGTTGATCTATGAGAGTGTCTGTCGTACGCTGAAAGTTGCGAGGGAACAATGCAGTTTCGACTACTCTATAAAATTCGTAAATAGCGATGGGTTCTTGAATACTTAGGTAATATGCTGCGCAAGGTACGCAGGAAGTGCCTAGTGGCATAATGCCATAACAAAAACTGAACTAAGTTTTACTGATGTCCGAAATTGAATAATCGAAAGTGGTTGATACCCTAGTCGATCAGCGAAACAGAGTCAAATTGACTGGCATGACGTTTTCAAGTTTTCGATGTTTGGACACGTACGTAATATTGATCTACGTAGTCGATATGTTACTCTGACATATGCCATGGGAACTGATGGCAGTCTTTGCTCTCTATCTCACTCCCCAACAATAAATATGTTTCGAACACTTCCATGCACACTGATGAAGTCTTCGTACCTCAAAGCGTATTGTTTGGCTTCCTCTTGAGCATTGTTACTACTGCTGTCCTTTGACTTCTGTCCTTTTAATATCCATGTGTGATATATATTCATAGAATTGTCAGCCGGAGTAAGCTACACACGTAGTGTGGTCAGTCTGGTGTAAGACATATATAAAGTAGAGAATTTATAAACGTGTGGAGAGGCACTTATTAGTGTCCATGCAAAACATTACACTACGACAGGGGTGTCCAAGCTTTTTGCAAAGAGGGCCAGATTTGAAAACTGAAGATGCCCGGGGGCCTATAGTTCCGTCTGATGTTTTTTTAAACCACAAAAGTTACATGCAAATATATAATGTTATAGAAATAAAAAAATAAACAAAAAAAATAAACAAAAAATAAACAAAACAATTATCATTGTCACAATAATCTTTGTTTTTTCAAATGACAATGTAACTAAACAGAAGCCTCTGGTTCGGTCTTTAGGGCTTTGGAAGTCAAGCAGCTCCTCTATTACGTTCATGTTGTCGTCAACTCCTGTTAAAAAAATCAAGAGCTTTGCCGTTAGAAGCATTGGTGCTTCATCGCAGGCTAATGAGAAATAATCAAAAGTCACTCCCCTGTTCCTCGGTTGTCTCTGAATATCTGACAATATGTTCTCAACTCTCCGTGCCACAGTGCAAACATTCATAAATGATTGTTTCTTCTCGGAGCAAATGTTCTCCACTATTTCTATGACACAGTCTTTGATAAATGTACCTTTAGTAAAAGAGTTGCCATGTTTAGCTATTAACATGGCCACTTCGTAGCTTGCTTTGGTGATATTTTCCTTCGACTCACAGGCCGCGTGAAGAATCGCTGTTATGATGCCAGAGTAGCTTGGAGTTGCTTCACTTTTTCAGCGCGGTCACTCCCTGTTAGCTTGTCGTATGTGTCAGTATGCTTAGTCTGGAAGTGTTTCTTTACGTTGAAATCCTTAAACAAGGCAACCGTTTCGTTACAAATGAGACAAACACGTTGCCTCGATTTTCAGTGAACAAGTAATGTAATTCCCATATCTCCTGAACGCTGTCAACTCGTTTTCTTTTCCGTTGTAATGGCAGAAATGAGCGGAGAAGGGTTCGCGTCCTAGCGGGCCATAAATAATACATTATATGACTGAAGCTGCGGGTCGTATGAAATCTTACCGCGGGCCGTGATTGGCTCGCGGGCCGGACTTTGGACACCAATGCACTACGACAATTACCTGTAAAACGGCGCACTTGGTTTCTATAAGTAGCATTAAAGCTTCCTCATTACTATTGACGACGTTTGACGCTACAATATCAATTTTAAAACAAGGTTTCATGTAGGAAAGCCCAAATGATTGCCGATACATGTAAAATCACCAAAGCGTCGCTAATGGTAACCATGAAGAAAACTTGTACGCATCCGACCACGGCAGAACATATATAGTTATACAAATGAGTTTTCTCAAGTACACAACAAACGTGCATATAAACATGCGCTAAAGCGTCGTTGTTGATACTTACGAAGTGCATGCAATAATAGCCATTTTAAGACAATGGTGCCTTTCGGAAAGGTCAAATAACAGGCTATACAGGTCAAATTAGTAAAGTAGTATGCATATAACCATGAAGGGGACATTACAATTAGAAAATTGCCTATATATATATCCGAAGAAGCAGAAATGATACAGCAATATCTGTATCATACACAGATAAAAGGGACGTCAAGCGACCTATGTTGGTATCTATCAAGAGAGCCTTAGTGTATGAAGATGTCAAAGTCAGAAAATATTTGTCAGCCAAGAAAGTAAAAACAGACAATTCGGAAAAATATATGGAATATGCTTTCATACTAATATGAAACTCCTCCAACGTACTTTAAGGTAGAAAAGTTCCATAATGGAATTTGCTATGCCTCTCTGTATGGAAAGAGCAATCTAGTCGAACCGAGCGGAGCTAGTAACAAGTTTTTCATGGAATTGAGCACCAGTCCCAGAATCAAAGGGGTGATCACTCTAAGTAGCTGCCATCTAGGGCCGACAACTTTAAGTTCTTTAGCTAAAATGGTTACGTATCGATTGTAGATGTGTTTGTCTATTGTGTTATGACCGGGTAAAGTGTTTGACGAAGCTTGTATATATGTGTGTGTCTGTGTGTGTGTGTGTGTGTGTGTATGTGTGTGTGTCAATCAGCTGATCTACTGAATATGGAGCAAATATCTTACCTTGTAACCAAGTACATGCAAGTGACCCATGTACGACTTTTTCATTTTTTTGCGGTCGCTGATGTATTTAAAAAATCCAGATCTCTTATGATAGACACCAGAAATCAATTTTTCAGCGAGTGGAGCATACAGCTCCAGAAGTAGCTCACGTGATAGCCGGATAGACACTTCTTTGTTCTCTTGGTTGATGTGCTTGAATTCTTGTCTTAATCTGACCTGAAATATAACCTATTTATTTATATTTTGATCTATCTGAAATAGCATTAAATATCGTGGGCAACATAAATGTTTAAAGTCGAGCTATGGTGAGCAATTTTCTCAAATAAATATAACCCTGCCTCTCCCGCATCCCACTCTTCGTTATCATGGTGATAATTCTCTTGCAAACATTGGACAATATGGTCCAGTTTGTCTGCATATAGGGTAAGTAAGATGACTTATCACGATGTGTTCCATTGTACATATAACGTTTTCACGAAATCTGCTACTGAACAGTGTACTTTGATTCATGACCACTCCAATGGTCTAAGTGGCTATAAGTCTGCCACGAATGAGTGAGCTAGTGGGTTTGAACCCTGACCGAGTCATATCAAAGACTTATAAAAATATTACTAACAGCTGCCTCGATTGTTGCTCAGCATTAAGAGCTTAGTGTTAGGATTGGTCGCTCTGGTGTAACGATAATGTAATTGGATGGGACATCATGCTACATTTCTGTGGCTAGACATC
Source organism: Unio delphinus (assembly GCA_029339505.1). Lineage (NCBI taxonomy): Eukaryota > Metazoa > Mollusca > Bivalvia > Unionida > Unionidae > Unio > Unio delphinus. The sequence goes on along the minus strand of JAQISU010001242.1, from coordinate 3,883,974 downwards.
ACTGCCACTCTGTTGACATCTTAGCGATATGTCTGAAAAATTGTTAAAGCTACGTTAAAATTCAAAGCACAATCACACGCACACACACACACACACACACACACACAATTTCATTCCAAACCTTATGACATACGTTGCTTCCATGTGTAAGGAAACAACAGCAATAATCTTACACAACGTAACGGGAGCACAAAGATTTGTAAGCTTGCCCATCGTTAGGAAAAAGCCATAATTATGTGCCAAGTTTTGCCATGATTCATAAAACAGTTCAAGGACACCTGCGTTCACAAGATTCTCTTTAACTCTGGATTCGGACAGCGGGGCATAAAGAGCAATAACTCTATCAGTGCACGGCGAGTTGTTGATATCCAAATTTTTAAACGATGATCGAAACATTAGCCAAGGTTCACGGCTATCCATTTAAATCTGACAGACTAATTGCCTTCAATGTATTCTATAATACACAGCAATCATATGCACCTAAAAAGGGCAATATTACTTATAACAATTCCAGGAGCAAAGTGATTTGTAGATATACACAAATTTAAGCGATGGCCATAGTACTTAAATTCCATGACAATCTGTCAACAGAAGCTAGTCTATATTAACTAGATTGTATTATACCCTGCGCTTGACTAAAACAAAAACGGTAATAACTTCAGCAAAACATATGCAAGCAATGCAATTTATGGACTTCTACATCGCCATGTGAAGACCGTAATATTTACCACGTATCACATCCATCGATACTCGCGAGACTGGTTGCGCTAAGGAAATTATGTACCGGACCTAAGGACAGAATGAGAAATGAGGATTACTACACACTCCCATCGCATGTATTGAGGTGGTGCATAAAATTCGGCATCAATTAAACATCTTTCATGTGACAACTAACAACTGGGACATTTGGAGTGAATAATAAACTCACACTGCAAACGAAAATATGCAATGTTGCATTGCCGTAATAGATATAAAGACGCCTTTAATCCAAATTTCAATAATGAACAATAGACTAAAAATAAAATACTTATATGTGACACTAAGTGCTCTTTAACAATGGCTTATAAATGTTCAATTTCAAGCTTATCCGTTGCCAGACCCGAGTTGGCTGTAAAAGTATTCTGTCTTGAAAAGTAAACATAACTGTACGACACAGGATTCGTACATTTTCTCCTATCCTAAGTAGTCACAAACGATTAAATTGTGATCTATAATGTATTATTAAAAAGAATTTCATGCAAAGTGTTAGTAGGAAATATTTCTCAATACGCACATGGTACTTAAGAAAAAGAAAATTGAACTGAATTGCTAAATGGAAAATAATAGTATCAGTACTGAATATGAGATGCATAATTGGCTTCTGGATTTACCAATAGCCTCAAGTTAACGTACCACAAGCTTATCCATGTATTCCCCATTGTCATTATTCACTGCCCTTCCTCGAAATATGTCCAGTGCTTCTTTGAAACATCTTTGATGGGCAGCATGGAGTGTGCCAAATGTCTGCGTTGGTATTTCGATAGAGGCGAACATGATCGCAATGTACATAGCTATAGAATCATCTGCTGCTCGTTGGCACTCCTTGATAGATAAAGCCTGTAGTAAGTCATGGAATTTTGGAAGGTCTCCTTGTAGAATGCTATGAACATAGCTTTCTGCTAAATCACAGAATTCTGGAACGGATAATATTTTCGAATATATAATGTTTGGTTAGAAGCTTAAGTCAAAATTACCTTAGCACAGTCTTGTAACATTTGTGTAAGAAATTCAAGCTTTAATCTAATATCAGAAACTTATGTTTACATTCATGTACGTAATTAAATACTTGCATGTCGTTAGAGGAACCAAAGTCAGGAAAACGGGTATAAATTTACAAAATAATGTAAATATGAATGCTGACAGAACGCTGCACTAATATTAGTGATATATATATATATATATATATATATATATATATATATATATATATATATATATATATATATATATATATATATATATATATATATATATATACATTAACAATTACAAAGGATTGGGGATCATTTAATTGGGAACAAATCTAACGTTTTCGCTCAGGTGCGAGGTACTTCAGACTATCTATTATTTGAATAAATTTCAATGTTTTTCTATTTCTATAAATGATAAACGTTATTATTGTGCATATGAATAATGTGTGAAATATACGATTGTTTGATTGCCTGACAATGAATTGAAAAATCCAAGTCATCTATCTGTCAGATAACGAAACCACAAAGTGGCAACCTTAGAAAAATCTAGCAGAATAAAGTTCTACAATTTACAAAGTTTGTTAAAGTTAATCGGAAATCCAAAATGGCTATGATCTAACTACATTGTCCAGACGACTCGGATCATTTGGCCGGTAAGACAGTTTCTGAATTCGTAAAGTGAATTTAGTTTTAATTCCTATTAGCAGGAACACTGTTTATCTATTTCATAAGAAACAATATATTTCATAACATACATTTGATTTTTAAACAAACCATGAACTTACTTCTGCCTGTAGCAGGTACATTAACATCGATCAGCTTCACCGGACTGTTCTCGAAAATGTAGTCACAAAACGTAACAGCCTCTTGCACAAAATCGCTATCTAATTCTTCATCTGTTACCTCTGATAGTCTCTTGAGCACAATTTTACGGGCGGGACGCTCGAAGGTAAAGCACTTTCTCCTTGGAAAACCATTTTTGATCCGGTTTCTTTGGTCATTGTAAGCTTTGGCATTTTCATCTGTGCCGTCATCGGGCCGTAACTCCAAGGAGTGTTCGAAATATTCATCTGGACTTACCTCTCTATCGTGAATGATCAGGTCAAGTGTAAAATCTCGTAGAGAAAGAATAAGGTCAGGAAATGTGCTGATATCAGAAGATCTTTTATCTGCAAGTTTCTTAGCAACTTCAGCCACCAAGCTTTGCTATAATAAGGAAAGAAATGTGTACGAACGGACTGGACATTGTCAACTATTAGCAGAATAAATTTTGCTTTTAACCAGTCCATGAAATGAAATTCAAATTGATTTCAAGATTTCGAATTTAAATTAAGCAAGCAATGATTCGCGTGTTTTTTCCCTCATTTTATTGTTATACATACCTGCGTTCAAGTACATAGCTAACAAACCACACTGTATCGTATATGATATAACTTTCAAGATACTTCTAGAATGATAATGCTGCATATTATATGATATTAACGTTGTTTCAAAACTAGCTGGCATAAAACAGGAAGAAGAATTCCAGTTATCTCCCTTTCGCGATCTCCGGCTAAACCATTTAAAAATTCGGTCGTTAATTTAGATAGCCTGGTGCAAATCCCTATTCAATCGTCAACATTTGTGTGAACTATCCCAGATAGCCCACGACGATTTGCATTATTAGGGAGGATCATAGGAAAGTGCACACACATAGTTAATTTATCAACGATCATAATATCGACGTCGTTTCCTGACAGAAATATGGCTAAAACATCAGGAGATGAGCCCAAATACGGGGATCTAACACCCACCAGTTACTACATCAGCTCATTCTATCGCCACTCTCGTGGAGGCGGAATTGCCGTAATTACAAAGAATTCCATGATAAAATGTCCTTTAACACCACCTTCATTTGCTGACTGAACCTCACGTATTAGAGCAGTTTCCGAATCTCCTGGAAGATGGAAATTCGACAGGCAGCAACCTGATTATTCTTGGAGATTTCAACTTTCACTTTGACTTTCCTGGATACCGATAAGCATCAACACTCCTAGATTTCATTAATGTTTTCAACCTTAAACAGTCAGTTAACCAACCCACCCATAAACATGGTCACATATTAGGCTGGATTCTTCATTGACCTGATGATAATACTCTACAGTAGCCCCATTGTATCCCACGAACTTGCATCAGATCACCTCTGCGTCATATGCCATCTGGACGTATCAGTCCCTAATCTTCCACCTTTATTTCCTACTAAGAGAACAACTCGATAGCATTCTGCGTTCATTGCTTGTAAAACATGCACCAGTCGTCACTAAGTGTAGAGTATCATTTAAAAAGTGTTCTCTGTGCTATTACAGTGTTAGGGACCAGCTTCGCAATGATAAAAGAGACCGCTGTAAAGCGGAGCGGCGTTGGCTTTCCACCAGACTCACTATTCATAAACAAACACATAAAGCCGCTATGATAAACGTGAAAAAAATAGTCCATGTAGCCAAATTCTCTCACTACAGTACTAAGATCACGGAGAGTTCAAGCTGAAAATAGCTCCTCGAGATTAATGACAAACTAATGTCAAGAAACAAATAAATGTACACTACTTCCATCTACCTTCTCTACAGTAGACCTTCCGTTCCTGTATGAAACTTTCTTCCACGACAAGGTACAATACATTAGAGATAAGATTGCAAAATCAATTTCAATTGACTCGTCGTCACCATACAGTTGTGATACAGACTTTCAGCGACAACCGTCAGCAGCATTTGAACCTGTCGCTATGTATTCAGTTCGGACAATCGTGATGAAGAGTGCACCAAAGTCATGTGAACTCGATCCAAATCCATCTTTACTTCTGCATAAGTGCTTAGATCCAATATTGTCTTCAGTAACTGATGTTATTAATACCTCTCTCTCATCCGAGGAATTCCCATCATTTTTCAAAACTGCCATAGAAAGGCCCCTGCTGAAGAAAACAACATTTGACCATAACGATTTAAAGAACAACCCCCCAATTTCTAATCTCCTGTTAAAGGAGACTAGAAACCAGTGGAAATATACAATAATATTAAATACACTGCAGAGAAAAACATGATTCTGAAGCGTCGTGTGCGACCGTACTGCCAATATTGAGATATTGGCATATCTTCTAGGCGCTGAGTTTCCGTGACCTCGTATGCATATTTTCCGCGCCTATTCGGTTACTTTCGGAAAGTGACGTCATACTAGCAACTCTAGCATCCAGACCTACAGTTGCAAGGTTCATTTCATATAGAGTACCATGCCGTTTTGCGTTGCTTACGGGTGCAATAGCATACATAGAAAAGGCTGTGGAGTTCATTTTTCTTTCTTTTCCAAATGATAAAGGGATAAAGAATGTCTGGATACATTATTACAAGCGAGTCGATTTCAATGCAACACCATACAGCAATCCGTGCCCATAACATTTCACAAAGGAATGTTACCAGAGGGATCCTAAAAACATAGAACCTCTAGGATACACGAATGCTAAGCCTAGACTAAAAGTTGAAACTGTTCCAGACATACATGTACCATTGTATATTTTAAATCCTGGTAGAGTGTCAAACGTACGAGTTACGAAAATAGGCAGAAGGCCGAGTAAGTGCTAATAACAAATATGACAGCCCGACACCTGATCGTGCTGATGAAATGAGTAAAAAAAATTTCTTCTTCAAGATTACAATCTAAATAAAGTCACCACTGTCCTATGTATAATTGAGATCTGACTTTAATCAAATGGAATTTTTGCTTAAAAAAATAATAATAATAAGATTATCAACCCTTGACACGGTCGTGTTTTGAGAAAAACAATTTAAGTAATTTTTTAAAAAAAATATTAAAAAATTATTTAAAAAAACACAACCTTTCAGTCTATGCCTATTACTCGTAAAATGTATATACGGAAATCTGTAACGATTGGAACTGATATAAAACTGTCCCTTGGGCAGTTTAAATAGCAGCGATTAAAATAAAAGAGATCCGATATAAAATCAAAGTTTCACATTAACTGGCTGACAATAGAAATTGGGAGGAGGCGACTATTGACCCCACCTATTTGCCCCGATGTGCAATTTCTCCCTGTGATACGCCTTATTATACCCCAGGACAAGACCTTTTTTTTCATATTCTGGTCTGCATAATAGTTAGAGGTTAGAATTAAGTACACAAACATAATGGCAGTTTAACAAATTAACAATTATTCCTTATCATTGCACTTATGTTTGAAAAGGACTGGCCCTCTGACATAATTCAAAGAAACCATGTGCTACAGAGTGTGTATGTAAGCACCAGAAAGTCATTGGCAAATAAGCGATGCCGAATTTTGTTGTAACTTCGATGTCAAAGACTTCATTTTAAGAGTTCAAATCTGCAGTCAAACGTTACCGTACATGTATGTGGCCATTGTTTTCCCACATTATATATCCCATCCTATTTCCATTAGTTTAAGTGTTAATATATGTAACACTGTTTACTGAATTAAATATTTATTTTGAATTAGTTTTTTTAGGGGCACATATACTGCGTCGTATTTTTTTTATTCCTTCTTTTAATTTAATCATGGTAATGAAACTTTACATAGATGGTAGTGGAATGTCAGGTGTTAACTGGCCGAGTTTTTTTTAGGGCGGAAATGGAGATTTTGTTTGCAGAGAAAATTACGCATCCTTCATTGTGATAATTCATGGGTTTTAAACTAATTGGTGACAATTTTTTTACAAGAAGTACTTCTGTAGTAGTTAAATAATCTGAATTTTACGTGAATAATGTTTAATCTTAATCTATTTACTGAAGACAAAAACTGTCCTGTGATATTAATTATTTCTTGACTACAATATTCACAAGTGATAAAATAGAATATGACATTTGTGGACTGCACACTTGATGAAAAAATTACATATGGATTTTCTTCTTCTGAGAAATGAAAATTGAGAGACATATTGAAATAATCGGGAGTTAACTGCGAAAAATCAAGAGAGATATAGGGAGGAAATACCTCCAAAATTGGAATTTATTTTCTTTCTTTCTTCTCTCGGCTTGAAAATTAACATATATGAACTGTTCGGGTTTGTGGAATTTCAGTCAGGGCTAGTAAGTTTATTTAAGTCATCAGCCCGGGGCCTGTGCTTAAAACATTTCTTTCAGCACTGACCAGTACAGTACGTACTCTGTTAACGAATCATGTATATACTTACAGATTTGTCAATACGCTAACTGTAGCATGCATGTAAAATACACTGTAATTGAATCATAGAAAGGAAGCTTCTTAATGTTGAAATTAATTACGTATGATTTCCTCCTCGCAGATTTATTTGTGGGGTGTTGATTTTTTGTGTGTGAAAAATTACTTCCGATGAAAACCGTTATCAATGGCCTCTCTCGCTTGCCATGTTTCTGTTTGTATACGAGGACTTGCTAGTATGACGTCACGAGACCACGTGATCTGTCGTCTCATTAAAACTCGGAAATACTCGGCAATTTACGGAATCATTGTATCTTCTTCGTAATATAATCAATATCCGCACACGATATTATATTTTTAAACATTATATTCGAATTAGAATTTATAAAGAATTACATTTATAAAATAAAAATTTTCATTTCTAGTCTCCTTTAATATAGAAAATCTTAGAAAAAGGTTGCTCTAACGCAGCTTGTACCTCGTCTGAATTAAAACAGTCTTTTAGTAATGTACTGTATACATATCGCCATTGCTACAGTACTGAAACTACTATTCTAGTTAAAAGACATTCTCTCTGCTTTGGAAAGTGGAAAGATTACTGTCTTCACCCTCAATGATTTTTCTGCACCATTTGACACAATAGACCATTACATATTACTTCACCGTCTCTAGCATGTATTCGACATTCACAATACAGCTTTACAGTGGTTCAAGTCCGACTTAGTCAACAGGACACTAATATTAGCTGCAAATGGAATACTGTACAGCCCAGTTGATCTATGTTGTGGTGTTCCACAGGGGTCTGTTCTTGATCCTGTTTTCTTCATTCTATACACTCAGCCGCTTTCAATCATCATCCAATGTCTCACCAATGTTACGTTGATGACAATCAAATATACAAATCTATCCACCCAACTAAAGTTGATGATACCATCCAAAGAGTTGAGAGGCGCATTTCTGATGTGAAATCCTGGATAACATCTAACAAGCTGCAGAAATAAATGATGCCATTCTGATCACAACACAAAGACTTTTTCATTCAAATCCTTTACACCAAACAATAAATATCAGCAACATCAACATTAAATTCACACATTCAGTACGAAACCTAGGTGTTACTCTGGACAGTACTCTCACATTACACCAACATGTCATGAACATATGCAAGGGTGCATATCTTGATCTGAGACGCATCGGTTCCATTCGCAAATATATATCAGCTAATGCCTCTAAAACAATTGTGTGTTCATTAGTACTTTCAAGACTGGACTACTGTAACTCGATCATGCCTAACTCGTTTCAATATCTACTCCAGAAACTTCACAAGTTCAAAACACAGCTTCTCGGATCATCCTTAGAGTACCACGGTCAGAGCACACCTCACCGCTGCTCTGTACCCTACACTGGCTATCCATTCGATCCAGAATCAAACACAAACTTTGTTCTCTGTGCTCCGTTTCACTGACGGATTCCAATCCAACATACCTATCCAACCTCACCCATATGTACAAAACAGCAAGATACTTACGCTCCTCTTCTGACAAAGCCCTCATTATTATTCATTATTATTATTATTATTATTATTATTATTATTATTATTATTATTATTATTATTATTAACTTCAGATACTTTTACAGTACTAATGTTGTATATATATATATATATATATATATATATATATATATATATATATATATATATATATATATACGATGACATTAAAAAAAAATATGCGTAGCAGGCTAGACAAAATTTGGTCAAAGGATACTCAAGCTTTTCCACTAGATCCTGGCTTAGAACTGCTAGAACATTATACACCAATGTGCTGCATAAAAGTACGGCTAATGTCAGGATCCATACGTCGTGTTCCGGATTTCCCTTTATATATATATATATATATATATATATATATATATATATATATATATATATATATATATATATATATATATATATATATATATATATATATATATATATATATATATATATATATATATATATATTCTAGTTATCTAGACAGGCATCAGTTCATGAGTTGTATGCTATTGTTTTCACAATAAGTGGCCAAGTTAAATATTTCTTAACCCTCGATTTGAATTATTATTATTATTATTATTATTATTATTATTATTATTATTATTATTATTATTATTATTTCATTCTGTAGGCCACCGGCCCAAATGTACATACTCTCTATCTCTCTCTCTCTCTCTCTCTCTCTCTCTCTCTCTCTCTCTCTCTCTCAAAATTACATATTAAGTGGTGAATATCCCAAATAGTGGAACCTATATTTTATAATTGTAATGTTAGGAAAATTTATAAAAATAGCAATACAAAGTATTATGCTTTTTAAAAAGTATAAACTGAAATAAGGTCCTTCTTTTAAAATATGTATGTATCAAAATTTGAATAATAATTTCCTAATTTCCAAATCTGATATAAAAATTCATAATAAGTTTTCGAATGCACATAAATATAAGATTACTTTTGAAACAGAACTTTTGTTGTAGAAAACATTAGATTCACTTCTTGGATACTGTAAGATGTATTTGACAATTTCTAATTGTATAATTATTTATAATTTTCATAGATAAATTCATAGTATTTGATCAATTAAACGTATTTAAATGGAAATATAAATGCGTTCTAAAATAGATAAACTCGCATCTACTTACACTGCTTCAGTTACAAAATGTTTTATTTTCAATATGAAGGAAACACCTCAGCTCACTAGAGGCACTGATACGTATGCTCAGCAGTTCACATTCAGCAAAGAAAGTTGAAGATAAAGTGGTTTTCTTAACGACGTGAGAGACGCGCTATTCCACATATATTGGCCATGCTACTCACTGTATGTGGTGTGTGATGGGTACAGTGTTCAGTTATGACAAATGTTGGTGTACGTATGATAACTGAATTTCTTTTCTACATAACGAATAAAAACAACCGGATGCACAAAAAAATCTAAAAAATATAATAAGGACGGCACTCAAGCGATGCATCGGATGCAGTATAATCGCATGAATAAAGCTCATTACATAAACATTTTATTGTCATAAATATTTCACTAACGAAAGGGTATGAAAATCTTTCATAAGAACACTTCAAGCCTCTTTCCATTATACAAAACAGTTAAGTATTTTACCGCATGACGTGTAGAACATACATGATAACAGCAGTAACTGAATTATTAATAAATGCATAAAACGAAACATACATGTATTACAGATAACAGTTGACAAGCAGATCATGGAAGTAAGAGCACCTTTCATTTATACATCTATTAGCTAGTTAGTGAATCAGTTAGTCTGCGAATTAAAGGCTTAGTTATTCAGGACGTTGCCATTATTGGTAAGTAGAATGTTATCCCTTTCTTTGAAAATCATGGTCCCAGACACAATATTATTGCATGTACCAATCTAAATATGAATCAAGCAAAGAAGAAAATATAAATAACATCACAGTGTCTTTTGAATTTTCACTTTGCATTCGATGAAAATGGAATTTATGTTCAAACGGAATGCATGTATGTTCCACTCAAATTGTTGGTTTCAATTCATATAAAATACATAGTTCAAAACTATAGATTTGTAACAAATGTTACCTTTTTGATATCGCCAAGTCCTTCGGTATCCAGAAGTAGCATAACCTTGTCATTTCCCTTTGGATGCATTAAACACCATACCCATAGCCCTTTGGTGACACTCTCTATAGTAGAACCCAAAGGAAAGCCTGCATTTTTTAAAAAATCTTACTTTAATGTAAATAATGATTTGTAACTATAAAATATACTGTCCCATTAGTGCTAATTATTTGATTTCTACGTTTATTTGAACAGTCTTTCTCGCTCTCACTCTTTGTGACAAGGAGGATATAATGTATGATGAATAAATAAAATATCAGGAACGTTTAGATTCGAACTCAGTCTGAGCCATACGTACCTTGCTAATATGAATGTATCTAAAGAAGATCAAATAAATACATATAATGAACAGAAGCAACTTTCAACTGACTGACTCAAGCACAGCATCGTATCATAGTCTACCTACATTTTCTTATATAAACTGAAAACCATGTTTGACACGAGAAGATAAAATAAATGACATCCCTATTACTGATACAAACATACCCGAGTTGCATCCAGCCAATCTATTAAGCAGGAAGGACTTTCCAGTTCGGTAAGGGCCTGCAATGGCCACAACCACAAGTTCTTCCTCTATGCATTGTATTTCCTGCAACACCTTTCGATCTATCTGCAGTGTATCCCTTCGACCCGTTCCGATCCAACAGCAGGGTTTTTGAAAAACCGTCAGGTGCTCGTATTTACAAGCGGGCTTCATTGTTGAGGCCATAGAATCGATCTCGTTAATATATTTATCCTTTATAACCAGTCAACGAATCGGTTAATATAGTTATCCTTTATAACCAGTCAATGGATCATCCTGAAGTTTACGTCTTCATCTGACAATGCAACTAAAAAGGAACGAAATACCATTGTATTAGTTGCTACTTATCATATAAAAACAACTGATTTACTAACGATTTTGGCAGACAAAATAAAACGAAGGAAAGGAATTTCACGGAGACGTGACAAATTCAACAACTAGCTGGAATTTCTCGCACCTACACAATCTTAAAAAACATGGAAGGGATCCGAAAGATAATTTGAGGTGAAAATATGTGATGATTTGTAATTCTAGGTAAATGACTTTGAAAAATTCATCGGAGGTAAATGTAGCAAAGTCGACAAAATTATATTTTATGCATTAGTTTGTATTTTAAAGAGTAAAATGCCTTTGTGTTTTCCAATGGTCAAGAATTTGGCAGTACAACAAGGTAGAGTAACTGAAAAACAGACTGGATCTCCATCAACTTCGACGTCTGCATTGAAAAAGTGTGCAATGCAAGACAGCACACAAAACGACATGAATATATTTTCTTCATAACCATTGTTGTGTATATTTACATTTTATGTTTAAATTGTGTGGATGATTGCAGACTGAATACTTTTCAGACAACATATTACATGGCTACATGTTTCATGATTGTAGCTTATACTAAAAGATAATCATCATTTGTAAGCAGCATGTTAACTTGAATTTTAGTTCTGAACATTGTGTTTTCCCTTCGTAAATCCATGATCCACCTGATACTTGCTAGTTTGTTTGTTAAAACGTAACATACCAGACTTTGTTTTCAGATTTGATGAGAAAATTATCAACATAATTGTTCTCTAATTGGGTATTAAGGATTTTTTAATTAAAGGTTGTGATCAACAGCAGCAGAGGGGGTGAACAGACCTTTTGCTTGAACGTCATTTAGTTACAAATAAAGATTCATACGATGATGAAAACAATAAGGTTAATAACACCAAACCGAAGCTTCCAACTGAATGAGTTTTTCTAATTTGTTAGTTTAGTTATTGTTACTTCCTCTTTTGTCGTTAGTATTTTTTAAACTTGGTATACATGTTGTGTTTACCTTTCAGACGTTTCATAGAAGCCTCACCCTCTTTGCTGCTGTGTAATGTGAGTAATTGAATCATTATTACATCAATAATAGGGCACCGGTTATAGAATCTTACACAACTAGATTAGAGGCAATTAAGATATATCTTCCCGTCCGTTATTCTTTCCAACAAAAATTACAAGATCGTCAGGGGTATCAGGTGGCATTTGCAGAGTGTTCCGAACAGTTATGAAACCAATTGTCGAACCAACACAGAAAATTCTTACATCAGCTTAGGCAACACAAAAACGCTTGAGACATTCACTGTTGATATTGTTGGGCGTCTTCAAGCAGCTTTACCACCACCCCAGTAACAGAAACCTCTGTCAAGAATCAGAATGCATGACAATGGAAAAATTGACGCCTGAAGGTATTGTCATTATCAGAGATGCATGATCAAATTGAATTTTTATACCGTCATGTTTTAGGTTTTTAATTGCAGAAATATCACTATTATTTTCGTAGTTAATTTGTATATAATTGTATATTTATTTAATATATTTGAAACGCATTTACAGCATTATATATACAGAATATGAAGTGTAGTTACAGTGTCATATATTATTTTAATTTAAGGACGGCACAAGATTTATGAAGCTATATACAGCGTTATATACAATTTTAATAATAGGACAGCATAGTAACTATGCGAACCCCTAGATTACCAAACAATGTTTTAGCAGGCTCGGAAGGTATATGTAATCTTAATTAACGTATTATAAAGAAGGTACAATTGATATAATCTTAATTAAATTATCCTAAAGACGGTACAATTGATATAATCTTAATTAAATTATCCTAAAGACGGTACAATTGATATAATCTTAATTAACTTACCCTAAAGACGGTACAATAGATACAATCCTAATTATCTTATCCTAAAGACGGTACAATTGATATAATCTTAACTAACTTAACCTAAATTAACTTTATCATAAGGACTGCACAATACATATGATCTTAACTAATTTATTCTCGGAGCGTCTTCTCTAAGTTCAAGAGATTTCAGCACACACACACACACACACACACACACACACACACACACACACACACACAACCAACCCCAATACAAAAGAGCACCCACAACATGGTGAAATGGTGGGGGGTAAATTTTTTATGTTGACGTTCGAACTTTGGGTTAACCTCGAGTATGAGAGTTCTGCGCTTTAGCAATGAGCCACACGGACACCATGTTTTTTATATTTGTTTTAAAAATTATAATAAACTGACATATGCTGCATTGCTAATAATTATATAAAGTGCAGCATTGATTTACATCTGTCTCTAAAGACATCGTGCATATATATATATATATATATATATATATATATATATATATATATATATATATATATATATATATATATATATAAACCCTGTATAACCAGTAAATCTAAAAAAAGCTACCGGTACGCAATGAATGTAGCTTCATCCTGCTTGTTTTGTCTAATTTTTTATCGCTGAGAAAATCTAACTGAAACCAGAAAACTTAAGAAATTAGAAAAAAAAGATAATTGTTTTGAAAAAAGAAGAAAAAAAAAACAGTGTTCATCAAAAAAAATGTTTTACAGGCTATACCTTGACAGGAGTTATATGCCCTGATTATATTAGGATGCTGATGTATTTCAATGACTGTCATTGACATTGAATTTCTCTGTCTTACAGTAGAGTTAAATTTCAGAAGTAATATACTTTTGTTTATGTTAATTAAAAAATACGATTTGTTAGTATTTCATTGACAATACCAATTTGGTTACAATATTTTCAACATGATGGATAATAATTTATTTAAAAGTGAATACCATTATAATACAAGCGAGGTAACTCTTTGAACGCTCAATGAATACTTGACAAAATTATCTCTGTTTGTATCTAACAATACTGAAATGTAATATTTTGTTTATATTTCTTCGAAAATATCGATTTCTTTATTTGATCTATGACAAGCTGAACCGAGCGCATGCAAATTTCTAAATATTTACCGGCTGCATTCATTGATTGAAATATCATTTCTTCGGCTGTCTTTGTATTTAGAGATTTAACCACCCTTTTTGTACTTGTTTTACATCTACCATTATTTCCAAATTTGCAATTCTGACTGTGTTACAGCTCTTAAATTAAATGAATATTTTACGGATTTTAATCAGTATGATCGATCACAAGACAATATTTGATTATCCGTTATAACACTCTAAAATAAATGTATGTGAGAAATCCTTTTTCTTCCAATTAACACCAAACAGTAGCTAATCATAAGTACTATTAACATAACCGACTAGTATTTTAGTCAACAGTTCCTAATGATGCCATCACGAGATGCTTGAACAATTTAATTTTTGCTCCATTTTATATAATAATAATATCAAAGTCATTGTTGTGAAATCTAGCTAGACAGACTTCGGCGATTTTTATAATCTTGTCACTGTCGGGGTTATTTTTGTATCATAATATGTTTTCAGCTCTATTAGTTTGCCACCACATTGAACACACAACAGTATTTCACCTCTAACCAACACAACATTTCAAGCACGGTTTTGGTCCTAAATTTTCGCGACGCACACTTTGTAAATGAAGTCTGCAAAATTCATTTACGCCGTCATTATTGCGAGGAGTTTTGAGCCTATCATTAGCGATCTCCACTTACTGTTTGTCTGAATCATATAATATATATATATATATATATATATATATATATATATATATATATATATATATATATATATATATATATAATGATTCAAACAAGCAATAATATTTGTCCTTTATTATAATATGAAGGAGTTTTTGTGATTATATGTTATTATACCTTCTAAATCAAGACTTGACCTTGACAGAATAACCCCTGACTGGCATAAAAATATTTTTTGATCTAGCGAATATCGTCAGATCGAAAGCGTTCGTGGCGCTAGAAAAGAATTTCGCAACGATAGTGTATCTCATATGTGGTCAACATTCAAAATCATACGAAACACCAACGGTGTTGATGATGTTATCGATGCAACAATGAAGGACCAACCAGCTGCAACGAATATTAATTATCTCGAGAAACAAAGATATTTTTAAAAAAAATGAAATGTATTGTCTTAGCGGAAGCGGACAACAATACTTGTATTCTCTGTGATAAACGTGACCAATTCCTTGAAAATGAAATAATTGTTATATTGAGTAGAAATTTCACACCAGAAATGTTGACTGGTATTGTCAAACCGTATTAAGAACAAGCGTATTATCTAACCGCCGTCTTTTATGGGATATATCCGCCAAATGATAAACCCACTGTTCCTGATCTAAAACCGATGAAATTTTCTAAAACAAATTGTGTAACCGAACGAGTAACGGAACACTTCACAAACATGATACGCGGAAAAGGACGGTCTAACGGATCAAAGACGAAAAAGAATAAAGGAGTCGGCAGAAAAATTTAAGATATCGGAGCGTCTATGAAAAACGTTTCTAAATTAGGAAAGAAACTAAAATTTCCAATAATAGTAAAAGCGATAACCGGAGTTATTATGTACGAATCGAAGTATAAATCAAAAGGAGCTTCGATTGAAATTATTGATCATAGTGCGCATGCGTAGACTAATGCAGTAACAATATTTCCACGAAATCAAACCTTAAAGATTGTATGACGGTGATATATTTGATTTCACAAACTAAATAAGTAAAATTGATCCTTTATCCATGTGCCTGTTTTCCGCTTCCGATAATGAAAATTATATTCAATTTGGACGACCTAATGGAGATATTTATCGTTCAGAATCTCTCTACGAAATTATAAAAATCTTCCGCAAAAATTTCAGTCGCAGACTGACAATATCGAACTATTACTAAATACTTGTTTTACCGTAACGACAGTTGCTGCTCGCTTTGCAAGAGAAACAAATTCGTGGAAGACAACACGATTTGAATTTCTTTATGATATACAAATATAGACATGGCGGATTGTAGAATACTAAATATAATTGTAAAGATGTTTGCTCACTTGATATGGCAGCGTATATACAGGGAATATCTTTGGAATGTGACAAGGTCATGGATGTTTTAAAAGATTTGGACATCCAACAAAAGAGATGACCAGAGTTGCGATCAACGGACCAGTACTGGACTTTCACTTGACTGGATTCGCTTGTATCGAATCATTTAAGTTTACCAAATATCTTCATCCGATTTGTAATGTCTGTTTTCGTAGATCCTTTTCAGAAAAGAGATGGGTACCGATTGTATTGTTACAATATTTCATCGACGCAAAAATACTAATATTACTGACAATGAGTGAAGCAATTATATCATATAGTCAGCAGAAAGAGATTTGGCTACCACATGGAAAGAAATATTATGCTGACGAAAATCCTGATATAACGGATTTTGAAAATAAATTCGCAAACAAATACTGGCAGAATAATAATCGGCATATTTACACAAAGAAGACGATGTGATCATAGTTGATACTATGCAAGATTAGTAACGGACGATGCTGAACTTAATTTTATAATTGCCGATACAACAACAAAAAAATGTTTGGAAGTCGAAAAACTGCCTATATGTCTAACGGAACTAAATTAGGTACAAACAAAACATTAAAGTTGATATACCAGACTCGTCCGAGAAACGAAATCTTGTATTAAGTGATATTCTTTTAGTTCCTGTCAGTGTTACTGAGAGTACGTTAAAAGACAAAACTCCATGGACGCAAGGATATGCAACGAGAATTCATTCATCTCAAGGAATAACTTTTCTGGATACAGTGGTTTTGGATCGCCGATGATCGTATCAAATGGTTGAACTTAGTTTAGTGTCTCCGGTCAGAAGAATGTCTTAGCTGTGGAGAGTTATTCAGCCACATCGCTACGATGTCTGCTGTGAGGCAGTTTATAGTGATGTCGAGCACTGGGGCCTCATGCCGCAGACATGTAGCATGATATCCCACCCAGTCAAATTATCCTGACACCAGGCCAACCAGTCCTAACACTAACCTTTAATGCTGAGCGTCAAGCATAGCACCTGTTAATACCATTTTTTAAAGTCTTTGGTATGACTCAGCCGAGGATCGAACCCACGAACTCCCGCTTCCGAAGCGGACGCTACAACCAGAAGGCCACCGGAGCGGTTTTTGTCCCCTTTAAGCATAGATGTTAGCGCCAAACATAAAAGCAATGGAATCTGATAATGTACATTTTCTGACATTATCGGCAACTAAAACCACACGAGTCTGATGTATTATCAATAAAATACGATGCAATGTTTGAGAATAAAATAATAACCTTACCTGTACCACAAATAAATATACAACATAGTACATTTAAGGCTGTTTCATGTTGTCAAAATATTTCGTCGTGTTTTGTTGACAAAATGTCAACCTCATGCTTTGAAACACGTTTATTATGTAGTGAAGATTTCCTGTTTCAAAGGAGAAAAGTAATTTCATGATCACGATGGCTAAATATGGCAATGAACACCACAAATTTGCATTCTCTTGAAACTAAATATCTGGCTGTCAAAGAAGTGAAATTTATAACATCGCACAAGGACACTTGTTCAAAGGTTTTCGGTTCCTGATGACTAGCCTCATCCCCTTTGTGACCTCAAAAATATGATTTCATTTAAGTATATATAACATGTTGTAAAACGCTCAGAACTTCTAAAGATTAGGCGCTATACAAAGTCCTCATATATATATATATATATATATATATATATATATATATATATATATATATATATATATATATATATATATATATATATATAGACCTATGCTACGAACGCCCATGCATGAATATGTAAACAGCTACTCACCAGCAGCGTTATACTGGCACTTAGGAATACATTGATCATTGCGAATTGTTTAATGACACAGATTTGAGATTTGTTGATAATGGAAAAGAGATCAGTGTGTATGTGTCTATTTTCAACGTGGCTTGAACAGTTTTAGTCATATCGCTGCATTGTATGCAGTGTGGCAGTTATTAGTGTTTTCTAGCATGTGACATCATGCCGCAGACATGTGGCATCATGTTTCTTCTCGTCATATTATCCTAACACCAGACCGAGCTGTCCTAACACTAACCTCTTAAAGCTGAGCGTAAAGAAAGGCAACTTCATTATCATGTTTTAAAAAAGTCTTTGGCATAAATCGGCCTTGGTTAAAACGCGCGAATCTCCAGCATCTGAGGCAGACGCTCTGATAATTTAGGCACCTTCGATATGAATGTGACCAAAGCTGATTAACCCACACGTTTTCCACTGCAGGATACGAGAACCGGTCGTCAAGCCTGTTGTAATATATAACGGAATTTATGAACATCGGACGTTTTAAATATTAATATGAGCGAACTCACGACAAGAGGCTCTTTAAAAACAAAATGAAGCGTATCAGCCAATGTAAATAGAGCTAAGAGGGGATCTGTACCAATACAACTATTTTTAATATTATATTGTGTAACGGTTGGACACCAAGCCCTCTATACATTGACGGATTCTCATTGTCAATACCTGAAAAGTCTATTTTTAATTAATAGGTGGATTGAAGGCTACACATACATAGAAGGTTAACACTTTCAATGTCGTCGGCATCAAATTTAAAATAACTTAAATGGTGATGGGGAGGGATGCCCTTATTAAACAACGTTACGAGAATTTACAGAATGACTCGGAGCTTGCTAACATTATTAACAGATCCTGCTTAACCAATCGTCAGCCACATAAAGAAGGAAATTGATTGGTAGGAGGGAAAGTGGAGAGCCCAAAAGAGGTTCCCGAATTTGTTTAAAATATTGCTGGTGAACAAATGAATACATCTAAATAAAGTGTCTTTGAACTTGCATTTTAATTTGTCGTTTTCTGTGCATTACAGTATTATGCAGTATTATTGTGTTGAAAGTTTGTAATAAGCGATTCTTAGTGTTGGGGTGGGGGCGGGAGCGGTGCCAATGTGGATTTAATTCACTTTCAGGTTTCTGAAAGCAGCATTTCCATGGGTCCCCAGAACATGACCCATACACTGACAAAAACAATCAGGTCCACTCTATCCGATAAGGGGGCGGGGGCCACAGGGGCTCGTATCGTTGCTTACAATCGACCGGTCCTACATATACTATATAATAACTACAAGGGAGGACACTTCTCTCCTTTCTCGCACGACCCATTTAAGAATAAACGCTGTTATTTCAAGCCACATTTCGCCTAGAGTAATAAATTGGGTACCGATATTTAGCTCAGACATTTGACTATGTATCCCTGTCAGCAGTTTGACTAAATATCATACCTTTAAGGAATGCCAAATCATTTTCCCACGGTACCGCTCGACACGTACCTGATCGCGCCCGCTTAATATTCAAGAACAACGCGCTGAATGGAATACTGCACTCTCATTGGCCAACCGAAAATTACGCATGTTGGCTTAGAGTTTTAATCGTAATTTTTTGATTGGCTGAAATACATTGACATATGGCGGGTGTTTTCACTTGGATCGAAGTGTTGCTGATGCTGGCACGTGTTTGCATGATGGAGGATATCGTACACGCCGCAATGTCAGGTCACAATATCATGATATTAGGGCAGGCTAGTATGGTAAAAGCTTCCTAGTTAAGAATTTAAGCAAGAGACTGAAAGAAATAGGGAAAACAGTTTACTTAACAGCCAGTACAGTTATAGCTGCTTCTCAGTTGCACTGAATGACAATACACAAGTTTTCGAGCATTCAGGACGGTCGTTTCCCCGATGATATTTTGATAGATAAGAATAAAAATAATGATGATATGATAGATATTAAAAGAAGGATTATGAATGTTGACACTCTTTTTATCGATGAAATTTCCATGCTATCTCTGAAATTATTTCTGCAAATAGAGAAGGTGCTCAGAACAGTAAAGGAAAGCAATTTCCCATTTGGTGGCATTCAGATCATTGTTTCTGGTGATTTCTTTCAACTGAAGCCTGTGCCAAATGATGTGTACCATGACAGATTAGAAATCTTTATCAGTTATGAGAAGATTCACAGCCTGATTCCACATCATTATGTTTTGTCAGAAGTACATAGATGAACAGAAGGTAATTTGAACATTGTATTTTAATAACAGACCTCGTGTGATAAAAGAGGAAAAGATAAAACACAATTTAAAAAATCTTCCTTCTCTTTGAATTTTTTTTTCCTGTTCTGTTTATCATTTTCACCAATATTTGGATGTATATGTGTAAAAACTTCAACACACACACACACACACACACACATATACTAAGTTCTCAGACAGTAATACATGTAATCCTGAAATTCCTAAATTTGTAACATTTTGCATCAATGAATAGCAATGATCACTCAGTTTTTATTTGAGATACCATCCATAGGAATGATATTATCAGTTTATCACCAGTGACAATATCATTTTTCTTTGAACTCGTTGTTAACAATAAACTATTACAAAAGTTATATACACACTCCTGTTTAAGGATAGTTGAAATAGACAAAATATGTTTCAATCAGTAATTTCATCTTCATTTCATACCATATTTTTACTTTCTCTGATTTTCACACCTGTAATTCAGTGTCTTACACTATGTTATCCACAACAACTTGGACTCAGTTCAAAGGAGTACATGTGTGTGAGTGCGAGAGAGACAGAGATATGGCATGGATGCAAAGTAATATATATGCATAAACATTCACACATATTATGATTTATGTATAGTTGGTTACAGATATGATCAAAATGGGTTAGTACAGATTTGCATAAGAGGTATTATATATAATGCTTATTATGCAAACCTCATTATAACAATGAAATCCACATCATATAACCATTTATAGAATTAATGGCCATTTAGAGACAAATAAAATCATGCAGATGACTTGTCCACATAGGTCAGTGTCTGTACACAAGGGTCATATCCCTTTTGTCAGAACTTATAAACTATTGAGATTCACACTGTTACCATATATAAAATGACTGATCATTGAGAAAAAAATGTATGCATGTGAATGAAATTGACTTAAGGGGTACATTCTCAGAATGAAACATCAGGAACAAAACAAATGCAGAAAAGATTCACATAATTTATATTAGAAATGATTATGACTAAATTGAAAATATAAGAGGAAAGGAAGGGTATTCTTGAGATGAATTGTCATATACAATGATACATGTAACAATGCATACTTTAAATCTTAAATCTGAAATGGTGCTTTATGCAAGCTGCAGAGATTTTTCAGAAATGGAGAGGATCTCTTTTATTTACATTTTCTATTATTGACACATAGTAATGACAACAATCATATAATCATATACCATTTTAAGGAGTATATAGATTTGCAAACAGTTGTGATCTTTATTGTTTAATAAATTTAAAACAAAAGATGGTCTTCACATTTTGATAATTCTTACCATGAAACAATGTGTGATTCCGTCATATTTTATTCTTATTTCGTCTGCTTCTTTTGGACAATCGAACAATTTAAATTTCCCGGACTAACTTATAAATAGACGCGTACGTAATTTTCGGTTGGCCAATGAGAGTGCAGTATTCCATTCAGCGCGTTGTTCTTGAATATTAAGCGGGCGCGATCAGGTACGTGTCGAGCGGTACCGTGGGAAAATGTTTTGGCATTCCTTAAAGGTATGATATTTAGTCAAACTGCTGACAGGGATACATAGTCAAATGTCTGAGCTAAATATCGGTACCCAATTTATTACTCTAGGCGAAATGTGGCTTGAAATAACAGCGTTTATTCTTAAATGGGTCGTGCGAGAAAGGAGAGAAGTGTCCTCCCTTGTAGTTATTATATAGTATATGTAGGACCGGTCGATTGTAAGCAACGATACGAGCCCCTGTGGCGGGGGCAACCCGGGGATTATTTCCGCGATGCGGGCACATAAGAAGGCGGGGGCCGAACAAAACACTTTTATATTAAAACAAATTGGCCTGAACAAGAAGTAGGAGAGGCCTGGGTGTTCCTTATCCCAAGTCTCGTGATTGCTATCTACGGCCCTGTCTATTCCATATGACTAATTGAGACGGACCAAAATGATATAATACAATAGTCTTCAATTTAACGTTTATGTAGTAGTACGAGTTTACTAAGTACCTGTCACGCAAGTGAACACCACGTTTTCTTTATCTAGGATTGTTGGAGACATTTTCACTCAGTGGAGTAATAAGGGTAAATAGCGCCGGGAGCAACTATGAAGGCAAGCCCCCAATTTGTTTTTGTTCCCAAAGAACTCAGGAGCCCATGGTATTTGGTGCCTCAAGATCTCTGGCGCCGAGGCAACCTCCCCATCCAGTCCCTCCTATTGCTTTCGCTTTCACTTATATCTTTGGTGAAATATGTCAGAATTTAGATTTGGTGTAGCTTGTACGTCGCAGATCTTATTTCAAAGTTGGTGACACTTGAAAATGAAACAATGTGTGCAAAAGCGAAAGTGGTTTCCACGTCTACATTATCTAAAGAGATATTATGGTATTCACCTTAAAATAACAGCTTCTAAACACCTAGTGTTTTTAGCCATTTTCCCTTTAGTATTCCTTGGTATAATCAAAAGGAATATCACTTTCCCAAATTGACAAGCAGCACACAGCATTGAAGTAAATTACATGTAGCTGAAAAATCATAATTTGGGGTTAGGGGTAAAAAAAAGAGAATGAAGAGGCATCACGAGTCTTTTCCGTTTTTGATCAATAAAAATGTTTTCAATTATTTTTAGATAATATTCCTCTCTCTCTCTCTCTCTCTCTCTCTCTCTCTCTCTCTCTCTCTCTCTCTCTCTCTCACACACACACACACACACACACACACTCACACACACACAATCATTGGACAATATTGGTAGATGATATACATAAGTGTAAACCATTTCACGCATATGTAACAAAAGACAATATATCTAGTTCGAGATGACACCTTTACTAACCTGTTTTACACGGTGAATAAGAAATGAAACGAGTCTGTAAGATGTTGCCACTGAAACACCTAACTGAACGCCAGTCCTTTTTTTTTCCTTTTTGAAGTAGTGAAAACACTCTCACATCTATTTGCCTGAGTTTATGTTTGGTGTCACCAGTCAAATGTCTATTTATATGCTCAGGAAGTAAGTGTGGTATTTCTCCAAGTTGCCAACATACTTAGAAAACGAAACTTGTATAATCAGATGTGTAATGCGTACAAGAATTGTCTAAAAATAGACATCGCAGGGGCAGAGAATGACGCTACAAAAACCAACTTACTAAATTCTTTGTTTTTGTAGAACTTATTAGAAATATGGAAGAAGTTTCTTTCCACAATGTTCTCATTTCCAATAAAGCATGTTATAAATCGACTTTGGTAAATTTTGTATCAGACTGAGTTATTCTCTCTCTCTCTCTCTCTCTCTCTCTCTCTCTCTCTCTCTCTCTCTCTCTCTCTCTCTCTCAAATTCGTATACGAATCTGGAGATGGGTTAAGTACATGGCTGTACGATCCACTTAATTTAGTGTACATATACACATTTTCAAGTGTCAGCTTTCAGGGAATATCTTCAGTACATTGACTAATAAATAACCCGGAATGATTCATGGGAAGCCATTCCATCCAAGACCTATTTTATTAAAATTTAAAATGACTGAAAGTCTGAGATTAACGGTTTTGTAATATGAGAAAAACAGACAGTTCACACCCTTCCATAACATATCATATCCTATACATCTGGGAATCAGAATAAACTCCTCAATTCACATTTTTTTTATGCCAATGTGTACTACATTTTTCTCAACTATATTATAGCAGTTTTGTTCTGAATGTTATCTAAAAAGTTTAATTTATATATTACCCCACATTTAATTAATATTTTAATGCTATCATAAAATTTAGTCGATTTTGCAAGTGAACCTGCCTTGTGTTTTGCTTCAAGACTCAAAAGCGTTTTATAACTAATTTAATCGATTAATAGGACGCGGAATTAACATGCTTCTATTTATAGACCGCTCCGGGATTTCAGCGGGCCTAGTAATGAATGAAACTGTGTCACTTCAGAAGTGGGTTTTTTTTTAATTATTTTAAATTCAGTTATAAAATAATTGATACAGACATAATAAAAGCAGTTTAATTCTTGTAAGTGAGCATCATTATTTTCTTTTATACAGCAATGTAAGTTTCTTCTTTAATTTCTTCATTCTGGAATTCTTTCTCAAAGCATTAACGTTCAAGTGGAGTATTCAGCGATCGAGGACTGGTATGTAAAATTTATTTGATTCTTTATCTACAATCTCTGTGATAATTTTCTATAATGTTTCTATGCAGCTATATATTCTTTGTGTATTGGTTTGTTTTTCTTGTGTTTTTAAAAGAAAATGAAAAATATGCTTTTATGCTAATGTAGATTAATAACATATACAACTGTCTTTTCACCAAAACATGAGCGTAAGATGCGCAATTCAGTTTTGTATTTTGAATTTCGAAGAAAAGGAATTCCCCAGGATTTCTTCACTGGTTATACTGGCTATATAATAAAGACTTTGTATATCTTAGGTGATGTTACAAGAACTGTTAATTCCCTTTATTTTGATGTATGATTGATGGGTGTAACTTAGGTTCTAGAGTATACAGCTTGGGCTAACTTAATATGTGCTTGTATGTAACAAACAACTGCTAGCTCCCTATGGTCATTTTCACTTCCTGGACTTCATAGGTAAATTGTTGTTGTTGTTGTTGTTTTATGTTTTTTACGCCATTTTTCAGCACACGATATGTTATACATGGCGGCCAGTATTATTGGTGGATGATGATACTATTACATATTCCAGCAAAATTCGTTTTCCCTACTTTCCTAACTGCTAAAGATAGTGTACTTTAGATTAATTCTGGTTAATTTGTCAAGCACATGGTAGCATCCATTTTGCCATACAATGTGCTTAGATCATGTACAATTTCCACAAGTACAGTATCCAAAGAAATGTCAGCCACTACTCTAGTGTGCATGTTACAAATGCAAACAGCTTCACCATACATACGTCACTCAATGAAAAGTACATAAAAATAAAACACCCACCCACCCATCCGCCACCCTGATACGTCACATGTACAGGCAATATTAAACATTGGTCCACAAAAAACGTTTGCACCACTCACAACCACCCCTATTAATTTTCAAATTCAATTCAAGTTAAAGGTAGCTGCTTGTGGGTACGTTTGGTACTATATGTACTATGTCACGTAACTTATTTAGGTCCTTCTAGTGGAAGATCCATACTATTTTATATGGGTCATTCTTGTGGGAGATGTACACTATTCTATTCAGGTTATTCTAGTGGGAGATGTATACTATCGTATTTAGGTGTTTCCAGTGGGAGATGTGCACTATTTTATGTAGGTCATTCTAGTGGGAGATGTGTACTATTTTATGTTGGTCTTTTTTGTTGGAGACATATACTATTGTATTTGTTTTTCTAGTGGGAGATTATCATATTTATAGGTACTTCTAACTGGAGATATATACTATATTATTTCATTAAAATGGGAGAGTTATACTGTTTTAATTTTAGGTTGTTCTAATAGGAAATATATACTATTGTATTTACGTATTTCTAGTTGGAGATATATGCTATTTATTGTGATTATTCTAGTAGGAGATGTATTTTATTTTATGTAGGTGTTTCTTGTGGGAGCTACATACTATATGGTGTAGGTCATTCTAGTGCGACATGTATACTGGTTCATATAAGCAATTCTAGTAGGAAATGCATACAAGTTTTTAGGTATTGCTAGTGGAAGGTGTATGCCATGTTATAGAGGCCGTTATAACGTGAGATGAATACTGTCTTATTTGGGCTCCTCTACTAGCAGATGTATACGATTGTGTTTAGGTGTTTTTTTACATTTATTTCTGGTACACTTTTTACAGTGAACAAGCCAAACGCAAATTAATTATCGTCGTCTCTGCCTCATGTTAGTGTTAGCCTTTTCAACTTGGCAATCTAACACACACACACACACACACACACACACACACACGCTCTCTCTCTCTCTCTCTCTCTCTCTCTCTCTCTCTCTCTCTCTCTCTCTCTCTCTCTCTCTCTCTCTCCATCATGTTGGATTGGGGTTTTTATGTTCAATATAACGCACATTTCTTTTCTAAATTCTCGTTGTTGCTGTTTGCTTTCTTTACAAATACAAACCTTTGCATTTTGGTCACTAAAAGGATTAAAATAATCTCTTCTTCGCTAATCTGGTTCTTTGTTGTTGCTTTTTGTTGTTGTTGTTGACACCTTCGTTAAACTGCAGTTATGCCGGTTAATTCGAAAGGGAGAACCGAACTGATCATTCTTCGATTAAGTCGTAATTACACAAAGTCAATTCAGTCAGAAGAAATTAAATTAAATACTTAGAATTATTTTCTTATAATCCATTGGGGATTTGGATCCCTATGCCTGTTTACAATAATCTGCATAAGTATACTTTTCAAAATACAAAAAAATACATAGTTATAGAAACAATTTAGTGTTTAATATTGAAATAAATTGACCATGATTGGTCCCACTGCAAAATATTTTCTAATAAGGACAACGTGGGATCAAACATGCCTAGTACGTATCCAACGTTCATAATCTTGTATATTATAAAATGTCTCGCACTGTAAAAGTAGGTATAAGGGCACAAATAGTATCTACCACAAAGCCTTGTCTCAACGTTTACAATGTGAAATTAGTCATCGTCTTGCTTGAAAACAAATAAGGTATTCAAGGAATAATCTTTTCTCCGTTGAAAATTGTGAGCAAATAAGATTTAATACCAATCTTGACAGTCCAAGCCGGAGATGCTCGGACATTTGAAGGTAAGAAAAGTACTTTATTATGCCCTTTTTATCCTTATTCTTATTCATTTCTTTATTATGAGTAATTTTTGTGACCATCAGAGATTGTAAATATTACTCTTAATTCATATTTGGTACAGCAATTATTTTGTGATTATGGAGCCTGAAAAACGATAGTACAGTCAATACAGAATGATTTTGTAAAGTGTTCTTTTGCGATTATGAGGCATGAAAAACGATTAAATAGGCAATGATAAACGAATCTGAAGTCGGATCAAATACGTGAAGAAGCTTAAGAGTTTTCTTCTGTGGACGTAAACAGAAAAAGGGCACACACACATGTAAACACATACACTGAGACAATCTAGAAACTTATTTAGAAGATAACATTTATTGATGACATGAACATAAAATTGTGTATACAATGTATGCTTGTATTATATACAAAAGGCCAAACTGATTTTAGTTTTGAGAAGCTGTACCAAGGTTTTCCCATAAAAATTGATCATCATCATTATCTGTACTTTAGTATTACACCATTGCATGCATGTGATTATTCTCTACGGTTTTCGTGCGACTTCGTACATTCGTGCGTCAGTTAGAGGTATAGTATTATACATGAATGTGTAAAGCTTCCTTTGACAAAATTTATTATTAGAAAATGAAGACACATGTCTAGGATATTTGAATGGTCCTTTGAATAATATATAATAAAGACTTTGTATATGTTATGTGGTGTATGAAGAAATGTTAATTCCCTTTATGTTGATGTATGATTGATGGGTGTAATTTAAGTTCTTGAGTATACCGCTTGGACTAACTTAATATGTGCTTGTATGTAACAAAAACTGCTAGCTCCCTATGGTCATTTTCACTTCCTGGACTTCATAGGTAAATTGTTGTTCCGAATCAAACGTTTTGGATAGGACATAAGTGAATTCCTCAGACTTGTCTGTATATATCGTCTTGCCCACGTCAATGCTTGGTTTACACTCTTGCCTAGAGCAGTGTATATTTTTTGGCTAAAGCTTTATTATTCAGCACAACAGTGAATGGTCAGCGTCAGAGTCAGCGCTGTGGAGCACACACTTCAACGCAGTCCATCTCGTAATGATTAAGTCCAGGTGGTACCATTGTTTGCATCGGAAATGCCTGCATGACACTTTATGCTCTGGCTTTGTCTGAACGAATAAATGGGTTATGCTATGGTCGTGGTACGAGCATATAACTAGGATTCGCTGACCGTTCTCATTCATCTTCCAAATGCCAAACTTTGCCAAGAGTCATGGTCAGCACCCACCCTAGCCTTGATGTCGCCCAGTAATATCAAGTTCTCTTGCTTGGGACTTTTGACGATGAGGGAGTTTATATCATCGTAGAACTCATCCTTGGTATCTGCGGTGGTGCTTACCGTGGGAGGGTAACTGCTGATCAGTGACAGGCATGTTATGGTGTGCAGACAGAGGGATATCAGTTTTCCGTTTCCTTCTTAGCAGGGCTCTATCTTTGCAAGTTCCAGAGGCGTATCCAACACCAAACTCTCTGGCTTCGTTAGCACTTTTTCCTTGCCTGACGAACGTGTAGTTCTTTTCTCTGCGGGACGCGAAATCTGGTTGCCGTGTCTGCTGTAGTGCGGAGATGTCAACCTGGAGTCTTGCAATTTCATAGCTGATGAGCCCAGTCAGCATGGTTAGGATATTCCGGGTATCTAGCTTGACGATTGGTGGTTTCCTTGTTGCTTTTCTTTTGCTATTTCTTGGTGCAAGTTTCAAGTTTAAGTCCGTTTTGTCATGCCTTCGTGTACCTTAAGCCTTACGCATCCAGAAAGGCAGACGAACTGTGGCAGGACGGCATCTTATTGTATGGGGGCTGTCCAGGAGTGATGCGGGCGGTAGTTTTAAAGTTGGTCTCTCCCACCGTCGGAAAAAAATGAAATCTGACTCTACGCCAGTCGAGCGATGACTTACAAAGTGTAAACTGGTGATTCACGTGTTGTGTCACCACTGTGATGAGAAGATGGTGTGACCTCTCCAGGGCCCAAATCTGGGCAGGAGGATATGGAGAATCAGTAGTTGCCCATGCATCTGATTACCCCGTTCCACGCAGTTGATGGATTCAAAGGAAAGATAAAGCCGATACGACATGGCATCAGTGGCGTCGCAGTAGTTGCGGAGATGACAGTGAAAACAATACCAAGTCGCCTTAGGGACTCCGCCTCCGGATTTTCTGTTAGGGTTTACTCCCTTCGCCTTTTCCATGGGAGGGTATCGTCGCAAGGCAGCGAAGGTTTAAAGTATGAGTTTATCTTCTCAAAGATGTGCGACCACCCAAGGTTAACGAGCCCCATCTGCCCCGATGTGTCTGGTTTTTAGGCGCCTGAAACTTTCCTATCATCCCTTCTCCAGTCTGATTAAACAGGTTGCGCCGAGCATGGATAAGCCACTCGAGAAGGCATGCAGCTGTACTTGGTTGTCATTGTCTATGTCTGATGCAAGCAAATGGGTTTTTTCAAAGGCAGTGGGTGCAACACTTGTGTAGACTTTTTGATATTAATTACACGCTGTTAGAGTTTGATATATTGTTCATATATGCAGATATAGCAGATAATTTACATAGATTTCATTTATTCTATTTTAGAAACGCTAATTTTTATTGTGCTTATTGTTTGAACACTTCTACGCATCATTGTATTTTATCCATTGCTGGACTTCATTCTCATGAGTAAGACGTTAGGTTAGTTCATTATCCATATGGATGATATAACAAAACATCTTTTTCCCCTGTTATTGAGAAAAATATCCTTTAAATACATTATGTCTACTCAAGTAGAAAATTTCGCCGAAGCTGTGAAATACCCAGAATGTTGATCTAGAAAGACAGGTAATCAATCTACAAGGGACAGAGTAACTGAGAAAATTGCTGCTAATAATGGTACAGGCTTCCAGTTTAGAAAGGGTGCAAATTATCAGAATAAACAACTGTCATGCTTGTAAGAAGTAGTGGAACATCTCGACCGATTACCTAAAATGGAAGAGGTTTGTCCAAAGACTGGCGTTGCAAGTACCAGCAGAGATAGTCAGAAGGCTACACGAGCTATGATTCGTAAATGACGCGAGTACAGTGAGCGAGTCAATGGCGCGTGCACATATTGATCGGTGATACATTTCAGTCGATCGGCAATTGTCTGTTGCTCAAAGATAGGGTACCAAAACTAGTGGTACCATAAACGGTCAAGAAGTTAGGTTTGAGGCAACAACTTGTTTACCGGATGTGATAAAGCTGTGTCTTGTAAGAGATGAGCACGTGCTTGGATGTAGCTCCCCGTGTATGTTTTAGAGCAAATGACTGATTTAGACTTTTTCTGACTAGAACCGTGCTAAATTTATACGTGAACAACGGCATAAGGCATCCTTGAACGTTAATGCAGAGAAATGTTGCGGCTGGTACCATAAAACATTGTAAAGGTGTTGGAGGTTCTAAATTCTTAAGTAGGAAAGGATTAATGCATAATAAATTTACCAAGTCATATGGGCAAAACGTTTCCAAAATGATGTCCCTGAAATGCAGGTCTCAAGAATTAGTGTGTCACACGAATACAAATGGAGGACAACTTAGGCAAGAAAAAATTAATTGATAGGGTGTTGATGGAATTGTATTGACCTGGTATGAATAGCAGGATAGTATGATTCTGTCTCTTTGCCTGAAGACTTGTTTCAGTGGAAAGGACAACCTTCTGGGCAAATACCTTTGAAAGATACCCCGCTCAAAATGACCATTTATATTGTGGGACGAATATTTCATATTACAGATCAGGAAAACCGGTTGATTCTCACTCAAGTTGATTACGCAGCTAGGTACCCAGAAACCGTAACATTACCATCGATTGAAACCGAACGTGTGGCCTATTATCTTGTTGACATGTTCATTCAGAGACCCGCGAAGACTTCCACTAATTGCAGGACGCAATCAACTTTGGAAATATGGCGGAAATTAGCTGTCACTATTAATTAAAACTGTTGCGCACAGTACCATATTGAGCGATATGTAATCTGATTGGTCTAACAAATGGAACGTTAAAAGAAATGTTTGGTTGAATGTGCATAGAGTGACTGTACGATTGTAACATAAACGAGATTGTGTTTACGTATCGCGAGGTACTTCACATAAGTTTGGGGTTTTCACCGTTAGAGTTGTTACACTTAGGACAATTACTGGTCCAATAAGGATTCTGCGTAATTTAAGGCTGGGCGATGTTGCGGACGAAGAAGTAAAACTGTTTACCAATATGTTGCCAGCTTACATGAATTATTAGACAGTGCGTGTTGGATGGCACATAAAGAGATCTCGAAGTCTGGTAACAAGTATAGAATAAGATCATGGATATAGCATGCACTGCAGAAAACGATGACAAGTCGTGAGGCGAACTAAAATCAGACCCCAGTAAAGAGATACACTGGAGTGCCCTCAGGAAGGTGGACACAGGAGCAGAAATGACCACTGTATATCTAAGGTCAATGTCAAGAAATCGTAGATACTCTACACAGGTGTCCAGATGTATGTACAGACAAACTATGGCATTCTTAGTTAATGAAACATACATTGATAAACATAACACTTTATAAAGAAAATAACAGATTTGTACACATCATTTTTACACATATTTATAAGATAAGCATGTTATACTATAATAGATATATATAATTATATAGAAAGGTGTCTTACGAATGATACATAGCTTAATTACACATAATGTACAGACAATAAAGCAATGTGGTGCTTCGATACAAATGCAAGCTCATCAGGAATCATATTATATTTCCCTTCCATGTGCATAATGTTAATACAGTATTGATGCTCAATCAAACTCAATTTTAACAATATTTAACGTATACTTATCATTTTGTTAATAGAAGTAACGAGGTTATGATTATTGAATACAATAACCGGGTTAGGACTAATATACACTTCAAAATGTAGCAAAGCCAAAAATCATGTCCACAATTCTTTTACGATTGTGGAATACTTGCTCTGATACCTTAGTATTTTTAGAAAAACAACACGCTGGTTATCGCCACCGGTTTATCTTCTCGAGTCAATACTCCACCCACACCAATGTCACTTGCATTAATAAACATTGTAAATAAGTAGCTGCAATTGTAGTGCTTAAAGAACCCATGTATTTGTAAGAATGACGGTTTATTTTGTTGTTGTTCTTATGGGATTTAACGCATTTTTCAGCACAAGATACATGGCGTCAAGTATAAATGGTAGAGGAAGAACCCGTAACAGTGAGCGCTTTAGACTTTAGACCACTCGGCCAATCAGGCCCCCGCAGTTAATTTTTAAACGATTCCTAACCTTTGTCAGATTAATGAAACGTATATTTCATGCACAGAACATTTGACCTGATGGAAAGATTAAACGAATTTCGGCATTTGCTACTCCAGACGAACTTTGACAATGACAAATTATCCTTCCAGCGTTTTATGAACATGTTAAAATCTGGTTTGGGTAATTGTGACGATTAAAGTGATGACGTCACTCGTATGCACATCAATGACTAATTTAGGTAAAAGTGAGTTTTGTTTTCCTTGTGTCTCATTTTATAACATGGGACGAAGTCAAGTTAAACATGTAGAAGTTAAGGTCAAGGCTATCTCTGAAGTTATAGTGTCTATTAATGAAAAGAAACTGAAACGAGTTTTGGGTGTGACTAAATATTATCGGAAATCTTTGCATAATTGCCGAAACCCTGACAAATTTGGTGACATATTTTGCGTTTCAAATTCTGTCAATGCAATATTTTAGTGTAGGCACTGGAAATGATTCCATTTGGATCAAACGGTTCATTTTCTATAGTCAGTTCACATTGTGAAATGTGTTTTCTGATTTAGGCACAAGAATACGTGGTGAACTCCAGTCATATTTACTTAATTCTATAAAATCAGTCTCCATATAAATACTGAATTTCTTCAAATATTTATGCTTGGGAGGATTCATCTTATAACCATGTAGTTCAAAATCTATAATTATTTCATCGTCATGATATATTTTATTTGTCTATCTTGTCAGGAAACAAGTGCTCATATTCACATAATAGTCATTCTGTTTGACCCCTTTCCTGTTGTTGTAGATATAAATATTAATTATCGAGATATTTTAATATTTCTGAAATCTAAAGAATGGTTGAACCATTGTCATTGCAGGAAGATTGCATTCCGTCGCTAAAATGCTCACTGTGTGGATCAGGTACATCTAAATTGATTGAATAATTAACTGTACTATCTATATCAACATATTTCTTTGACATATTTACATTGTACAGTTGTTTCCCTTTTCTCCTCCCAGTAGTATTATTGCTTATGCCATTTAGTTTGATCTCATTTGCATCAAGACCATAATGCTTATCCTCAAGAACGTATTGATCCAAAGACCCAGAATTTTATCCTCAGGCTTTTTTGTGTGTTTCTGTCATACAATACTATCAATTTTAATTGAGAAGAATGGAGATTAGATCTTGATACTTTAAAAGCATATGCCAATATTTATTTGAAAGCAGAGACACGGTCAGGACTATTAATCTTTGAATCTTCATTCGAAACCAATTTCTCTTTTCATACTTTAAATGGTCCACATATAGTATGTCGATGCTTTAGTTCATACCGACTCAATTCCGATGATTCAAGAACTAAGTCATTACTAGGAAGTAACAGCAAACGAGCATCCTCATTCTAATCCTCTCTTGTATTAGAGAAATATGACCGTTCATGTTCCTCTAGGTTTGAAGTCTTTCCAAAACCGTTTGACTTTCATGGCGATAATCAGAAGATCTGAGCTGTTGGATGCCTAATGCATGCATAAGTTGCTATCAGACATAACATTTGGACCCTTCATCAGATTAGACAGCTTTAGGAAGGTCATAAATTTTAAGAAGACTTTATAAAAGCTTTTTCATTAGTAATCGTTTCAATATTTCTCCAAGGAATTGTCTCTAGAAATCTTGTGGACGTACACATTATGGTCAAGATGTATCAGCAGTCTAATTGGGTCTTAAGAAGGACGGACATAGTCTACTATTATTCTCCTACATGGTTAACATGCAGGTATAGCTTGCAGATGAACCTTAGCTATCTTCTGATTGGGTTTTGACAAGATCTAGAGCACACAAAACATCGCTTTAAATGTTACGGTCAGTAAAAGTGATTTAAGATATTATTACACGTCCTTGTGACTCCGAAATGAACCTGCCAAGTGAGTTTAATGGGCTTGACCAAGAATTGCTTTTTTTATAACCTCGAAAGAACAACTGAATTTCTCACTGACCACTCGTCGCCATCTGGTACATCATAAAGACTCAGATTTTCACAGAATAAAACCCTGACATTGTTGAAGAAAATCGGAGATCTCGGGATTTTGTTTTTTTAACAATGAGTGATTACGATTTGTCACACTGACTATAATAAACAATAAGTAGTTAAAAGAAGATTACTGTGGCACGATAAGTCTTGATTAATCAATTCTAAGAGCAAAGATGACCACATCAAAAGAATGACCAATAATAAGGAACAAAGTCCGAATCAATATCATTCTAAAACGCTCTTTATGCCATTACTCTGATAACTACATATACAGAATACAAAACAGGGACATCATTCTTAATAGGGTCACCATTTCGATTTAAACTTGTCTTGACAGTTAAAAATGGAAACACAACGGCGGTATTATCTCCAGCTAGGTCAATACCTAGTACTAAATGATACGTTCGTATTGGTAAAGAAATTGCAGCTCCGACATTCGTGGTTCCAGAGACTAACAGTGACGCCAAATTGGCGCAATGGAGGGGAACATCAACAAAGTCGCACTCTGTGTCCTGACTTCTCAGATGCAGGCAAGGTATATTATAGTACACGACTCTGATAAGCTCCAGTGTACCTTAGGGATACGTTTGGAAGAATTACCAATTTTAGTAATATAGAAACATTTGACATGAATGATTCATAATTATCCAAAATAGAATCAGGCTGTAGTTTATTTGACATTTTTGACAATAGAGCGTTTGTAGGATTTACCTACCTACACCAATGTAAATGTGGATTATATTACCACCCCACACCTCTCTCTCCGAACTCTACGTTTATATACAGAGATCAGATATTACCAACTATAACAACAAATGTTTCTGTTAAATAGACAGGAGATTACTGGATTGAAACAGACTGACGAAAAAGGTCTAGGACTGCAAGGTTTTATTATTCCGAATTTATTAACAAGTAAAGATACCTCTCTCTCTCTCTCTCTCTCTCTCTCTCTCTCTCTCTCTCTCTCTCTCTCTATATATATATATATATATATATATATATATATACTTTGCTAAAAATAACGTGTATCGTGCAAACATACCTATCACTGGGGACGAGCCATTGTTTTTGAGTATTTTTGACCAAATACGACATTCATATTCATTCCTCCTGCTTTCCATAGTGTGGAATTTAACAATTAAACCTTTGATATTTTGAGATATCTGGGTATTTGATGTATGGAAACTATGACATTAGGGGTAAGGTAGATGTCTCAGTGTCCTTTAATAATATCTAAATGGAACTGATGGAGATTGTCCACCATTACCTGTAGGACTATGTTTGTTTTGCTGGAGTATTTTTCGTCTCTGTTTGCGTCATACTGTGTCTCATCTATTTGTATTGTAACGGGCAGCAATGTTCATGTCTGTTCCATCAATTTCAGATCTCGAGATTTTCTTTTCCAGTCGTAAGATTCAAGTTTTATCTCAAACTGTTTCAGTTTTTCTTCTTTTTATCGTTTTCTTTCATGTTTTAAAATGTGCATAACTTTTGCCACATTATTAGGGTACCATGGGTGGCTGAGTGTTCTAAAGTGCTAGCCATTACCGTTAAATAGTAGATCTCAGGATCGTGTGTCTGTTCGAGAACGAGTTATTATCTTTTGTCACCCTAATTAGATAGAAAGAATGAGTTATAAATAAGAATCCCTGTTATAAGTACCTCTTGATTGATTAGTGATAAGATCAAACGTGACCTCCCTCATCGAAAAACAGACCAATATGAATACTTTCTAATCAACATCACCCTCAGGAGATCTTTCTGCCATAACTCTTGTAACTGCATATGCTGGGTATACATCAGAGATTTCAATATAAAAAAAAATGAAACCGCTCCGGTGGCCTAGTGGTTAGAGCTTCCGCCGCAGAAGCGGGATGTCGTGGGTTCGATCCACGGCCGAGTCATACCGAAGACTTACAAAAATGGTACTAACAGCTGTCTCGCTTGACGCTCAGTATTAAGAGGTTAGTGTTAGGACTGGTCGGCCTGGTGTCAGGATAATGTGACTGGGTGGAACATTATGCTACATGTCTGCGGCATGATACCCCAGTGCTAGACATCACCATAAACTGCCACACTGCATACATCAGAGCGATATCAGAAGAATTGATAAACCTACGTTAAAACGCCAAATCACACACACACACACACACACACACACACACACACACACACACATCGGTATGAAAACCCAATCAGCAAATGCACAAAGCTAATCTGCCACTTATTCATGCATTTGATAATTTTAAACAAATAATGTATATCCCTAGAACAAAGGTACAATGGAAAAGTAAAAGGTACAGTATGGAGAATTAAATAACAAAATAATGCAAGTATTACAGACACAAGTCCTCAAGTTAAAAGTCCTGCATAAGCTTTAGTGCAAATTTAAATTATATCCATGGCTGTTGTGTCTGTTTAGACTCCTAAAGTGTTGATGCCTCACACTAATACAATCCAATAATTAAACCATTCTTTGATATTTCCTTTAAATTTCAATTCTCCGTTTCCAAGAATCTTGCTATCATAGCACTTTTGTATTTTCACAGAAGACATAATTTGAAAAAATTAATTCCCGCCAAAATGAAATAATGAACCATCAATGCCTTCTGGTTCACGATCTTACAGCACGAATAAATAATTACTAGAAAAAGAAATAACATAGTCCTCTGCTTGACCTCAAGTCACAATCAGCGTTTTCTGCAAATAAAACAATGCGCCCGTAAGCAAATTTTTCACCATATATATTCAGTTGTCACTTAAATGTTTAGGTAGTTTTTCATCAGTAAACCTCTAATGAATGACTGACTGATGGCTAAAGATTTATCAATATATGAAAACTTAGTAGTACTGATACAATAAAGTGTATATTGCTTATAGATACACAATCGCAGCTGTTTTGTTTTGGTCTGGGCAGTATTCAAACTCACAGACAACTAAATATGAGTCAGGTGGACTAACACTCTAACGAATCTGTCTTCTTAATGCCTCAAGTTGCTCCTCATGCACTTGGTGCATTTGATCTCTTTGTCTGGATAAAGCCTCGCTGCATCTATTTTGTAAAGCTTGTTGTATTCTCTGTAATTCAGCGTTGTGGTTTTCCTCCAGTTCTCTCAACTGTCTCTGAAGAAATTCTTTCCGCTCCTGACTATGTCTCTCATCTTCCAGACTAACTCTAGTCGGCAATTGTGCTTGCGTGATAATTTGATTCAGTTCCTCTTGTAAATCTGAATGGAGGATATATCATATTGTTTTCCCAAATTATGTAGTAGAAAATGCATTTTATGTTTTAAAAAATCATGAAACCCATAATTTGTAAACGAAGGGCAAAGATATATGTCCAATCTTATAATTCAACCAGTTTTGCATATAAGAGATGGTCTTACATGAAGATTGGCCTTTTATGAGAGTTGAGAAAATAGCAAAGATGTATTTTGTACTTTACTGCAGAACAAGATACCTATTATAAAGAAACACGCAGTCTTAAGAGTATCTAAGCTATATTGTAGTATCCCTACATACACAAGACAGGGATGCCTAACTACACTTCCTTTCATTCACACTAAAGATAAACAGATATTTGCACCCGTTTCATGTGAACATAAGTTTGATAATGTCTTTCCTTATAACGAGAGTATTTAAATTATTATGTCGCGCGCGTTTGTAGTTAGCTGTAGATATAATACCAAGTCGATTTGTGGTTCTCTCCACCTTCAAATTCGTTTCAAGAAAACATTCTAACGTTTAAGTTCATTGGCAAAAATATCTTTCCAAATTCAAACTTGCTATATCCTTTCAAGTACATGCATATAAAATAATCTACTAACATTAAATAGGACGATGGATATAATAATATATATATATATATATATATATATATATATATATATATATATATATATATATATATATATATATATATATATATATATATATATATATATTGCATAGTAATTTCTGTAAGTTTACCTTCCATATGAAAAGCATGTTGTTTTATCTTCAGATCCAGTTGTTCTAGCATTTCTGACTCTAGTTGTTTATCTTTTCCAAATTCTTGAAATGCTTCAATTGCCTAAAATAAGTGAAGACATTTAATGATTTGAAAATATAACGCTCCAATAATTATCAATATATCTCTGTTATCCTTTAATCATCTCATTTTACACACTGTCATTTCCGAGGTTTAGTTGTAAATCATAAACATTAAAGCTTTAAGACCTGTTAACAATCTATCTCTGCATTTAACATATTTTTAAATAGATCCAGAATAAACAATATTGTGATAACATAGTCTTGCCAAAGTTTTTAGACTGTCGTGTCAAACGCTGCAAGATTTAAAATTAGTTTTTCACAATTATTTATGTACACGTAATATTAATTAATTCATATGTGATTGGTTTGATACATAATTTGTATAATGGTTATTCACATGCAAACTGTATATTTTCATATACAACATATACTGTATTTATCTGTTATTATATATATTCGATTATACAACAATAATTTAAAATGTTACATTTCCCCATTTTTCCGGAGAGACAATCTGAAATGTGCACTGTACTAGAGATCAGACGCTCTATGTTGGGGAACGGTTTCGTGAATCTAAAGGAAATCGCGAAGCCGCGTCCCAGTGAAGTTGACGCAAAACATAGGAATGGAACTTGTTGCGCCACTGCGATCGTCACCACCAGACTGAATTGCAACTTTTAGAACGAACGACAAGCGAGATAAATTTTGTCGACGTCTACTCGGATTTTTATCCCACGGCATAGGTAATACAAATAAACAACATTTTGGTCAATCTGCAATGTGCCTGGTGACTGTTCTAGTTTAATGAGCTAAGACATTAAGCAAGGTGTTTGGTTTTTCCGTTACTCGAAATAAATATAGTTCCCTCACTATAGCCAAGGCAAAAATGTTGGTGCTGGTCTATTTTCCCCCTTCCCTAAGTACGACATCATAGCTCGCATTAGGTCAAGTGGATGACCTTGAAATTAAGTGTCCAGAATAGATAGAAACAAAAGTATGGGTCCATATTAACGTGATCCAATTCTTGGTAATGAAAGGTGCCGAGATGAGTGATACTGACCCACCTTGTCTGAAAATCAGCAGGTCTTACATGAGATGTGAACCAATGAGGTTTTGAGAGCAGTTAAAGTGGTGTCTTGTTCATCCATATTATTACACAGGACATATTTCACTTGGGCAAGGATCCATCGTCATTGTACATGAATAGCCAAACCTCACCCACGATTGTATAGATCTTCATTTTGTCCGATATTCTCTCTTACAAAATGATGCAGGTACCATTGATTGTGAAACGGTAGGTTTTCGTTGTGATTCATGATAACCATTTCTCGTCGAAGAATACTGAATCGTTACCGATTGATGTCCGGTTCCCTGCAATGGTGTTCTTATGCGTACCACTGTGAGAATATATTGAATTGTCTTCATACACCAGTAAAGTAAATGTCATCTCGTTTGAACGATTTCTCCACCACTGTTTGTGAGAAATGTTGGTTCCGAATGGCAAGCATAAAAAGTTCCAAGCGTGAAGGTCACGCTAATGAGGGAATATCTCAATATCCTTGGTGAGCTCAAAAAAGATAAAATAATTCCCACTTGAGCGTAGCAATCAGGTTAAAGCGACTCTCCGGTACGCTCGCTTCGGTACGCTTGCTTTCTGTATCACATTTAAAACCAAGATGTCGAAATGTAATCGCATATATGGCGGAAGTTCTAAGCAATAGAAAGATAATCGACTGTCTAGGACTTCAGAAACGCGATTGATAAGATAAAGGCTGTGAGTCTAACCTTCCTTTTCACTGCAAATTGCACCATCCTTGGTCTATCCCAATAGTCAGCTGTTGAGTGAAAACCCTAGGGATAAAGAGATCATTCCATTTGTATTAGATTGTTAATGCGGGATGAGTCCGTGAATACATTCCATCTCTCTTGGACATGGATTTGTTACTGAAAACACCACTTCAGAAATCCTAAACAAGAACACATAGGTCTAGGGACTTTCTTCCACCTTGTCGTTTGAGATAGGTCACTACAATTTAGCTATCGGACTGAATGAGAAATTTATTCCAGCCATTATCAAAATTCTTTCGAAACCTTTTGAATCTCGATAATATGCTGGTATGTAAATGACCATCAAGAGGGGCCACACTCCAGTTGCATCATGGAATGATGGAAAGAGGATTTCATCACCCAGCCCCCTCCTCATAGTATGCACCCTTGCAGAGCGTTATTGCCAAAGCTTCTACATGCAGAGGTATTCCTGAGGCGAGTAAAGTTTTCCCATTTTCAAAATGTGAGCCTCAGATTGAACAGATTATGCAAATTGTTCTAATAGTGAATGGTTTAGTTTCTATCCGGATCACATAATCAATTGTAACGGGTTTTCATAGAAGGCGACTAATGACTAATGTATGTTGCCACTCTGAGGAATCCCATTAATTATCTGCATCATTCATTGTTCCATATAAGCGAGGAAGCCACCGTTGTACTAATTGAGTTCTTGTTCCTTAGGAAGGAGGATTATTTATTAGAGAGATGTGTTCCAGAAATAGATAACCAAAATTGTGAATTAGTACCAGGTCGGATAAATTCTTTCTGACAATAGAAATTAAATGAAAGTCTTG
Organism: Unio delphinus; assembly: GCA_029339505.1. Classification (NCBI taxonomy): domain Eukaryota; kingdom Metazoa; phylum Mollusca; class Bivalvia; order Unionida; family Unionidae; genus Unio; species Unio delphinus. The sequence continues at coordinate 3,842,756 of JAQISU010001242.1, read as the reverse complement.
TGAGATGGTACTTGAAGTCATACCTCATGCAAGTCCTCGGTGATTGCGTAGTCTCCCTACCGGATGCTACTTTCAAACAGTTCTTGCATTCCAGTATTAGCCCAGGAGCACGAATGAATTGACTGTATGCACTTAGGTTGAGTAAAGACTACATTGTTTGTAAGCCCTGGGCAAAACAATAAAAGATGCATTGACAGTAGTACTGAGTCCCTCAAAAGCCAATCGTTTACTTCATATGTCCTCAAGGCAAATCTTCCAAATTCGGCAGCAAATGGATGGAGTCTTTCCCCACCCACCGGGAGATGTGATAAGGGCAATTTAAAGATGATATCATTTGAGATACGGAGGGTCTCATGTCCACTTAAGCTCGGAGAAGATGTGGTTTCTAACGGTTGTAAATTGGGTAGGCCTTCTTTCCATTGTCATGTGCACTACGTGACATTCTACATCATTTTGTTGATTGCTTTGAAATTCCTTACGCTGACACTGAGATTGCAAGGGATGGAAAGATAGTATTATCGGTAGATTGTTTGCGGATTCTATCAACCTGATCAACAGAGAGGAGATTAGATGATTATGGTTAGGAACGTAGCTTGTCATTATCTTGGTCTTTATGAAAGATAGATGCATAGAACACTGCATATCATTCCAGCAGGTTTATGTACATAGCTGTGGTTATCGCTTTTGTTAGAGTATGTTCAAGACACATGCCATTATAGAAACAGACTCCCACACATTCTCGATGAGAATCTGGATTTGAGAAGATATGTGTTCCATCTACCTTAGATATTAGATCCAAATTTTAGCTGAAAGCCACGACATTACACATCAACTGATGAATGTACAAATGGAAAACTGGTGTTTGGGGCTTGCGGAACCGCCAATTACAATTTTGAGGTAAACCTCCTGTGATGAAAGAACGTCAACGGACGCTTGTGACTTCTGATGAATTTTGTCAGGAGCCCGAAATGTCCGCAACTCATTTAGACTGTGGAGCAATTAAAAGCAGATTTTAAAAAAACATATTCTTTCTTTAGTGAATGATTTTCTGATGCCAGAAATATAGACAAGGGCAAGTGTTGTACATGAACGAGGAGTACAGAACTTTGACAGCAGTAGGAAGAAACATAGACTTCTGCGATTGTGTCTTTATACATTATGGTAAGATCTAATAAAGATGAAGGAACTTTATAGCAAGTTTTCGTAATTGTCAGACAAACAGATAGTGTTAGTGATAGTGTTTATTATTTATAACCGTGTGGAGAGGCACTCTCTCGTGTTACATGTGAAGTAGCTGGAGAAAAATTTCGAAGACAGTGGCTAACTTCACACGTTAAACGCCATGAGTTAGATCCCGTTATTTCCAAGCTGTTGCGAAGTAAAAGCACACTTTAAGTGGCAAACACGTAAGGATAAGCAATGGGCATTTCTTGGATACGGAGGCGTCAAGTTTGATAGTGTATGCAGGAGCTTCCTGCCGTCACTATGCAGGTTGATCTATGAGAGTATCTGTCCTACGCAGGAAGTTGCGAGGAAACAATGCGGTTTCGACTACTCTATAAAATTAGTACAAGGTACGCAGGAAGTGCCTAGTGGCATAATGCCATAACAAAAACTGAACTAAGTTTTACTGATGTCCGAAATTGTATAATCGAATGTGGTTGAGGCCCATATCGATCAGCGGAACAATCAAATTGACTGGCATGACGTTGTCAAGTTTTCGAGGTTTGGACGCGTACTGTTTGGCTTCCTCTTGAGCATTGCTAGTACTGCCGTCATTTGACTTTTGTCCTTATAATATCCATGTCTGATATATATTCATAGAATGTCAGCCAGAGTAAGCTACACACGTAGCGTGTTCAGTCTGGTGTAAGACAAATATAAGTAGAGAATTTATAAACGTGTGGAGAGGCACTTAATAGTGACCATGCAAAACATTACACTACGACAATTACCTGTAAAACAGCGCACATGGTGTCCACAAGTAGCATTAAAGGTTTCTCATTTCTACTGACGAAGCTGACGCTACAATATCAATTTTAAAACAAGGTTTCATGTAGGAAAGCCCAACTGATTGCCGATTAATGTAAAATCACCAAAGCGTCGCTAATGGTAACCATGAAGAAAACTTGTACGCATCCGACCGCGGCAGACCATATATAGTTATATAAATGAGTTTTCTAGTTTTCTGAAGTACACATGCATATAAACGTGTGCTAAAACGTCATTGTTGATACTTACGTAGGGCATGCAACAATATCCATTTTAAGACAATGGTGCCTTTCGGAAAGGTCAAATAACACCCTATACAGGTCAAATTAGTAAAGTAGTATGTAAATAATTATGAAGGGGACGTTACAATTAGAAAATTGCTTATATATATATATATATATATATATATATATATATATATATATATATATATATATATATATATATATATCCGAAGAAGCGGAAATGATACAGCAATATCTGTATCATACATTAGACTTACATCTATTAAATACGGATATACCAAAGTAGGGGACGTCAAGCGACCTATGTGGGTATTTATCATGAGAGCCTTAGTGTATGTAGATGTCAAAGTCAGCCAAGAAAGTAAAAACAGCCAATTCGGAAAAATATATGGAATATGCTTCCATACTAATATGAAACTCCTCCAACGCACTTTAAGGTAGAAAAGTTCCATAGTGGAATATGATATGCCTCTCTGTATGGAGAGAGCAATCTAGTCGAACCGAGCGGAAGTAGTAACAAGTTTTTCATGGAATTTAGCACTAGTTTCAGAATCAAAGGGGTGATCACTCTAAGTAGCTGCCATCTAGGGCCGACAACTTTTAGTTCCTTAGCTAAAATGTTTAAGCATCGATTGTAGATAGTTGTATTTTCCTAATGTGTTATGATCGGGTAAAATTTTTGACGAAGCGTGTGTGTGTGTGTGTGTGTCAATCAGTCGATCTACTGAATCTGGAACAAATATCTTACCTTGTAACCAAGTACGTGCAAGTGATCCATGTACTTCTCTTCCATTGTATTGCGGTCGCTGATGTATTCAGAAAATCCAGACCTCTTGTTATAGTCACCAGAAAGCAATTTTTCAGCGACTGGAGCATACAGCGTCTGAAGTAGCTCACGTGATACCCGGAAAGATACTTCTTTGTTCTCTTGATCGATGTGCTCGAACTCTTGACTTAATCTGACCTGAAATAAAACCTATTTATTTATCTCTCGATCTCTCTGGAATAGCATTAAATATCGTAGGCAACGTAAATGTTTGAAGTCGAGCGATGGTGAGCAATTTGCTCAAAAAAATATAAACCTGCCTCTCCTGCATCCCACTCTTCGCTATCATGGTGATAATTCTCTTGCAAACATTGAACAATATGGTCCAGTTTGTCTGCATATAGGGTAAGTAAGATGACTTATCACGATGTTTTCCATTGTACATATAACCTTTTCACGCAATCTGCTACTGAACAGTGTACTTTGATTCATGACCACTCCAGTGGTCTAAGTGACTAGAAGGTCCGCCACGAATGAGGGAGCTAGTGGGTTTGAACCCTGACCGAGTCATATCAAATACTTATTAAAATATTACTAAAAGCTGCCTCGCTTGGTGGTCAGCATTAAGAGGTTAGTTATTAGGCCTGGTCGGCCTGGTGTCAAGATAATGTAATTGGGTGGGACATCATGCTACATTTCTACGGCATGATGCCACAGTGCTAGACATCACTTTAAACTGCCATACTGTAGGTATCTTAGCGATATGTCTGAAAAATTGTTAAAGCTACGTTACAATCCAAAGCACACACACACACACACACACACACAAACTCTCTCTCTCTCTCTCTCTCTCTCTCTCTCTCTCTCTCTCTCTCTCTCTCTCTCTCTCTCTCATTCCAAGCCTTATGCCATACGTTGCTTCCATGTGTAAGTAAAGAACAGCAATAATCTTACACAATGCAACGGGAGCACAATGATTTCTAAGCTTGCCCATCTTTAAAAAAAAAGCCAAAACTATGTACCATGATTTGCAATGATCCATACAACAGTGCAAGGACATCTGCGTCCACAAGATTCTCTTTTACAACTCTATCTGTTCACGGCGAGTTGTTGATATCCACATTTTTAAATGATGATCGAAACATTAGCCAAGTTTCATGGCCATCCATTTAAATCTGACAGACTAATTGCTTTCAATATATTCTGTCCTACACAGCAATTATATGCACCTAAAAAGGACAATATTTATCATAACAATTCCAGGAGCAAAGTGGTTTGTAGATATACACAAATTCAAACGATGGTAATAGTACTTAAATTCCATGACAATCTATCAACAGAAGCTAGTTTAAATTAACTTGATCGTATTATACCCTGCACTTGACTAAAACAAAAACGGTAATAACTACAAGCAATGGAATTTATTGACTTCTACATCGCCATGTGAAGACATTGTTATTTACCACATATCACATCCATCGATACTCGAGAGACTGGTTGCGCTAAGGAAAGCATGTACCGGACCGAAGGACAGAATGAGAAACGAGGATCATTACTCACTCCCATGGCGTGTATAGTAGTGGTGCATAACATTCGGCATCAATTAAACATCTTGATGTGACAACTAACAAGTGAGACATTTGGAGGGAATAAGAAACTCACACTGCATATGAAAATATGTAATGTTGCATTGCCGTAACAGATCGAAAGAAGCCTTTAATCCGAATTCCAATAATGAACAATGAACGAGAAATAAAATACTTATATGTGACACTAAGTGCTCTTTAACAATTATGAAACGTTTCAATGGCTGATAAATGTCCATTTTCAAGCTAAGATGTTGCCAGTCCCTAATAACAGAGCTCTTAACGTTCTCAGTTTGAGCCAACTCCTTGCAACACTTCTAGAGCAAACGTGTTGGCTGTAAAAGTATTCTGTCTAAACAAAAAATGAAACATAACTGTACGACACAGGATTCGTACATTCTGTCTTGTCCTAAGTAGTCACAAACGACTAAAATGTGATCTATAATGTATTATTAAAAAGAATTTCATGCAAAGTGTTAGTAGGAAATATTTCTCAATACGCACATGGTACTTAAGAAAAAGAAAATTGAACTGAATTGCTAAATGGAAAATAATAGTATCAGTACTGAATATGAGATGCATAATTGGCTTCTGGATTTACCAATAGCCTCAAGTTAACGTACCACAAGCTTATCCATGTATTCCCCATTGTCATTATTCACTGCCCTTCCTCGAAATATGTCCAGTACTTCTTCGAGACATCTTTCATGGGCAGCATGGAGTGTGCCAAGTGTCTGCGTTGGTATTTCGATAGAGGCGAACATGATCGCAATGTACAGAGCTATAGAATCATCTGCTGCTCGTTGGCACTCCTTGATAGATAAAGCCTGTAGCGTGTCATGGAATTTTGGAAGGTCTCCTTGTAGAATGCTATGAACATAGCTTTCTGCTAAATCACAGAATTCTGGAACGGATAATATTTCCGACTACTTAATGTTTGGTTAGAAGCTTAAGTCAAAACTACCTCAGCACATTCTTGTAACATTTGTGTAAGAAACTCAAGGTTTAATCTAATATCAGAAACTTATGTTTACATTCATGTACGTAATTAAATACTTGCATGTCGTTAGAGGAACCAAAGTCAGGAAAATGGGTATAAATTTACAAAATAATGTAAATATGAATGCTCACAGAACGCTGCACTAATACTAGTGATACATATATACATTAAACAATTACAAAGGATTGGGGATCATTTAATTGGGAACAAATCTAACGTTTTCGCTCAGGTGCGAGGTAATTCAGACAATCTATAATTTGAATAAATTTCAATGTTTTTCTATTTCTATAAATGATAAACGTTATTATTGTGCATATGATTATATGTGTGAAAAATACGATTGTTTGATTGCCTGACAATGAATTGAAGAACCAAGTCATCTATCTGTCAGTTAAGGAAACCACAAACTGGCACCGTTGGAAAAATCTAGCAGAATAAAGTTTTACAATTTACAAAGTTTGTTAAAGTTAATCGGAAATCCAAAATGGCTATGATCTAATTACATTGTCCAGACGACTCGGATCATTTGGTCGGTAAGACAGTTTCTGAATTTGCAAAGTGAATTTTGATTTAATTCCTATTAGCAGGAACACTGTTTATCTATTTCATAAGAGAGAATATATTTCATAACATACATTTTGATTTTTAAAAAATCCATGAACTCACTTCTGCCTGTAGCAGGGATATTAACATCGATCAGCTTCACCGGACTGTTCTCGAAAATGTAGTCACAAAATGTAACAGCTTCTTGCACAAAATCGCTATCTAACTCTTCATCTGTTATCTCGGATAGTCTCTTGAGCACATTTTTGCGAGCGGGACGCTCGAAGGTAAAGCACTTTCGCCTGGGAAAACCTTTTTTGATCCGGTTTCTTTGGTCATTGTAAGCTTTGGCATTTTCATCTGTGCCGTCATCGGGCCGTAACTTCAAGGAGTGTTCGAAATATTCATCTGGACTTACCTCTCTACCGTCAATGATCAGGTCAAGTGTAAAATCCCGTAGAGAAAGAATAAGGTCAGGAAATGTGCTGATATCAGAAGATCTTTTATCTGCAAGTTTCTTAGAAACTTCAGCCACCAAGCTTTGATATAATAAGGAAAGAAATTTGTACGAACGGACTGGACATTGTCAACTATTAGCAGAATAAATTTTGCTTTTAACCAGTCCATGAAATGAAATTCAAATTGATTACAAGGTTTCGATTTTTAAAATAAGCAAGCAATGATTCGCGTTTCCCCCCCCCCCCCCATTTTATTGGTATAGATACCTGCGTTCAAGTACATAGCTAACAAACCACACAGTATAGTATATAATATTAACTGTCAAGATACTTCTAGAATAATAATGCTGTTGCTGTATAGTATATGATATTAACGTTGATTCAAAACTGGCTGGCATAAAACAGGAAGAAGAATTCCAGTTATCTCCCTTTCGCGCTCTCCGGCTAAACCATTTAAAAATTCGGTCGTTAATTTAGATAGCCTGGTGCAAATCCCTATTAAATCGTCAACCTTTGTGTGAACTATCCCAGATATCCCACGACGATTTGCATTATTAGGTAGTACCATAGGAAAGTGCACATAAACAGTTAATTCTATCAATGATCATAAAATCGACGTCTTTTTCCTGACAGAAACATGGCTAAAACATAAGGAGATGAGCCCAAGTGCGCGGATCTAACACCCACCGGTTACTGCATCAAGTCGTTCCATCGCCACTCTCGTGGAGGCGAAATTGCCGTATTCACAAAGAATTCTATGATAAAATGTTTTTTAACACAACACAACCTTCATTTGCTGACTGAATCTCACGTTTTAGAGCAGCGCTCATTATTATTATTATTATTATTATTATTATTATTATTATTATTATTAACTTCAGATACTTTTACAATACTAATGCTGTATATATATATATATATATATATATATATATATATATATATATATATATATATATATATATGCGATGCTATTAAAAATCATTCGTAACAGGCTAGACAAAATTTGGCCAAAGGATACTCAAGTTTTTCCACAAGATCCTGGCTCAGAACTGATAGAACATTATACACCAATGTGCTGCATAAAAGGAGGGCTAATGTCAGGATCCATATGTCGTGTTCCGGATTTCCCTTTAAATATAAATATATATTCTATTCATCAAAACAGGCATCAGTTCATGAGTTGTAGGCAATTATTTCCACAATAAGTGGCCAAGTTAAGTATTTCTTAACCCGCCATTCGAATTATTATTATTATTATTATTATTATTATTATTATTATTATTATTATTACATATTTTAGGCCACCGGCCGAAATGTACATACTCTCTCTCTCTCTCTCTCTCTCTCTCTCTCTCTCTCTCTCTCTCTCTCTCTCTCTCTCTCTCTCTCTCTCTCAAAATTACATATTAAGTGGTGAATGCCCCAAATTGTGGAACCTATATTTTATAATTGTAATGTTAGGAAAATTAATAAAAATATCATTACATTGTACAATGCATTTGAAAATGTATATACTTGAATATGGTCCTTCTTTTAAAATATTTATGTATCAAAATTTGAATAATAATTTCCTAATTTCCAAATCTGATATAAAAATTCATAATAAGTTTTCGAATGCACATAATATAAGATTACTTTTGAAACGGAACTTTTGTTGTAGAAAACATTAGATTCACTTCTTTGAAACTGTAAGATGTATTTCACAATTTCTGATTGTATAATTATTTATAATTTTCATAGATAAATTCATAGTATTTGATCAATTAAACGTATTTAAATGGAAATATAAATGCGTTCTAAAATAGATAAACTCGCATCTACTTACACTGCTTCAGTTACAAAATGTTTTATTTTCAATATGAAGGAAACACCTCAGCTCACTAGAGGCACTGATGCTCAGCAGTTCACATTCAGCAAAGAAATTTGAAGATAAAGTGGTTGCTTAACGACGTGAGAGACGCGCTATTCCACATATATTGGCCATGCTACTCACTGTATGTGGTGTATGATGGATACAGTGTTCAGTTATGACATCGTTTTGTGTACGTATGAGAAAGACAGTCAAAGAATTGAACTTTTCTACATAACGAATACAACCAACCTAGAAACAACCGGATGCACATAAAAATCTAATAAAGACGGCACTCATGCGATGTATCGCATGAATTATAATCGCATGGATAAAGCTCACTACCTTAATCGTATTTTATTGTCATAAAATTTTCAATAACTAAAGGATATGAAACTGCTTTATAAGAAACTACAAGACTTTCCGTTATACAAAACAGTCAAGTATTATGCCGCATGACGTGAAGAGCATACAGGATAACAACGATCAGGAATACTGCAGTAACTGACTTATTAATAGATGCATGAAAGCGAAAAATAAATGAATGACAGATAACAGTTGACAAGCAGATGATGGCAGTAAGAGCACATTTCATTTATACATATATACATATAATAGTTAGTTAGTGAATCAGTTAGTATCCGAATTAAAGCTTAGTCATTCAGGACGTTGCCATTATTGGTAAGTAGAATGTTATCCCATTCTATGAAAAGCATGGTCCCAGATAGAATATTATTGCATGTACCAATCTAAATATGAATCAAGCAAAGAAGAAAATATAATTAACATCACAGTGTCTTTTGAATTTTCACTTTGCATTCGATGAAAATGGAATTTATGTTCAAACGGAATGCATGTATGTTCCACTCAAATTGTTGGTTTCAATTCATATAAAATACATAGTTCAAAACCATAGATTTGTAACAAATGTTACCTTTTTGATATCGCCAAGTCCTTCGGTATCCAGAAGTAGCATAACCTTGCCATTTCCCTTCGGATGCATTAAACACCATACCCATAGCCCTTTGGTGACACTCTCTATAGTAGAACCCAAAGGAAAGCCTGCATTTTTTAAAAAATCTTACTTTAATGTAAATAATGATTTGTAACTATAAAATATACTGTCCAATTAGTGCTAATTATTTGATTTCTTTGTTTATTTGAACAGTCTCTCTCGCTCTCACTCTTTGTGACAATGAGGATATACAATGTTATAAAATCCGAAAAATTTAATAAATACATTACCAAAAAAAATATCAGGAACGTTTAGATTCGAACTCAGTCTGAGCTATACGTACCTTGCTAATATGTATGTATCTAAAGAAGATCAAATAAATACATATAATGAACAGAAGCAACTTTCAACTGACTAACTCAAGCACAGCCAGGTTTCATAGTCTACCTACATTTTCTTATATAAACTGAAAACCATGTTTGACACGAGAAGATAAAATAAATGACATCCCTATTACCGATACAAACATACCCGAGTTGCATCCAGCCAATCTATTAAGCAGGAAGGATTTTCCTGTTCGGTAAGGGCCTGCAATGGCCACAACCACAAGTTCTTCCTCTATGCATTGTATTTCCTGCAACACCTTTCGATCTATCTGCAGTGTATCCCCTCGACCCGTTCCGATCCAACAGCAGGGTTTTTGAAAAACCGTCAGGTGCTCGTATTTACAAGCGGGCTTCATTGTAGAGGCCATAGAATCGATCTCGTTAATATATTTATCCTTTATAACTAGTCAATGAATCGGTTAATATAGTTATCCTTTATAACCAGTCAATGGATCATCCAAAAGTTTACGTCTTCATCTGACAATGCAACTAAAAGGAACGAAATACCATTTTATTAGTTAATTAAATGTATTCTATCATATAAAAAACAACTAATTTACTAACGATTTTGGCAGACAAAATAAAACGAAGGAAAGGAATTTCATGGATACATGACAAATACAACAACTAGCTGAAAGTTCACGCACCTACACAATCTTAAAAAACATGGAAGGGATCTGAAAGATAATTTGAGGTGAAAATATGTGATGATTTGTTATTCTATGCAAATGACTTTGAACAATTCCTCAGAGGTCAAGGTAGGAAAGTCGACAAAATTATATTTTATGCATTAGTTTCTATTTTAAAGAGTAAACTGCCTGCGTGATTTCCAATAGTCAAGAATTTAGCAGCACAACAAGGTAGAGTAACTGAAAAACATACTGGATCTCCATCAACTTCGACGTCTGCATTGCAGATGAAGAAGTGTGCAATGCAAGACAGCACACAAAACTAGATGAATACATTTTCTACATAACCATTGTTATGTATACATTTTATGTTTAAATTGTGTTTATGATTGCAGATTGAATTATTTTCAGACAACATATTATGTGGCTACATTTTTCATGATTGTAACTTATATTAAATGACTGTCATCATTTGTAAGCAGCATGTTAACTTGAATTTTAGTTCTGGACATTGGTTTTCCCTTGGTAAATCCATGATCCACCTGATGCTTGCTATTATGTCTGTTAAAATTTAACAGACCAGACTTTGTTCTCAGATTTGATGGGAAAATGACCAGCATACTAGTTCTCTAATTGGGTGTTAAGGTTTTTTTTAAAACAAAGGTTGTGATCAACAGCAGCAGAGTGGTTGGACAGACCTTTTGCTGGAACATCATTTAATTACAAATAAAGATTCATACGATGATGAAAACAATAAGGTTAATAACAATACCAAAAAGAAGCTTCCAACTGAGTTTTTCTAATTTGTTAGTTTATTTATTGTTTCTTTATTTTTTGTCGTGAGTATTTTTTTAAAATTTGTATGCATGTTATGTTTACCTTTCAGACATTTCATTGAGGTCGCACCCTCTCTGCTGCTGTGTAATGTGTGAGTAATTGAATCATTATTACATCAATAATAGGGCACCGGTTATAGAATCTTACACAACTAGATTAGAGGCAATTAAGATATATCTTCCCGTCCGTTATTCTTTCCAACAAAAATTACAAGATCGTCCGGGGTCTCAGGTGGCATTTTCAGAGAGTTCGGAACATTTATGAAACCAATTGTCGAACCAACACAGAAAATTCTTACATCAGCTTAGGCAACACAAAAACGCTTGAGACATTGACTGTTGATATTGTTGGGCGTCTTCAAGCATCTTTACCACCACCCCAGTAACAGAAACCTCTGTCAAGAATCAGAATGCATGGCAATTGAAAAATTGACGCCTGAAGGTATTGTTATTATCAGAGATCCATGATCAAGTTGAACTTTACCGTCATATTTTAAGTTTTTAATTGCAGAAATATCACTAATATTTTTTGTAGTTCATTTGTATATAATTGTATATTTCTCTAATATACACATATTTGAGACGTATTTGCAGCGTTATATGTACAGTATTGAAGAGTAGTTACAGTGTTATATATTATTTCATTTTAAGGACGGCACAAGATTTATGAAGTTATATACAGCGTTATATACAATTTTAATTATAAGGACAGCTTAATTACTATGCGAACCCCTAGATTACCAAACTATGTTTTAGCAGGCTCGGAAGGTATATGTAATCTTAATTAACGTATCATAAAGACGGTACAATTGATATAATCTTAACTAACTTATCCTAAATTAGCTTTATCATAAAGACTGCACAATACATATGATCTTAACTAATTTATCCTCAGTTCTCTATGTTTAAGAGATTTCAACACACACACAGACACACACACAAACACAATCAACCCCAGTACAAAAGAGCACACACAACTTGGTGAAATGGTGGGAGGTATATTGTTTCTGTTGACGTTATATATATAATACCTGTATAACCAATAAATCTAAAAGTAGCTACCGGAGCACAATGAGTGTGGCTTTATCGCTGTTTGTTTTGTCTATTTTTTATCGCTAAGAAAATCTAGATGAAACCAGAAAACTTAAGAAATTAGAAAAAAGATAATTGTTCTAAAAATTAAAAAGAAAAAGAAAAAACAGTGTTCATCAATAAAAGTGTTTTACAGGCTATTCCTTGACAGGAATTATATGCCCTGATTATATTAGGATGCTGATGTAATCCAATCACTGTCATTGACATTGAACTTCTGTCTTACAGAAGAGTTATATTTCAGAAGTAATATACTTTTGTTTGTATTAATTAAAAAACACGATTTGTTTGTATTTCATTGAAAATACCGATTTGGTTACAATATTTTCAACATGATGAATAATAATTTATTTAGAAGTGAATACCATTGTAATACAAGCGAGGTAACTCTTTGAACACTTAATGAATCCTTGAAAAAGTTATCTCTCTTCATCTGTTTGTATCTAACAATACTGGAATGTAATATTTGTTGATATTTTTTCGAAAATATTGATTTCTATATTTGATCTATGAGAGGTGAACCGATCGCATGCAAATTTCTAAATATTTATCGGCTGCATTCATTGATTGAAATATCATTTCTGTTTTTGTATTTAGAGATTTAATCACCCTTTTTTGCACTTGTTTTACATCTACCATTATTTCCAAATTTGCAATTCTGACTGTGTTACAGCTCTTAAATTAAATAAATATTTTTCGGACTTGAATCAATATGATCAATTACAAGACAATATGTGATTATCCGTTATAGCACTCGAAAATAAATGTATGTCAGAAATCCTTTTTCTTCCAATTAACACCAAACAGTAGTACTATTAACATAACCGACTAGTATTTTAGTCAACAGTTCCTAATGATGCCATCACGAGACGCTTGAACAATTTCATTTTTGCTCCATTTTATATAATAATAATAATATCAAAGTCATTGTTATGAAATCTAGCTAGACAGACTTCGGCGATTTTTATAATCTTGTCACTGTCGGGGTTATTTTTGTATCATAATATGTTTTTAGCTCTATTAGTTTACCACCACATTGAACACACAACTGTGTTTCACCTCTAACCAACACCACATTTCAAGCACGGTTTTGGTCCTAAATTTTCGCGACGCACGCTTTGTAAATGAAGTCTGCAAAATTCATTTACGCCGTCATTATTACAAGGAGTTGTAGAGCCTATCATTAGCGATCTACACTTACTGTTTGTCTCAATCATTATATAATGTATTGTCTTAGCGGAAGCGGACAACAATACTTGTATTATATGTTATAAACGTGACCAATTCCTTGAACATGAAATGATTGTTATATTGAGTAGAAATTCCAGACCAGAAATGTTGACTGGTATTGACAAACCGTATTCAGAACGAGCGTATCATGTAACCGCGGTCTTTTATGAGATATATCCGCCAAATGATAAACCCACTGTTCCTGATCTAAAACCGATGAAATTTTCTAAAACAAGTTGTGTAACCGAACGAGTAACGGAACACTTCACAAACATGATACGCGGAAAAGGACGGTTTAACGGATCAAAGACGAAAAACAATAAAGGAGTTGGCACAAAAATTTAAGATATCGGAGCGTCTATCAAAAACGTCTCTAAATAAGGAAAGAAACTAAAATTTCCAGTAATAGTAAAAGCGATAACCGGAGTTATTATGTACGCATCGAAGTATAAATCAACAGGAGCTTCGATTGAAATTATTGATCATAATGCGCATGCGTGGACTAATGCAATAACAATATTTCCATGAAATCAAACCTTAAGATTGTATGACGGTGATATATTTGATTTCATTAACGAAATAAGTAAAATTGATCGTTCAGAATCTCTCCACGAAAATATAAAAAATCTTGCGCAAAAATTTCAGTCGCAGACTGACAATATCGAACTATTACTAAATACTTGTTCTACCGTAACGACAGTTGCTGCTCACTTTGCAAGAGAAACAAAGAAGACAAAACGATTTTGAATTTCTTTATGATATACAAATATAGACATGGCGGATTGTAGAATACTAAATATAATTGTAAAGATGTTTGCTCACTTGATATGGCAGCGTATATCCAGGGAATGTCTTTGGAATGGGAGAATGTCATGGATATTTTAAAAGATTTGGACATCCAACAAACGAGATGACCAGAGTTGCGATAAACGGACCCTTACTGGACTTTGACTTGACTGGATTCGCTTGTATCGAGTCATTTAAGTTTGACGAAGTTCTTCATCCGATTTGTAATGTCTGTTTTCGTAGATCCTTTTCAGAAAAGTGATGGGTACCGATTGTATTGTTACAATATATGATCGACGCAAAAATACTAATATTTCTGACAGTGAGTGAAGCAATATCATATCGTCAGCAGAAAGAGTTTTGGCTACCACATGAAAAGAAATATTCTGCTTATGAAAATCCTGATATAGCGGATTTTGAAAATAAATTCGCAAACAAATCTTGGCAGAATAATAATCGGTATATTTACACAAAGAAGACGATGTGATCATAATTGATATTATAAAAGATTAGTAACGGACGATGCTGAACTTTTATAATCGCCGATACAACAAAGACAAATGTGTTTGGAAGTCGAAAAACTGCTTATATGTCTAGATACAAACAAAATATTAAAGTTGATATACCAGAATCGTCCGAGAAACGAAATCTTGTATTAAATGATATTCTTTTAGTTCCTGTCATTGTTACTGAGAGTGCGTTAAAAGACAAAACTCCATGTACGCAAGGATATGCAACGACAATTCATTCATCTCAAGGATTAACTATTTCTGTATACAGTGGTTTTTGATCGTCGATGATCGTATCAAATGGTTAAACTTAGTTTAGTGTATCGGGTCAGAAGAATGTCTTAGCTGTGGAGGGTTATCATTTTCACAGAAAATAATAATCAAACTACTGACACTAGCAATAAAATTGTAGCGATAGTATAGTAAGAATTTTTTTAAAGTTATAAACAATGTGACCAAAACAAACAACGCTACTTTGATCTTGAGGCTGATTTTATCGTGACATTCAACCAGCGACAGAATAATCAGTGTGCGAGATGTACCACAATTATGTTGTGGCAATATTCAAATAATAATCAAAGACAATTTACCGTAAATAGAATTATTAGTAGTCTTGGCGACACACGCGAAAATGGAATGCTGAAATGTCTTGAGTGTAATCGAAGTCGAGGTTCTAGTTCAGAAACGTATAATAACACTTCCATGTGATCAAAGTTCCTAAACTTATTTCAAGACAGCATTATCTTTTGCATTCTAGAATTGTAATAAATTCCGTAAAACTGAAATCAAAAGTGCTTTAATTATATCGGTATTCATCCATAGTCAGTAAATGGTCGGCTGATCCCATTAATCCGATTAGTGACTTAAAGTAAATTGTCTTTGATTATTATTTGAATATTGCCACATTGGTCTACTGGCTGAACTGCTCGGACAAGCTCAACTCCTTCTGGACAAAGTCGATGAGATCAGCGCAAGGTATGGACAAGAAATTAGTGAGACCATGACATAATGGATCTAGTGAGTACCAAAGACGCGGGAATAGTAAAAAGGAGAATTGAGAATGGACTTTTGCTTAGAGGAAAGAAACTACAGCATGTGGACAGTTTTAAATACCTTGGGACTACCTTGACTGAAGATTGCAGAAACGCGAAGGACATCGAAATACGTACAGCCACAGCCTTGAAAGTGATGTGCGAGTTGCACAACATCTGGAAAAACAAGTATGTCAAGAGTGAGCCGAAAATGAGGCTATACCGAGCTCTTATAGTCCCAATTGCCCTGTACGGGTGCGAAGCTTGGACACTTAGAAGCACTGAGGAGAGGAAACTACTTGTGTTTGAGATGGCGGCGCTTAGAAAGATTCTAGGAGTTTACATTATGGACAGGATGAGAAATGAAGACATCAGAAAGGCTCTTAGTCAGACAGAGACAATCGTGCAAAAAGTGCACGAGAGACAACACCAATGGCTAGGACACGTGATAAGGATGGATAAGAACAGGATAGCGAATATTGTACTGCACGGTAGAGAAGAAGGAAAGGCGAAAGTAGGGCGTCCGAGAACGACATGGATGAAATCAGCACTGGCTAGATACGACGTGGAGAAGCAAGTTATAATGAGGACTGCACAGGAGAAAGAAGAATGGCGTTTGTTGTCAACACATGCAAGAGCCCACGTCGATGATGTACAATAGAAATTGTGCAGAGATATGGCGGAGAAGAAGAAGAAGAAAGTAATTAATGACGCTTTGATCAAACAAAGTATTACAGAAATAGTAATAATATGGAAAGTCATATGCTCTCACTACTATCGCTTTTAATTAAACCAATTTAAACACGATTAGTCTTCTTATATATTTGCCCTTGTACAGAATACGTTATAAATTAAGCTTATAAAATAACTTAATTCACTCATTGTATTAGTAGAAAAGCATTAACATATTCAGACCAATATATATTACGCCACATCATATTTGTATGGAAGGGAGTTAACAAATTCGCGACAGGTTCTTTACTGTTCGATCTTCGAGTACAGAACATTTTTTTGGATGAACTGTTTGTACAAATACAATAGATGGAAGTCAGGATGGATTATATACAAAAACTAATAAATATCCTTCTATTTAAAATTAAAATTAAAAATTAAATAAAAATATTAAAATAAAATTGTGCAGGTCCGGGTTTTCGTCCCCTTTATTTGTATGATTGATTACGATTTTTAACGTAGCTTTAAACAATTTTTCAGCCATATGTAGCATGATGTCCCACCAAGTCACATTATCCCGACACCAGGCCAACCAGTCCTAACACTAACCTCTTAATTCTGAGCGTTAAGCAAGGCAGCTGTTAATACCATTTTTTTAAAGTCTTTGGTATGACTCGGCCGAGGATCGAACCCAGGACCGCCCGCTTCCGAAGCGGACGCTCTAACCACAAGGCCACCGGAGCGGTTTTTGTCCCCTTTAAGCATGGATGTTAGCGCCAAACATAAAAGCAATGGAATCTGATAATGTACATTTTCTGACATTATCGGCAACTAAAACCACACGAGTCTGATGTATTATCAATAAAATACAATGCAATGTTTGAGAACACAAAAATAACCTTACCCTGTACTACAAATAAATATACAACACAATACATATAAGGCTGTTTCATGTCAAAATATTTCGTCGTGTTTTTTTGACAAAATGTCAACCTCATGCTTTGAAACACGTTTATTGTGTAGTAAAGATTTTCTGTTTCAAAGGAGAAAAGTAACTGAATGATCACGATGGCTAAATATGGTAATGAACACCACAAATTTGCATTCTCTTGAAACTAAATATATGGCTGTCAAAGAAGTGACATGTGTAACATCGCACAAGGACTTTTGTGAAAGTTTCACTTGTGGACAGGTTTTCGGTTCCTGATGACTAGCCTCATCCCCTTTGTGACCTCAAAAATATGATTTCATTTAAGTACATATAACATGTAAAACGCTTAGAACTGCTAAAGATTAGGTGTTATACAAAGTCCTCATTAGTATATATATACCGGCAGCGTTCTACTGGCAATTAGGAATACATTGATCATTGTGAATTGTTTAATGACACAGATTTGTTGATAATGGAAAAGAGATCAGTGTGTATGTGTCTATTTTTAACGTGGCTTTCACAGTTTTAGTCATATCGCTGCATTGTATGCAGTGTGGCAGTTATTAGTGTTTTCTAGCATGTGGCATCATGTCGCAGACATGTGGCATCATGTTTCGTCCGGTCATATTATCCTAACACCAGGCCGAGCTGTCCTAACACTAACCTCTTAAAGCTGAGCGTAAAGAGAGGCAACTTCATTACCATTTTTAAAAAAAAAGTCTGGTATAAATCGGCTGTTGTTAAAACGCGCGAACCTCCAGCATCTGAGGCAGACTCTCTGATAATTTAGGCACCTTCGATATGAATGTGACCAATGCTGATTAACCCACATGTTTTCCCCTGCAGGATACGAGAACCGGTCGTCAAGCCTGTTGTAATATATAACGGAATTTATGAACATCGGACGTTTTAAATATTAATAGGAACGAACTCACGACTAGAGGCTCTTTAAAAAGAAAATGAAGCGTATCAGCCAATGTAAATAGAGCTAAGAGGGGATCTGTACCAATACAACTATTTTTAATGTTATATTGTGTAACTGTTTTACACCAAGCCCTCTATACATTGACGGATTCTCATTGTCAATACCTGAAGACTTTATTTCTAATTAATAGGTGGATTGAAGGTTACACATACATAGAAGGTTAACACTTTCAATGTCGTCGGCATCTAATTTAAAATAACTTAAATGGGGGTGGGGAGGGATGCGCTTATTTAAACAACGTTACGAGAATTTACAGAATGACTCGGAGCTTGCTAACATTATTAACAGATCCTGCTTAACCAATCGTCAGCCGCATAAAGAAGGAACTTGATTGGAAGGAGGGAAAGTGGGGAGCCCAAAAGAGGTGCCCGAATTTGTTTAAAATATTGCTGGAGAACAAATGAATACATCTAAATAAAGCGTCTTTGAACTTGCATTTTAATTTGTTGTTTTCTGTGCATTACAGTATTATGCAGTATTATTGTGTTGAAAGTTTGTAATAAGCGATTCTTAGTGTTGGGGTGGGGGCGGGAGCGGTGCGAATTTGAACTTAATTCACTTTCAGGTTTCTGAAAGCAGCATTTCCACGGGTCCCCAGAACATGACCCATACACTGACAAAAATAATCAGGTCCACTCTATCCGATAAGGGGGCGAGGGCAACCCGGGGATTATTTCCGCGGTCCGGGCACGTAAGAAGGCGGGGGCCGAACAACACTTTTATATTAAAACAAATTGGCCTGAACAAGAACTAGGAGTGGCCTGGGTGTTCCTTACCCCGAGTTTCTTGATTTTAGGTTTGGTGTAGCTTGTACGTCGCAGATATTATTTCAAAGTTGGTGACACTTGAAAATGAAACAAGTGTGCAAAAGCGAAAGTGGTTTCCACGTCTACATTATCTAAAGAGATATTATGGTATTCACCTTAAAATAACAGCTTTTAAACACCTAGTGTTTTTAGCCATTGTCCCTTTAGTATTCCTTGGTATAATCAAAAGGAATTACACTTTCCCAAATTGACAAGCAGCATACAACATTGAAGTAAAGTACATGTAGCTGAAAAATCATAATTTGGGGTGAGGGGTAAAAAAAAAGAATGAAGAGGCATCACGAGTCTTTTCCGTTTTTGATCAATAAAAATGTTTTCAATTATTTTTAGATAATATTCCTCTCTCTCTCTCTCTCTCTCTCTCTCTCTCTCTCTCTCACACACACACACACACACACACACACACACACACACACACACATTGGACCATATTGGTAGATGATATGCATAAGTGTAAACCAGTTCACGCAGATATAACAAAAAGACAATATATTTGGTTTGAAATGACACCTTTACTCACCTGTTTTATTAAGAAACGAAACGAGTCTTTAAGATGTTGCCACTGAATCGCCTAACTGAACGCCAGTCCTTTTTGTTTCTTTTTGAAGTAGTGAAAACACTCTCACATCTATTTGCCTGAGTTTATGTTTGGTCTCACCAGTCAAATGTCTATTTATATGCTCAGCAAGTAAGTGTGGTATTTCCCCAAGTTGCCAACATACTTAGAATACGAAACTTGTGTAATCAGGTGTGTAATGCGTACAAGAATTGAGTAAAAATAGACATCGCAGGAGCAGAGAATGACGCGACAAAAACCAACTTACTATTTTCTTTGTTTTTGCATAACTTATTAGAGACATGGAATAAGTTTTTTTCACAATATTATCATTTCCAATAAAGCATGTTATGAATCGATCTGGCAAATTTTGTAACAGACTGAGTTACTCTCTCTCTCTCTCTCTCTCTCTCTCTCTCTCTCTCTCTCTCTCTCTCTCTCTCTCTCTCTCTCTCAAATTCGTATGAGGAAGGTTCCGGCTAAAATTCAAATGTTTAAACTCTTGTTTTGAGTGGTATAAGAAAAATGAAAAATTATTTTATTAAAGTGAAATACGAATTCGGATAAGTACAGAGCTGTACGATCCGCTTAATTTAGTGTACATATACACATTTTCAAGTGTCAGCTTTCAGGGAATATCTTCAGTTCATTGACTAATAAAAAAAACCGAATGATTCATGGAAATTCCATCCAAGACCTATTTTATTAAAATTTAAAATGACTGAAAGTCTGAGATTAACGGTTTTGTAATATGAGAAAAACAGACAGTTCACACCCTTCCATAACATATCATATCCTATACATCTGGGAATCAGAATAAACTCCTCAATTCACATTTTTAATGCCAATGTGTACTACATTTTTCTCAACTATATTATAGCAGTTTTGTTTTGAATGTTATCTAAAAAGTTTAATTTATATATTACCCCACATTTAATTAATATTTTAATACTATCACCAAATTTAGACGTTTTTGCAAGTGAACCTACCTTGTATTTTGCTTTAAGACTCAAAAGCGTTTTATAACTAAATTCAATCTATTAATAGGACGCGGAATTAACATGCTTCTATTTATAGACCACATGGGGATTTCAGCTAGTAATGAAGGAAACTGTGTCACTACACAAGTGTTTTTTTTTATTATTTTAAATTCATTTATAAAATAATTGATACAGACATAGTAAAAGCAGTTTTTAGTGCTTTTGCTGATAATGCAGTAATTGGTGCATTTAATTAATTTAGAACCGCAACGGTATAGGAACGACCTTGACATCAACTGAAAGTAGCAAAAGTGAAAGTTAAAAACCTCTTATGAACGAGGAATTTTTGTAAGCGACTATCATTCTGTTCATTTTTACAGCGATGTAAGTTTCTTCTTTAATTTCTTCATTCTGGGATTCTTTCTCAAAGCATTAACGTTCAAGTGGAGTATTCAGCGATAGAGGTCTGGTATGTAAAATTTATTTGATTCTTTATCTACAATCTCTGTGATAATTTTCTACAACGTTTCTATGCAGCTATATATTCTTTGCGTATTGGTTTGTTTTTCTTGTGTTTTAAAAAAAAAAATGAAAAATATGCTTGTATGCTAATGTAGATTAATAACATATACAACTGTCTTTTCACCAAAACATGAGCGTAAGATGCGCTCTTCAGTTTTGTCTTTTGAATTTCAAAGAAAAGGAATTTCCCAGGATTTCTTCACTGGTTATACTGGCTATATAATAAAGACTTTGTATATCTTAGGTGGTGTTACAAGAACTGTTAATTCCCTTTATTGTGATGTATGATTAATGGGTGTAACTTAGGTTTTAGAGTATACAGCTTGGGCTAACTTAATATGTGCTTGTATGTAACAAAAACTGCTAGCTCCCAATGGTCATTTTCACTTCCTGGACTTCATAGGTAAATTGTTGTTGTTGTTTTAGGTTTTTACGCCATTTTTCAGCACACGATAAGTTATACATGGCGGCCAGTATTATTGGTGGAGGAAGAAACCGGGAACACCCCACACCCGGTAAGAACCACCCATTCACGAGAAGCTACTGGCAAGCTTTCTTAAGTACATTAGCCGAATGTTAGATTCGAACCCACGCGGACAAAGGTGAGACGGCAGTGATCCGTAACGGAAAGCGCTTTAGACCACTCGGCCACTCGGGTCCCCGAGGTAAATTGTAGAAAAATGATTAAATATATTTAATTTTTTTACTTTTCAGATGTTTTGTAATTCGTTCATCGCACTTTCAGATGATTCTATTACATATTTCAGTTCAATTCGTTTTCCCTTTTTTCCTAACTGCTAAAGATCGTGTACTTTTGATTAATTCTGGTTAATTTGTCAAGCACATGGTCGCATCCATTTTGTCATACAATGTGCTTACATCATGTACAATTTCCACAAGTACAGTATCCAAAGAAATGTCAGCCACTACTCTAGTGTGCATGTTACAAATGCAAACAGCTTCGCCATACATACGTCACTCTCTGAAAAGTACATAATAACAGGTGAGCGTCCCCTAAGTACATATAAATAAAACACCCACCCATCCGCCACCCTGATACGTGACATTTACAGGCAATATTAAACACTGGTCCATACAAAACGTTTGCACCACTCACTACCACTCCTATTAATATTCAAATTCAATTCAAGGTAAAGGTAGTTGCTTGTGGGTACGTTTGGTACTATATATACTATATCACGTGACTATTTTACTTTAGGTCCTTCTAGTGGAAGATCCATACCATTTTATATGGGTCATTCTTGTGGGAGATGTACACTATTCTATTCAGGTTATTCTAGTGGGAGATGTATACTATCGTATTTAGGTGTTTCCAGTGGGAGATGTGTACTATTTTATGTAGGTCATTCTAGTGGGAGATGTGTACTATTTTATGTTGGTGTTTTTGTTGGAGACATATACTATTGTATTCGTTTTTCTAGTGGGAGATTATCATATTTTTATAGGTATTTCTAATTGGAGATATATACTATATTATTTAATTTCAATGGGAGAGTTATACTGTTTTAATTTTAGGTTGTTCTACTAGGAGATATATACTATTGTATTTACGTATTTCTAGTTGGAGATATATGCTATTTATTGTGATTATTCTAGTAGGAGATGTATTTTATTTTATGTAGGTGTTTCTTGTGGGAGCTACATACTATATGGTGTAGGTCATTCTAGTGCGACATGTATACTGGTTCATATAAGCAATTCTAGTAGGAAATGCATACAAGTTTTTAGGTATTGCTAGTGGGAGGTGTATGCCATTTTATGGAGGCCGTTATAACGTGAGATGAATACTGTCTGATTTGGGCTCCTCTACTAGCAGATGTATACGATTGTGTTTAGGTGTTTTTTTTACATTTATTTCTGGTACACTTTTTACAGTGAACAAGCCAAACGCAAATTAATTATCGTCGTCTCTGCCTCATGTTAGTGTTAGTCTTTTCAACTTGGCAATCTAACACACACACGCGCGCGTTCGTGCGCTTTTTCCCTCCTCTCTCTCTCTCTCTCTCTCTCTCTCTCTCTCTCTCTCTCTCTCTCTCTCTCATGTTGGATTGGTTTTCTTTTGTTCAATATAACGCACATTTGTTTTCAAAAGTGTCTTTGTAGCTATTTGCTTTCGTTACAAACCTTTGCATTTTGGTTTTCTAAAAGGATTAAAATAATTTCTTCTCTGCTAATCTGGTTCTTTGTTGTTTTTTTTTTGTTGTTGTTGTTGTTGACACCTTTGTTAAACTGCAGTTATGCCGGTTAATTCAAAAGGGAGAACCGAGCTGATCATTCTTCGATTAAGTCGTAATTACACAAAGTCAATTCAGTCAGAAGAAATTAAATTAAATACTTAGAATTATTTTTTATAATCCATAAGGAATTCGGATCCCTATGCCTAGTTACAATAATCTGGATAAGTATACTTTTCAAAATACAAAAAAAATACACAGTAACTTATAGCAGCAATTTAGTGTTTAATATTGAAATAAATTAATCATAATTGGTCCCACTGCAAAATATTTTCTAATAAGGACAACGTGGGATCAAACATGCCTAGTACGTATCCAACTTTTATAATCTTGTATATTATAAAATGTCTCGCACTGTAAAATCAGGCATAAGGGCAAAAATATTATTTACCACAAAGTCTTGTCTCAAGGTTAAAAATGTGAAATTAGTCATCGTCTTTCTTGAAAACAAATAAGTTATTCACGGAATAATCTTTTCTCCGTTGAAAATTGTGAACAAATAAGATTTAATATCTATCTTGACAGTCCAAGCTGGAGATGCTCTGACATTTGAAGGTAAAAAAAAAAGTACTTTATCATGCCCTTTTTATCCTTATTCTTATTCATTTCTTTATTATGAGTAATTTTTGTGACCATCAGAGTTTGTAAATATTATTCTTAATTCATATTTGGTACAACAATTATTTTGCGAACACGGGGCCTGAAAAACGATAGTACAGTCAATGCAGAATGATTTTGTAAAATATTATTTTGCGATTATGAGGCCTGAAAAACGATAATGCAGGCAATGATAAACGAATCTCTGAAGTCCGATTAAATACGTTGAGAAGCTTAGGATATTTCTTCTGTGGACTTACACTGAAAAAAGGCACACACACATACACACACACACACACACACACACACACACAAACATGTAAACACATACACTGAAACAATCTAGAAACTTATTTAGAAGATAACATTTATTGATGACATGTACATAAAATTGTGTCTAAAATGTATGCTTGTATTATATACAAAAGGCCAAACTGATTTTAGTTTTGAGAAACTGTACCAAGGTTTTCCCATAAAAATTGATCATCATCATTATCTGTACTTTAGTATTACACCATTGTATGCATGTGATTATTCTCTACGGTTTTCGTGCGACTTCGTACATTCGTGCGTCAGTTAGAATTATAGAATTATACATCAATGTCTAAAGCTTCCTTTGACCAAGATTTATTATTAGAAAATGTCGACGTGCATTACACATGTCTGGGATATTTCAATGGTCCTTTGAACAGATGAGAGGGCGGGGACGTGCGATAGTTGTCGCTGTACTGAAATCAGTACGAATGTGAGGTCTATAAAGGCCAGGAAGAGAGGTTTACGTTGTTCTCTGCAATTCTCCTTCAGCTGCATGATGGGGACGATCATGTCGATTGATATCTCTGCGTGCAACCCGCATTGAGACTCTGGATACACTCTGTCAGCAAGTGTCTGCAATCTGTTAAGGATTACACGTGTGAAGATTTTACCCACGATGCTGAGAAGATATATGCTTCTGTAGTTGCTGTAGTCACTACTGTCTCCTTTGTTCTTGTACAGGTTAAGATGGTGATATCTCTCATGTCTTGAGGAACTGCACCCTCCTCCCAGCTGTAGCAGAGGAGATTATGAAAGTTTGTGAGCACACGCTGTACCGCACTTGATTACTTCTGTTGGGATGCCATATTGCCCTGTGATTTTACCTAAGGACAATTTGTCTAACGTTCTGCTTCAGTTCAGCCACAGTAGATATTTGGTCCAGTTCTACCATGAGCAGGAGGTTGTCAGTGGGGTTGAGGGCATCGTTTTTTACGTATTTCTCTCTTTAGTACAGTTCAGAGTAGTAAACGACCCAACGCTTCATCTACATGCCCTTGTCGCGGATGGAATCGCCTGCGGAAGACTTCAGTGGTGCTATCATTTTCTTCGTGGGACCCATTGCTTTCTTCATTCCATCGTACATGCCTCTGATGTTTTCAATATCTGCTGCTGACTGGATGATCTGACAGAGCTGAAGCGAGTATTCATTGGCTCACTGCCTTGATAACCTCTGCACTTTGATTCTGGTTCAACTCAATGCCTGTGGAGTCTTCTGGCATGGATTATCGCTTCTTTTCCAGGTGAGCATTGCAACGCTCTTTTATGACATGCGTGAGTGAGGCAGAATTAAACTCAAACCAGTCGTTGTTCTTTGACTGCTTTTTACCAAAGATTTGTGTGGATGTTCTGTACACTGCCGTTGGGAGGTTCCGAATAACGTGAGATGAATACTGTCTTATTTAGACTCCTCTACTAGCAGATGTATACGATTGTATTTAGGTGGGTTTTTTTTACATTTCTGGTACACTTTTTACAGTGAACAAGCCAAACGCAAATTAATTATCGTCGTCTCTGCCTCATGTTAGTGTTAGCCTCTTCAACTTAGCAATCTAACACACACGCGCGCGCGCGCGGGCTTCCCCCCCCCCCCTCTCTCTCTCGCTCTCTCTCTCTCTCTCTCTCTCTCTCTCTCTCTCTCTCTCTCTCTCTCTCTCATGTTGGATTGGTATTCTTTTGTTCAATATAATGCACATTTGTTTTCAAAAGTGTCGTTGTTGCTATTTGCTTTCGTTACAAACCTTTGCATTTTGGTTTTCTAAAAGGATTAAAATAATTTCTTCTCTGCTAATCTGGTTCTTTGTTTGTTGTTGTTGTTGTTGTTGACACCTTCGTTAAACTGGAGTTATGCCGCTTAATTCGAAAGGGAGAACCGAGCTGATCATTCTTCGATTAAGTCGTAATTCCACAAAGTCAATTCAGTCAGAAGAATTAGAATAATTTTTTTATAATCCATAGGGGAGTCGGATCCCTATGCCTAGTTACAATAATCTGCATAAGTATACTTTTCAAAATACAAAAAAATACACAGTTATAGTTAGTGATGGGAATCGGTCAGAAATTCAAAATCGATAATCGTTTCCCCTTAAGCAACTGATCATCGATTATAATCGGTTATTAAGAGCAAATTAAAATTTTTGTTAAACAATTATATCTTTGATCAAGAGTTCAATATATTTACAAATGGACAGGAGTAATCTCTTTTAATGACATGTATACTTTAACCTGACAATAATATTACATTATGTGTTACTTTTCTTCTACAACTTTGTTAAATGAAAGCAACTTTTTATGGTTGATCAGTCATATGTAACTGAAATACTGCTACAATCCCCCGAAATTCTTTCGTTGACATGTGATGTGTCTGTAATTTGAAGTTTAGAAGGACATGTTTTTCTTGTTTGTCATTGTTTATAAATACTACAAAAGATGTTGGAATTTGACTGAAACAAATCGACAAAATGTGTTTAAATGTATTAACTCAACACTTTAACAACTTGACCATGTAATAATGACTATATGTTCCTAATTATGAATCATAAGGTTTCATATTTGTAGTTGTGATGGGAATTAATAAATTTAAAATCAACTTTAGTGGCTGGGAGTTTTACTAACCTTTTTGCTTTGCATACACCTAAAAAGTAGTCTCCCTTTACACACAATCGATTATGGAGTTTACAATGATTGGTCCCACTGCAAAATATTTTCTAATAAGGACAACGTGGGATCAAACATGCCTAGTACGTATCCAACTTTTATAATCTTGTATATTATAAAATGTCTCGCACTGTAAAATCAGGCATAAAGGCAAAAATATTATTTACCACAAAGCCTTGTCTTAACTTTGAAAATGTGAAATTAGTCATCGTCTTGCTTGAAAACAAATAAGGTATTCAAGGAATAATCTTTTCTCCGTTGAAAATTGTGAACAAATAAGATTTAATATCTATCTTGACAGTCCAAGCTGGAGATGCTCTGACATTTGAAGGTAAAAAAGTACTTTATCATGCCCTTTTTATCCTTATTCTTATTCATTTCTTTATTCTGAGTAATTTTTGTGACCATCAGAGTTTGTAAATATTATTCTTAATTCATATTTGGTACAACAATTATTTTGCGAATACGGGGCCTGAAAAACGATAGTACAGTCAATGCAGAATGATTTTGTAAAATATTATTTTGCGATTATGAGGCCTGAAAAACGATAATGCAGGCAATGATAAACGAATCTCTGAAGTCCGATCAAATACGTTGAGAAGCTTAGGATATTTCTTCTGTGGACTTAAACTGAAAAAAGGCACACACACACACACACACACACACACACAGACACACACACACGTAAACACATACACTGAAACAATCTAGAAACTTATTTAGAAGATAACATTTATTGATGACATGTACATAAAATTGTGTCTAAAATGTATGCTTGTATTATATACAAAAGGCCAAACTGATTTTAGTTTTTAGAAACTGTACCAAGGTTTTCCCATAAAAATTGATCATCATCATTATCTGTACTTTAGTATTACACCATTGTATGCATGTGATTATTCTCTACGGTTTTCGTGCGACTTCGTACATTCGTGCGTCAGTTAGAATTATAAAATTATACATGAATGTGTAAAGCTTCCTTTGACCAAGATTTATTATTAGAAAAGGTCGACGTGCATTACACATGTCTGGGATATTTCAATGGTCCTTTGAACAGATGAGAGGGCGGGGACGTGCGATAGTTGTCGCTGTACTGAAATCAGTACGAATGTGAGGTCTATCAAGGCCAGGAAGAGAGGTTTACGTTCTTCTCTGCAATTCTCCTTCAGCTGCATGATGGGGACGATCATGTTGATTGTGATCTCTCTGCGTGCAACCCGCATTGAGACTCTGGATACACTCTGTCAGCAAGTGTCTGCAATCTGTCAAGGATTACACGTGTGAAGATTTTACCCACGATGCTGAAAAGATATATGCTTCTGTAGTTGCTGTAGTTACTACTGCCTCCTTTGTTCTTGTACAGGTTACGATGGTGACATCTCTCATGTCTTGAGGAACTGCACCCTCCTCCCAGCTGTAGCAGAGGAGATTATGAAAGTTTGTGAGCACACGCTGTACCGCACTTGATTACTTCTGTTGGGATACCATATTGCCCTGTGGTTTTACCTAAGGACAATTTGTCTAACGTTCTGCTTCAGTTCAGCCACAGTAGATATTTGGTCCAGTTCTACCATGAGCAGGAGGTTGTCAGTGGGGTTGAGGGCATCGTTTTTTACGTAGTTCTCTCTTTAGTACAGTTCAGAGTAGTAAACGACCCAACGCTTCATCTACTTGCCCTTGTCGCGGATGGAATCGCCTGCGGAAGACTTCAGTGGTGCTATCATTTTCTTCGTGGGACCCATTGCTTTCTTCATTCCATCGTACATGCCTCTGATGTTTTCAATATCTGCTGCTGACTGGATGATCTGACAGAGCTGAAGCGAGTATTCATTGGCTCACTGCCTTGATAACCTCTGCACTTTGATTCTGGTTCAACTCAATGCCTGTGGAGTCTTCTGGCATGGATTATCGCTTCTTTTCCAGGTGAGCATTGCAACGCTCTTCTATGACATGCGTGAGTGAGGCAGAATTAAATCAAACCAATCGTAGTTCTTTGACTGCTTTTTACCAAAGATTTGTGTGGATGTTCTGTACACTGCCGTTGGGAGGTTCCGAATCAGAAGTCTCGGATAGGACCTAAGTGAATTCCTCAGTCTTGTCTGGATATAATGTCCTGCTCACGTCAATGCGTGGTTTACACTCTTGCCTTCAGCGGTGTATATATTTTGGCTAAAGCTTCATTTTTCAGCATACCAGTGAAAGGTCAGCGTCAGAGTCAGCGCTGTGGAGCACACCCTTCATCGCAGACCGTCTCGTAATGATCAAGTTCAGGTGGTGCCATTGTTTGCACCGGAAATGCCTCCATGACACTTTATGCTGTGGCTTTTGTCTGAACGAATGAATGGGTTATGTTATGGTCGTGTTACGAGCATATAACTACGATTCGCTGACCGTTCTCATTCATCTTCCAAATGCTAAACTTTGCCAGGAGTCATGATCAGCACCCACCCTATTGTTGATGTCGCCCAGTAATATCAAATTCTCTTGCTTGGGACTTTTGACGATAAGTGAGTTTGTGTCATCATATACAGATACATGCTTGGTATCTACGGTGGTGCATAGTGTATGAGAATAACTGATGATCAGTGACAGGCACGTTATGGTGTGGAGACAGAGGGATAACTGTCGTACGTTTCCTTCTTTGCAGGGCTCTATCTTTCCCAGTTCCAGAGGCTAATCCAATAGACCATTTCATAGGAATTTTTATCACGTGGCGGGTGGTTAGCTGACCGCAATAGCCACTCGATAGGTGGTGGGCAAAATACGGCAGACGCTTCAGAATCAGCATCAATTTTCAAACTACGTCAACATCGTTTATCAAGTTGTAAGATGCCTATTCAACAGCGATGCTGCCGCAGATATTGACGAAATTTAAAATTGTATCCATCCTGTCTTATTTTCTGGAAAGCAGGGTGGATTTCAAAGCCATACGAGGGAGTAGTTTTGAGTTGTTTACATCTGGACATGTACATGTAAGTAAGAAAACGGTATCGAAGTAAATAAATAATATCCTGACAATCAAAGAGCAGGTTATTCAAACTATTTATATTCATTTGAAACGTCACTGTAATAAGTGAATTTATAATTTTGTTTTTGAAAGTCTGTGAATAATTTTCATGTAAATTTCAATCATTTAATTTGCTCCACTTGCTGGATTTGGAAAAAGCTGGAAATATCGGCGTCACCGGTAATCGACCTCTATAACGTTCACTGACAGGTACACAACTATTTATCAAGTCGCAAAATTAATACATGTAAAATCATCGCTCCATGGCAGATGATTGGGGCGACTTTTGCGACCTCTGACGATACAAGTAGCGGGTTTTTCTTAACGTTTTCTCTCTGAAATATTTCTAAACAAATTGTACGATATTTTGGTATGTACATGTACCCACCAGCGTTTGATTGGCTTGATTATAAAGTGACTCGGGATGTTATTCGGATAATTACGGAGAAACTCGGTTAAATCCGGTATCAAATGGTCTATACCAAACTCTCTGGTTTCGTTAGCACTTTTCCTTGCCTGAAGAACGGGTAGTTCCTTTCTCTGCGTTACGCGAAATCTGGTAGACGTGTCTTCTGTAGCGCGGAGTTGTCAACCTGGAGTCTTGCAGTTTCATAGCTGATGAGTCCTGTCAGCATGGTTAGGATATTCCGGGTATCTAGCTTGAGGATTAATGGTTTCCTTTTTGGTTTTCTATTGATATTTCTTGGTGCATTAGTTTAAGTCCGTTTTGTCATGTACTCGCGTACCTTAAGCTTTACGCATCCAGTAAGGCAGACGAACTGTGGCGGGACGGCATCTTATTGTATGGGGGATGTCCAGGAGCGAGGCTGTCCAGTTGGTCTCTCCCACCGTCGGAAACAAATGTAGCCTGACAGTACGCCAATCGAGCTATGACTTACAAAATGTAAACTGCTGCTTCACGTGTTGTGTCCATACTGTGAAGAGAAGATGGTGTGACCTCTCCAGGGTCCAAGACTGGGCAGGGTCATATGGAGAATCAGTAGTTGCCCATGCATCTGATTACCCTTCTCCACCCAGTTGATGGATCCAAAGGAAAGGTGAAACCGATACGGCATGGCACCAGTGGCGTCGCAGTAGTTGCCGAGATGACAGTGAAAACAATACCAATTGCCTTAGGGCCTCAGTCTCCGGATTTCCTGTTAGGGTTTACTCCCTTTGCCTTTCCAATGAGAGGGTATCGTCGCAAGGCAGCGAAGGTTTGAAGTAAGAGTTCACCTTCTCATAGATGGGCGACCACTCAAGGTTTACGAGTTCCATCTGCCCCAAAGGGTCTGGTTTTTAGGCGCCAGAAACTCGCATGTCATCCCATCTCGCCGAACATGGATAAGCCACTCGAGAAGGCATGGAGCTGTACTTGGTTGTTATTGTCTTTGTCAGATGCAAGCAAATGGGTTTTTTCAAAGGCAGTGGGTGCTTATCTCCCACATCCACCCCGGTGATGACAACCCATGGAATCAATTTATAGCTATACTCTGTTGAAATTATTATGAAAACTCATTATCTAGTTATGGTTACAAATTGTGGGAAAAATTCCTTTGGAAAACACCATTATCTTTTTATAGCCTCAATTTATGTGATGTTCCTGTTTAAGAAACATTATATCTAGTTGTAGCTACAATCTATGGGAAAAACACCAAGTGTTTATTTATAATTTCAAAATTTCCAGCTTCAATGACGTCAGGTATGAGACACTAGGAGAGTCATGGTAATAGTGTTGCAAGTAGCTGACCTAAATATGCGCTAATGTAGGTGAAATATATTTGATAGAGATAAAGGTTGTTTTATAGAGGAAAAACAAAGACCAATACAAACACACAAACATATGCGAGCACACATACACAAAAACACACATACGAAAGAGAAGGGGAAATGAAAAAAGAAACCCTAAATCTACTTTCAACACATGGGAAGGAGAAAAAAATAACGCCAAAAATCTACTATCCACACACTTGAAGGTGCTTAAAACAAACCATAACTGTACTATCAACACAGAACGAAGGGAGAACAAACACAAATGTGTTATCAACACAGAAAGGAAAACAAACAAATCCCAAATATACTATCGACACAGAAGGGAGTGAAAATAAACCCAAAATATTCTATCAACACAGAAGATAGGAAAAACAAACCACAAATATACTATCAACACAAACGTACGCGAACGCATGCAAACTCAATATCTACCATCAAAGAAACCAAGATACACTATCCACTTAACACATAAACACATACACACACCTTTACATAAGGAAATAAGTGAGTGTTTATAATCACACTACTCCACACTCTAGCCAGTTTACAACTTGAATAGTATCATTTTCTAGAGATTTGGTTAGTCCTGAGAAGGTTGTTTCTTCTCTCAAAACTCCAATTAAACCCTACTAGACTGACATACAGATATTAAATTTAAGTATTTAGTTCCCACTAAGGGCACATCTCACTTTTTGTCCCAGTAATGCTGAATATTTAATTAATCATGGGGGTAGGAATAAAAAAAAACACATTCCCCAGGCGTTTATGTGCTCAAGGAGCAATCTTTAATTGGGTCATCAGATCGAAGGTACTATTATCCTATCGAACTTAATGTTAGACCCTTTGGTGAATGGGAAAGAACCCAACACACACTCAAACCTATCAGCCAATCATATAACTGCTAATGTTCTGCAATGTCACATATGGTATTGGCGGGTGAAAATAGTTTCACATCTCCGCCATTGTATGCGTCCGAGTTATGGCAAACGATGTAAAAAAAACTCGGGAAGCCACCCCATGTATGCTGCATACTCTCGAAACGCCAGCCCGTATCTATTTCAAATCAATTATAGTTTTACTAATGGACAATAATACTTACCAATAATGTTTAAGCCCCCTGTGCAATTATTAAAATTCAAAAATTAATTTTGTAAAAATAATTACTTCGTGTTGGAATTTAGCGTACAAAGTGTACATTATGTGTCGAAAATTTATAAATCAGATAAGTCAGAATGGCTAAAGAATACCACACAATTTGATGATAAATAAAAATTAAAATTTTAATAGCGGTGCCAAAACAGGTCAAATTAGTTTCGGTAAATAAAAATTTGTTCTCAAGCCATGGTTCCTGGAATTCACATCAATCTCTGGATTTTTTCTACAGTACACCGGATCCGTCTACAGGAACTTTACTTGATGTTTGCTTTCATTCACGATGGGTTGGTCGATAGGTCTTGCGGACTGCTATCGCACACTATGGACCACGCTTCTTTTTCTTCTATTCTGTCGATAGTCATGGTCGTGTGCGGAGCATGCTTTTCCAGTCCTCTTCTCCACCCATTGTCGTTATGCTCCCAGCTGTTCCGATCCGCCTTCTCCGACGTCTGCCTGGTTAATGAATGAGTGATGAATGAAGGAATGAATGAATTAATATAAAGATCTACTTCGGAGATGAAACTCCATGCTTAGTCCAGATACTGGTCTAATTTTTTCAGACATTTATCGGGTTGGGTTTGGCTTGAATGATTGTTTTGACATGCATAGAAATCCTACTTGATGAATTCCGTACTTTTATTTTCTAATTATTTGGCAACACGGATGACTAAATGTTGTTCTTATTCTGGTAATCCGAACTTCATTACCACGTCCTCTTTGACTTTGGCGTTATGTTCTGCATCGAAGGTATCTTCCCATTCCATTTCCGTAGATTTTCCGCTACTCAAAGATGAAAAAGTGTGTTCTATTACTTCTATTAGTCTGGACTATCTTCTCTCGAACTGTTAGTTTCTATCATATTATCAAATTCAGATTAATGAATGAGGTTTACCGCCTCGTGTTAAGCTTTAGCAACTGAAGTTTCACATGAAACTGGCCAGATTTTATAGGGTGGAAATGTCCCTCGTCGCTGCCTTGGTTTTGAGTGAAATCAAAAGCACACAAAGCGTAGCCTTCTGCATAATCTTCGTACGTAATTCCGTGACTGGCGTTGGTTCCTAACTGCCCGGTAGTTTCGTACAGGGATAAGACCGCATTGCTAAGGATAGCAATGATAAATCCCTTGGGTAACTGTCAATGGAACAAAAGTTTTCACTTCCATGCGTCGTATCGGATATCTGGAGGTCATTCTGTTCAAAGTGTCACTGATGTTGTTTTACACTTTAGGTACCATTTCACGCGTTGCACGTACCGTCAGGCTTCATCCATCATGGTTTTGTAATCGGCATCATCATCCATGAAATGGAAAGCGTTACTTCTTGATTGAGTCTCAGTCGAACATCTACGCCGTTCATCAAATATTTATCTTGTAACCACATGTCCAAATGCAAGAGATCCACCACTTCTAAGCTTCGACTCTCTCTCTCTCTCTCTCTCTCTCTCTCTCTCTCTCTCTCTCTCTCTCTCTCTCTCGCGCGCGCTTGCTTGCTTGCTTGCTTGATTGCTCTTATCTTACATGTTAACCAATTCTTATTGATGAAATAGGTCTCAGTGGCTATGTCTGTAATGTTTAGAATCTGCAATGGATGAATGACAACTCTGCCTTTTTCAGTGATTCATCGAACACCTCCATCTAATGGAATAATGGGTTAATACACTAATGCCTCATTATGACAGCAGATGGCGCGGATTACAACAGTCCAACTTGTGTTATGCTAACATCATAGTTATAACATTCACCGTGTTGTATCGCATCATACGTATTTTTACTGTTATGGTGATTAATATTTAGTTAAATAAACTGTCAGAATATAAAGAGGAGACTTAGGTATGGAATAATGCAATGTAGAACGTGGATGTGTGCAATACTGAAAATATGCATATCGATTTGAAGATAGGAAATGAAAGTATTACACTGTTATTCATATCAAATTTAGAAAGCTATATTGGCAAATGTAAGATGTAATCTTCTTGAATGTACATTTTACACAGCAAATCGAAAAGACTGAATCATGAAGAAAAGAATATGCAGGGTACACAAATAGCGCAAAAACGTGCATGAAAGTATGACGGTAATCATTCCATATTGTTGAAATCAGTACCAAATTTATAACGGTCCAATCCAAAGGAGGTAACCCACCGTAATTATCATAAATGAACCAGCCATTTGATGTTAATCTAGCATACGAACATCACATATTTCATCTAGCATCGTCTTCTTTAACAGTTTTCTACATACCAAGCATTGGAGAACTTATTCCAAAAGTAATATAATTTTTGGAACGAGTTTTTTTAATTTGCTGTCGTCATGGCAGAAGCGGATAATGGACTTCAGATGCCTGCCCCTATGTGCCTTGTGGAGAACACGCAAAATAGGCTGATTGTACGGGAGGATACTGTCAGGTTCTTATCTCAGGTTAAACTTCCCATGGTAGTTGTGGCCATCGTGGGTCCCTATCGCACTGGGAAATCTTTCCTCATGAACCGCCTCATGGAACAGAGCTCTGGTAATTTGAATATATTAACGTATGACGAATCAGGGTGCAAGGGACATTTTTATTCCACCAACATAATATACAAAATTATATATATATATATATATATATATATATATATATATATATATATATATATATATATATATATATATATATATATATAATTAAAAGTCACAAATGAGGTCAAAATGGTCCATAATTTTGGATATACCGAGAAGTCAGAGTCAATTCATAGCTAAGTTTATACCTGCATTTTCACGTCCGAAGGTTATTTTGTTACTTCAAGTTATGCACACAATGCTAACACACTCCCTTTTCTTAGGTGATAATTATTAAGAGCATTGTGTAATAAACAGCTTCATGCAATTCAACATAGTTGCCATCTAAGCCGTATTTTAAATATTCTACTTACTTTGAATTCACTGTTATGGGTGGCTAGCACTTATTCCTAGCCGACTATTCGTATTTTATTGTCTATATACTGCAAAGTAACTGTGGGAGGTGTACGTGCCTGCCATCATTTGTAAGAACAAGACAAACCCGAAACATTAATTCATAAATATGTCCATAGCTTTAATTATTAGGCAATACTATCTGGAAAAGTCACATATAAACTAAGTCAAAAACTTTGACAAGAGCCAATTTACGAAACTGTTTCCTGCATGCTCAAGGTCAGGTCATAAAACGGTATGAACGGTAAATTGTCTCTAAAAAGCTCTTCTCAGAAATAATCTCTTTGAGACTCTCGCGTAGTTCGGTTACCATTGAAAGCAATGATGCTAAGGCTTTGAAGAAGTGCCCAAATTTAAATCACAAAGATATCACTCCTTTCCTCACAATGATTGAATGCATATTTTCTACCATCTTTTAAATCAAACTAATATTGAAAACTTAAAATGATTTAAGCTAACGCCACTATTTCTTTATAAGGTATGTCTGAACCTCTCCCAATGAGAATGGACAAGTGTTTGACATCACGATAACATCATACAGTCGCAAGAGATTGGTCATTGTATCGCTTTTACAAAACTTGGGAAAGCGTTATTCTGGGGTCTGGTTGAAATAGATTGGGAAATAATTTGATTGAATCATACACAGATTAAAAAGGAAAATCGCCGGACAATTAGGACAACTCATCCACCCGTTAATGTACGCTAGGCAAAATTATTCTTTGTTTGGAACACATTTTAATCTGTATAATACAGAGGAAATAGGGCTAGGAGCCATTTCCAAGGACACCCAGATCCAGCCGACCCGGTTGGGAATAAAATACGTGATCTTTGCTTTAGAATCTACTAACTGAGCTACTGCGGAAACCTTGTATTTAAAACAAAACCAGCATCATGTTACCGTTAACAGGATCATGAAATAAAAGTTCCTTTGTAAGCCCTGTTTGAAATTATTTTAAAAAAAAATTAGTATGATTCGAACAAATATAAATCATCTCACTCGTGTCGACATAATAAGCCCTTTGATGGTGTTTCACTTGTATATCACATCATTTAGTAAAAACAAGATAAACGTATATGCAATGGCGGCTACTGTAGTACTTCCGAGGTAGGTGGAGGCCCGAGAATATTCCGATTGGTTATGTGTAGTATTAATGTGAGATAAATAATTACGTAATGTTACACCTACTCAATCGGTTGATTAGAAACCTCCCAATTTTGTAATGAGGAACTATGCTTATAGTAGCATGTCCGATTGTTAAAGATGGGATGAGTTAATAACCTAACATTAGAATTAAAATATGGAAATAGCTTTCCTTAACTGTTGTCTTTTATCATTTTATTATTTATAATGTTACTACTGAATATGCCTCTGTTTTAAACTGAAATTATTATTCTTGTCTTCGATTTGTGATTTTATAATCTGCAGCTAAAAGTGTGGCACAATTCCGGATGAAACATTTTAATAGTTCATCTCCAAGTTGATATTTACAGATTAGACTTCTTAGCCCAATGTTTTACACAATAACTCAGCGGTCAGTGAGTCGAGTTTTGGGGTGACTTGTTCTTTCCACCCTCATAACCATAGTTGAAACTTTTATTTTAAGGATTATTTTTAAACCTTGGTAAACAATTCAGTCTAAGCATCTAAACTTCCCAACACGTATTTGTTTAACTGTTGTCAGGGTTTGCCCTTGGTTCCACTATAGAATCAAAAACAAAGGGAATTTGGGCATGGTGTCGGCGTCACCCGATAAACCGAGATCAGTGCCTGCTGCTTCTGGATACAGAAGGACTTGGTGACGTGAAGAAGGTAAGGATAATTTACAAAATTTCATTTGCAATATTTAATAAGAAATACGTTTGAAGAAAAACGATCTTTCTTATTAGATCTTAAATATATAATTCAAAATGTTTGAACGCAGACGTAAGTGTTTAATCTTACACTTTAAGTTTCCCATATCCAGAAGGCACATTTCTATGTGTTTGGCAGGAACTGGAGAAAGGCATATATCCAGAAAACCTCCCTAAAATTTTAAGAAGGACTTAGGTTCGATACTCATTGCTGTCGCACATTGGCTAATGCAGCTGACTCTCACTGTGTAACTACGTTTCTACAAATCGGTACCAAAGAATGAGTTATATTTCCTTGGAGGAGAACTACATGTTTAAAAAAATGGCGACAGACACCTCTGACAAGCTCGAGGTAAATGTCGCAGAAACTGATTTGGGCATTTACTGGGATACTTTACATGTAAGAGTTAGTAAGGTCTCATGTTCGAAATCCTATTCCGCAGCACATTTATTCCTCTGTAAAATGCATAATGACTCTGCCATAAGAGAAAAAATAATGTCTGATATTGTTCTAAATATATATATATATATATATATATATATATATATATATATATATATATATATATATATATATATATATATATATATATATATATATATATATATAACTTTCCACTGTATTATTTATTATCATTTTAGATTGAAATCATCTGTTGTGTTTTTAATTAATTAGCCTATCGCCAACGTATTTTTTCGTTATATAGCGGTCCGGTCTTATGATGAGCAAATAGCATATGACCCATTTCAAATGCACAGTAAAGTATAAAACTTTAACACCGCCTTATAATGACCTGTTAGATATACCAAAGTAGTATCGTGAAATGATGGCATGTTGTACTTGAATAGACCATAGATGACTTAAACTAACTCGGTGATATATGTTTCAGGGTGATGAAAACAATGATAACTGGATATTTGCCCTCTCAGTCCTCCTCAGCAGTACACTGATATACAACTGTCTTTCGACTCTCCAACAAGATGCGCTGGAAAATTTGCAGTATCCTTCATTATGACATATCGTATTAAGTCGTCCAAAAACAAATTGTTATGTGAATTTTTAACTTAAATTTGTGCTTCATTGAATCAGTAATTGAAAGTGCTTCTGGCTCTGAGTGGCCGAGTGGTCTAAAGCGCTCTCCATGACGGATCACTGCCATCTCACCTCTGTCTGCGTTGGTTCGAGTCTCGGATTCGGCCAATGTGGTTATGTGAGAAAGCTTGCCAGTAACTTCTCGTGGGTCGGTGGTTTATCCCTGGGTTTTCCCGGGTTCTTCCTCCACCACTAATACTGGCCGCCATGTGTAGCCTACCGTGTGATGAAAAATGGCGTTAAATACTACAACAACAAGAACAACAGCATCTGGCATAGACGCGACCTCACTTTTCCGGTTTCTTTTATGATATAATCTGTACGATTACCTCGGCAGAGAAGGCACAATTCTGATTATTGAAATCAAAGAAAGCAAACCAATTAATTTTCTGAGTATTAATTCATGACTTAATATATCTTCATTATTTGTTGAATAAAATAACGTCTAAGCTACACCAACGCATATTATTTGCACGTGCCCCATTGCAAAATACGACTCTTTCATACTAATGTTATTTTCCTAGTGTAATAAATATATTCGGAAATAATTTCGTTCACATGGAATAATATAACAGTAAAAGGAGACAAAGTCGCATTTGGAACATTTTCGGCCTTTGCTGTTGTCACATATGTGGTTCATTCAACCTGAGGGTACTTACCAAACACATCAAATTGATGTGTATTCCTACCACTACTTTCCAGGTGGTTTCATGACCTGACGGAAATGGCCGAGCGATGTTCCGATCATGAGCACGAGTTAAACAGTCTGTGTAGGCAGTGGCATTGTTAACTACATCACTGGGGAGTACTTTGTCAGGCTACAGTTTCTCGATCTGCGCAGCTTCATTCACAACATCCTTTTCCAACAATGAGAGCTGAATAGCAAACTCTCTAAAAGAAAGGGCACGCAATAGAATTTCTGGACGAAACGTCATGGAATCTTTAAGAGTGGAACTCCCCAGCCTACAAGAGAGATCCCCTGGCATAAACCTAGTATGCCTTCATTTGAGTTTACCTTTAAGTTTTCAAAACGACCAGTATATCAAGTTGTAATTCATATGCGGAGTACCGATTGAAATTTATATATGGTGTTTTGCAACCTTTAATGAATTCACTTCTTTCATACATTAAAGATACTAGTGGTTTCTTTAAAATGTTAAGTCTATTCCTCAACTATCTCATAATTCACTCATTGTATCTTTAGATGCATCATCACTATCTAACAACATACAGCAACAAGATGGTATGGAGGCATGTATATGATCTAGAACCATTAAGAAGAAGAAATGCACAAATGTATTGATCACCTTAATCATTTTCACCGGACAATTACATTTACTTATAACCAGGCTACCGACGTATCATTTCAGACGATTGTCATGTACAACACTCTAAAATTTATCCAATTGATGTAATTGTTTCTGCGATGAACAAAGCCTGTATTCGTATTTAAAATGAGACCTTTAACAGAAAATGTACCAAAGAGGATAATACAATAATTCACTTCAATATTCATTATAATCCTTCCTTACCAGATACAGACCTTACAATTAATAAATAGTCAAATAGACCTCTGGCGCCTGAGGTCACGTTTTCCACCACCACCACTACACCCCATTAGTGCGCTTTAAAGTGTCATACATAGTTTCAAACAGAGGTTGTACATATCACATCTCCATAATTTATGAAAATTTATTAAAAAGTATGGTATTTATATTTTAAGAGATGCAG
Source organism: Unio delphinus (assembly GCA_029339505.1). Classification (NCBI taxonomy): domain Eukaryota; kingdom Metazoa; phylum Mollusca; class Bivalvia; order Unionida; family Unionidae; genus Unio; species Unio delphinus. The sequence continues at coordinate 3,802,005 of JAQISU010001242.1, read as the reverse complement.
ACTGACAGTCTATTAGATTTAAATAATTTCTCAGATTGTCATTTATTTTTGTCGCCTGCGTACATGGTACATTCTTCTGTGGGTTATTATCAAATCAACAGTTAATACTGTTTTACAGTATCACACCATTACATATAATTCAACACATCTGTAGATAGAAGAACACTACCATTTCATTTGGATTGAGGGCATGCCGCTAAATTAAATTTACGTGACAAAATGTCACACAATCAATATTCTAAATTTTAACTTCAAAAGGTGTGTTACCAACTGTAAATTGTCTGCAAAGCTGCTTCGGAGACACACGTTACACTTTCTGCAATCAATATCTTCTGGCACGTTGTTAAAAAAAAGAACATTGAGATTAACCCTTTTTGAGGGCTCGAAAGCTTTTACATTCAACCTTTATGGAGACTTTATATTTCGATGTCATTGTCAGATGCAAACCCGGAATTCCACTATCGGATTGATATATTAGTGATGCAGTTGCCTCTGAACGAGAACATTGGAATCTGAAGATAAGCTGGTCGCCTATCGGGGGTGAATTACTAGTTGTCAGGACCTTGAAATATTGGTCATTTAAGACAGGTGATTGGTCGCACATATAAATTTTCCTAGGTTTTAACTGTATTTCATATGGCTGTGAAGCTGTTAGTTTTTGGACAGATATTTTTAATTTTATCGTCAAAAACAAACGTTTGTATAGATCACTGCTGGGAATGGTGTGTGTCATTTTGTAAAACAATTATATCATCAACAAAATGTTACGTTATTGTTCAAGATTCTTAAGCCAAGTTTGGATCAAATTGGAATGTTTTTTTGCCCGACATGTATTTTGTCGAGGCAGATCGTAAACGTACCATAAAACATGACTGTACCTAAACTTCTCCTTGTCCTATAGTTTGACACCATTTGTCAGAAATTACAGACATTTCGTTTGCATCACAAAAAGAATTTCAGCTCTGTTGTGTTTCCAAATTCTCAAAATGAGATCTGACTGGAACAGTTTGGATTCTGACACAGCGAGAAACATAAAATATGACTTCTTCAGTTTAAATAAAAATACGATTTAAATATTAAATTAAAGTTTTGTAATGGTCATTGGGTCTCAACTTTGTATTGCTCACATGTATGTTCTTTTCATGTAATAATATAGTAATGTGCCACACCCAGCTTAGTTCTATTTATTCGCAAGACCCAATAACAATAATGCGTGAGAAACTAAAATACTCGTAATATAGCGCGAAATGAAAACAAAAATATAAACCATGCCAAAATACATCAAGTACATAAATTAAATCTTAAAATTCTGAAAGCATCACAATATTTTCTAATTCATAACATATTTTAGAACATTAGAGTTATAGTTCAGAAAATATTGTTTAGCAGTACATGCCAAAACATATCGTATATATAAACCTCTTGCAACCTTCAATACAAACCATTATTGGTGTCATTTTTAAAATACAGTTGTACGGGATGTTAGTGATAGATGGTTGAATAGTGGATTTCTAATGTTCCTTAGCTTGTAGTTATGTGACGCAGTTGACGGATCTGATCAAAGTCCGGACAGGGCGAGAATATGAAGATGGTACAGAATTTGTTAAGTTCTTTCCTAGCTTTGTTTGGGTTCTAAGGGATTTTACTCTTGAACTCGAAAAAGACGGCAAAGAAATCACATCGGACGAATATCTAATGGACGCTTTGAAACTGATGCGAGGTATGTGAAAACAAATGAGATAATATATATATATATATATATATATATATATATATATATATATATATATATATATATATATATATATATATATATATATATATATATATATATATATATCAGGTACCGGGCTGTTCCAGTTGTTTTTTGTTTTTGTTTTAGTGTTGTTGATTGAAATAAACATTAATGACTCAATTTGTTTTTCAATTTATTTTTAAAAAAATCCATTTCACTCAGTTCTGTCGAAAGGCTGACAATTGTATGGTTATTTAGTTACTTAAAGTTTAAATAGTCCAACACTTTGCATATTGTTGCATGATTTATAGGATAATTTTTCATTTTTACCCCGTGCATTACTATGTTTTTATTCTCCATTATTTACTTTTGTATTTGGGAGAAGAATCAGAAGGGCTTCCGAAACTGCACAAAGAATGATTAAATAAATTATAAACATGATATTCATGTTAGAATTGCTTGTAATCTGAAGATAACTGTCTGATTGTTTTCGCTTATGTTGTGCACATTTCCAAAATCTTGGAATAAATGGCGCCGTTGCTATGGCGACTATTAGAACAAAGCACTCTTTCATGGTCGACATTGTGATGGTTCTGCTTAATCAAGGTGAAGTTTGAGAGAGACAAATATGATGCCGTAAACCGTGTTAATGATAATGTTCCTGAAAACCTTTTTACATTGTCTCCATTCTGAATAGGGACTGGTAAGCGGGTGAACGACTACAACCTCCCACGTGAGTGTATCAGTAATTTCTTCAGAGAAAAGCGTTGCTTTGTGTTCAGCCGACCTGTACAGAAGAGAAAACTGCTCAGTCGCCTTGAGACTGTGCCGGACTCGCAGCTTGATGTGGAGTTTGTGCAGCAGGCTCAACACTTCTATGACTACATCTGCATACACTCAAACCCGAAGTCTGTGATGGGACGTCAGTTGAATGGCAGCAGTATGTTGACTGGAAACTCAAACCCAAGGGAGTCCCACATGATCTAAATTATGCTTAAATGTTTTACGAAGATAGTTTAATCTGAAAAAATAAAATTGTACTCCATTGTATTCCCATGATTAATACTCAGTTTTTTCTTATATTTTTATCAACATTTATTACTTGTAACATACCATATTGAATTTTGTATTAATGGTTCCTGGCACATGTAGCTAACCAAAGATTCTGATTTTTATATTATTTATTTTCCAAGTTTCTTTCCCTTGTTATCTCCTTCTAAGCAATTTATAACTTCATTTTACAGTGGTTCCCTGACTTACGAGTGTCCCATCTAACGAGTTTTTCGAGATACGAGCCGTCTCTCCGCCGATTGTTTGCTTTGAGTTGAGAGCTAAAATTCGGGTTACGAATCAGCTCAATGGTTAAAATTGATTTGACATACGAGTAATTTGAGTTACGAGCTCCGTCACGGAACGAATTAAACTCGTAAGTCAAGGAACTACTGTACTTAGGTTATGTCCATTTCTGCCAACATCTTTGTTCTGATCTCAACCATATGACTTAGTTCTATGGTCCGTATCACATGTTTCATTTACATTCCTGTATTTGTTTAAAGGGTTATATCAACAAAGGAAGAGTTAAGCAGTCAATCACACAAATTTGTTTAAAGTAAATGTCCATATTGTAAAATGTTAAAATTTTGATTTTCGATACAACCTTTGCATATTAATTATAATAAATATTAATCATAAACCGGAAGAAGTTAAAAAGACAACTTGAATATTTCTGCCAGGTTATTTCTGCCAGGTTTATTTTTGTCTTCGATACTAGTTCATGAATACGTGAATATGGTTGTTTGTTGTCATACGACAATTTGCATGATGTATTTCTTTACAAATTTATGTTATTGTTATAGTGTTCTGTCGACTGGTGGAAACTTATGTGGACACCATACAGAGTGGAAACATTCCTTGTATGGAAAGGGCCATTGACGCAATGGCGAAAATTGAAAACACCAAAGCAGTGCAGGTTTGAGATCCCTATTTTAATTCATACCTTTCTTGTTTCCTTTGCTTACTATTAAAGAGAAAATTATCAGTACACTCTAAAAAAATATTTTAAATATTCAATTGTTTTGTTTACGACTGAACGTTTCATTAGAAAGATCTGAAAATAGATTTTGAAGAATCATGGATAAGTAATCCTACCTTTCCTTCATCACACACGTACCGCATGATGAATGTGCTAAAGAGACCGCGTCATATACTGCATTAAGCTGCAAGCTAAAAGGTTGATAACGCTAAAAAAATATTGTGGCAGCAAAATTAATGTGTCTACACGTGCATTTTAAATGATGGCTATTACATTTACGACGTTTTATGGCAATCTGTCAAAACGTCGAACTGGCTGCGTTAACGAGCTTGTGTGATACACTGCTAATGGGCAAGGAGGTAATAACTCTAACAAAGATCACCGTAACAAAGAAATATGTTTCAATGTGCATAGTCAGATGACGACTATATTATTTGCAATGTTTCATGGCAATCCAATCATTTCTTTCGAAACTGCTGTGCTAACAATACTGTGTCATATTGTTCATTATGTTGGAAGACAGAAGGACACCTCTTAAAAATTGCGAGAGCAAATTCATTAGTCAATATGCGCATCTTGAGATTTCCCGTTTATTAAGTGTAATGAAAATTCAAAAATAACCGTGACTAGTTGCTTTAGAGCGATCGTTATACATAGGTTACAGCGGAAAAATTAAAGGTCAGTAACTAACAGTCCTTACGGGAGCAAAGTGATTTGTCGATCTGCTCATGTACTCATGATGACCTTGACATTTATCAAGTTTCATGTCGACGCATCAAAACTGTGCGACAAGTTGAGCTAGCAATAGTGTGTCATACAATGCATTAAGCTACATGGGAAATACAAAATAACTCCAACAAAAATTGCAGCGGCAAAGTGATTTGTCTATATGGACATCTTTAGGTGGTGACCATAATATTGAACAACTTTCATAGTCCGTCAAAAACTTCTGGACTTGTTGTTCTAGCGAGCTTGTGCTGTAAAAGATAACCGTCAGTAGCTAACACTAGCTTTGAAAGCAAAGTGATTGGTTGTAATTCACAAATTCAGGCGATGAGATTAACGTTATCCAAGTTGCATTGCAATCCAAGCCATATTTCTAAATATTACGCAAAAAGTATTACAATGAAAATATTTTTGAAAATGACATACCTAATTTATAACTTTTAAAATTTACGCATTCCTCAGCAAAGATTTACATCTGCCTATTATTAGTACCAACACGTTTAAAGTTTGTAATTTTTTTCACGCAAGATGCAGATGAAAGAAACCAAGTGTCGTGAAGCTTTGTAGGAGGCAACGAATATGTTTATGTGCCGTTTATTACTTACTGCATTGAAGGTTTTACTAATTAATTTTTCCACAATGCTACTGACACAGTTACATAATAACATTGATACGAGAAGTTATATTGTTAATTTGGGAAGGGGGGGAGATTTCTTTATAAATCACAGCTTGAAATATTACATTTATGATGCTAGACTACGATGATTATATATATATATATATATATATATATATATATATATATATATATATATATATATATATATGTGTGTGTGTGTGTGTGTGTGTGTGTGTGTGTGTGTGTTAAAGGAATCAGTACAATCGAAATATTACTATCATATGCCAAATTGGCAGACCTCGTGGCTTTTCTACAAGATGGTTTTTTTTATCACTGGCGGTGCTTCTTGCAATGGGTAGGAATCAATCCAAATTGAATTAGGTCACAAGACACATGCCTCTTTTTTATGAGCAAGGTGATTTTTGAGATAAGAAAGGCAACACTTCTCTACTATTCTGTGGTTTTGAGTTCCAAGGGCATATTAAAAGCCGTTGAGGTTATGCTGAGTCATAGTTTCCCATTCAAAGTATAAATTGACAGGATGTACCATTCTCTATTGTGTATATTACAGGAAAATGTCGTATTTCAGGGTATTAGAGTCTTCGATGTTTATGATAATATTCTATACACATTTTGAAAAAAAAGTTACAATATATTTGATGTTGACTGCGGTCTCTGAACAACGAAAATACGCTTTACCAATACCCTTAGAAAAATAACTTAAAAGACACAGTAATGCCGTGCAAACTAAAATATTTAATTTCATATATATCCTTAGTCTAAGATCTTTGATTACCTTATATCACCCCAAACAATTTTCTGGAAAGATTAAGCAAAATGGTGGCAAAGCAAGGATTGTATGCTGGGGTGAGGTGATGGTGTTATTTGCTACATGGATGTCATTTGGGGATGGGGGGGGTGAGCAGGGGGCAGTTGCCGCATTTGCATTTGCTGTAAAATTGCTGTAGCCTATATCCAAAAATTAACAAGCTCGTCAAGGTTTGCGGTCCCCCAGAAAAATTGAAATGACGTCCAAGTTGCCAGTAATTTTATTCTGTCCTAATTTGGTCGATGTTACCATTTATGTAGAGAATTTAGATTTGTCTTGCAAATATTTAACGGCAGTAGGAAAGACTGAAGTGGATTTGAACGTTATTGCTTCCTCGGCTTTGAATTTCAATCTAATTTTAATGGATATTTTCTGCACAAAACTGAATAATAGTAAATAAATGTAAGTGTCAGATTTTACCTTACAATTTCAATAAGAATCTAATTTTGCTTGCCAAAACGTTAAGAGCAAATTTAGAAATTCCGTAATCATGTTTCCGTATGTTTTTATGACAGAATAAATAACTAAAAACAAATAGCAAAGAACACACAAATCTTGTTCACTCTTCCATGGGTACCTGTGTCACAAGGATTCCCGGGTTGTTTGGGATATAAATCTCAGATGACTATCTACTCCATATCATTCAAATATTGATTTTAGAACTTCCTAGCTGTTGCAATTCAGAAGCATGGTGGAGTGGAAAATTCCACAGGTCTAGTTAATTTCGGCATGAATGAGTAGACGACATTTAAAATTCATGTTTTTCAACAGGCTGCACTGTACCACTACAAGATGAGGATGCAGGCATCAGTGCAGTTGCCAACAAACTCCCCGGACGAGCTGTCACGTGTTCATGTGATATGTGACCGCGAAGCCATTGAGATCTTCATGTCCATGTCCATACTGGATGAGAAGCAAGAATCTCAAACGAAACTCCAGGTTATCATCATCGCTGATACATAAAATATATCGTAACATTTGTCAGTATACGCATTTTACTTTTGCGACATACAGACATACAGACAGACAGACAACATACATACATACATACATACATACATACATACATACATACATACATACATACATACATACCGACATGCATGCATACATACATACATACATACATACATACATACATACATACATACATACATACATACATACATACATACATACTATTTAAATGGATGCTTCAAGAATGAGTGATATAGGATAACAGAAAATAAATGCATCTTTTACATTCTAACTTTGAATTTATAACAAAGAATTCTATTTTAAGTTTTTTACCAATGTCAAATCAAGTTTCAATGATATACCTAGATCATATGCATTATTGTCACAAAGTGTCTCTTATCATGTAAATGGTGTTATATCTCGATGGGCCAGTCTTTTGTAGTACGACGGAAGAGAATTCATATAGTTTATGTTTCCGTATAGATCTCGTATTTTTTTTTAAAAAGAATTTTGATAATCTTAAATAGGCTTGCATCATAAAGATCTCGGTTGAGAATGATTGAGAGAAAGATCCAGGAATTTAATGACACATTCTTGCACTGTATGGACTCAGCTTGTCAATGCATTTGCATCTTTATTTCTGGTCAGATATTGTTTATAAAGTTTACTAAAAATTCTTGTATAATCTAGCTGTTGGATGAGTTTCATTATGAACAAGAGCTACATATATTTATGATAATGCATTATCTTATTGGCTAAGCTTAATTTCACTTTGCAAATTAAAGTTCTATCGGAGTTTTCACCAGCTTTTGAAATTATCTTATATTATTTACCGTCTTAAATTCTGTAATATAAATATCTGCATATATTAATGACATGATTTTGCTTCTGATTGGCTGGTGCATTTTAACTTTTTAGAGCTAAGGAATAGGCTTCTCAACCATGTTTGAACAACGTTGTCAGTAAGTGTATATAATCAAACTTTTGAATGACTTAACCTATGAGAAATATATCAATATGTCTTTAATTTTGGAAGAATTTATTTATTAGATTATGGTAAAATAAAGAGATAAAATCGACTTCATTAGAATTTGGGAGATGTTTATTTAGGCATGTGTTTTAAAACACTGCAAAATCTTGCTTAATGAAATGGTGATTTGTTATGTTAGACAGATGAACGATGCTAGGCCCAAGTCAGTTTTTTATTATATTCTTTTAAAAGGTCAAGAGATGCATTTGCCATTACATTGCTATACTTATAGGAGGCAACACGTAGACCTAGGCTTTTTGTGAAGATCACGTTTAATGCATATATACTCTCCTTTATTCCATGAATTGGGGACTCGCGATTTTATTTTGTACAAATGAAGCAAGCTGTCTACATTTGTTCTTAACTAATACCAGTTTTTGTAGGATTCTATCGAGGACGAATATAGAAGATTTTGCGATTTAAATAGACGTGCCTCCCAAGACAAATGTCGTCACATTTTAAGAGAAGTAACAGCACATTTATCAAAGAACGTGGCGGAAGGTGTATACAACAAACATGGAGGATATCAGGTGTACCTCAAAGACAGGGAACAAGCTTTACTGCAATACCGACAGGCATCTGGGAAAGAAATCATGGTAACGTGTGCAACAATTAGTAGTTCCTCTATTTTCCACAAGCCCCGCTCACCTATATTTTTGCAAGGGAAAATCGCTTAAGATTCCACACTTCAATTTTGTATATTGTACGGGTTTGATTTTGAAAGAAAAATAATTTTTCAGGGTTTATTTTTCACTGGTTATTGAACGAATTTAGGGAAAATAATATTTTCTTATTCATCTGTGGGTTGATATAGAAATATAACAGCATCATTGTCCACTTTGATGAGAGATGTATGTGACAATTTTCTCCATTTTCGCTCACCTAAACGAAATTGAGATAGACTATTATACTACACCTGACGTCAGAGTCGGCATAGGTAAAAGTATTTTTATATGTACAGTCTCACTGAACCTCAACCTGCCTTTCTTCCTCGTTCCTTGGCAACAGCTTGAAGTGGTTTCTATAGCATCCACCCACTTGTGCGGTATCACATGGGACTAAATTTGTACATGAATATAAATTATTTATATTTTCTAGATTAAGGTTTTGCATTTAGGTCAGATTTTTTTGCATACTATATGAATTAAATTGTCGCACGAAATTACAACGCTTGGTTAGTGACCACATGTTGAATGGTACAACAAATCCATTACAAAATGGGGCACTGTGACTAATATTTCACGTTTTCCTGAATTGTGTGTTTTTAGCTTATTTCTCGGGCTTCGTTTATGCATAACTCATCAAACTATATGATGGTATGCATCTATGTTAGTACTTGACACTTAGATTAAAAAACTATGGTTATGGTGACCGATATCGAAAACATTATGGCTTAGGATAAGCTTTATCATAAAGCTCATGACCATATACGTTTAATGAATGCAAGTTATATACAGCCCTTTCTTAATGAATGCAATTTATAAACAGCACTTTCTTAATGAATGCAATTTATGTACAGCCCTTTCTTAATGAATGCAATTTATATACAGCTCTTTCTGTAATCATGAAACTTGTTGACAAGATGAATCTCAATGAGCACTACTCTTTTATTTCAATACTAGGTCATTGTGATCAACATTTTATACTGCACTGACTTACTTGGGTTACATAAGTTCTATTTCTATTCTACCTAGATTCATTAGTTCCTACCGTTTTTTTTTCGGGTTCCTTTTCCACTAGTTACACTGTATTGTCCGATTTGCGTTGAGAATGGAAGTTAAACCTAAAACAACAAACAGCAAACCTAGATTCATGAAACCTGGTGACAGCGTGTCTCGCGATGAGCACCGCTCAGTTATTTTTACTGCTATGTCTTAATTACCCATACTGGCTTGGGTTAAATTTTGTATTGGATGTTTAATTCTCAGGTACTTTTCATTCTGCTAAAATCGTGAAATAGGTAATGATATATATTACTTTCATTCCCTTGCAACGAAAGAATCTCATCGTGTCCTATATTTCATCTCTAGTTGTTTTGATTTTATTCTGTGTTTAACTGATGATCACACGAGTATTGTGCATTTTATATCCATACTATACCTTGAATCATAAAACACGACGACTTATTGTATATTGATAGGTTTTGCAACCTACTTGCCAAAGAGGTCTCTGTGATATGTATATCATGATTTAGTGACAAGTTTGTATTTAAAGTATATTTATTAGGTACTGTTTAAGTTCCAATATAAAACTTAGCAGCAGAGAGGGTGAATCGGACAACGTTTTCAAGCAAAATTTTACTACTGCATTTCTTATGGGATCTTTTAAACAAAAGGGAGCCTCAAAATGGATTGCAACGTCGTTGTCACTCACCCTCTCTGCTGCTATGGGCTACGGTGAAAATCGCTACGATTTCAACCGAATATTTTATCAAGTCCGATACGATATCGTGTCCTAGGGTCTGCTAAATTTATTGTCACAAATCCGTGTGGTTTTGACTGAGCGTGACTAAAGAAATTTCTAAATTGATTATGATTCATATCACCGCTGCACCAGGTCTGATGAATATTTCGTAGCGTATGAGTATCAACGCCGTTAAATACACACAATACATTGCAGTTATCTCTGATCACTTTTGGTATATGAGTGTATCGTTGAGTGACATTTATCACATCAGTGTTTTTATGCCTGCCTCAGGAAAATATTCTAGCAGGATTTTTTTTGATTATCTAACATGATATCGTCATACACAACTAAATTGTTAATACTTCCATCAATAGCATCAATGCTCGGGGCTTCCTCTATATCGGTTATAAACTCAATAAAATCTTCATCGATTTGAAATTCTTTTGCTTTCTCGTTAAAATCCTTTAGCACTTCATAGCATCGCTGATCGTCTACACTCGGGGCTATTAAATACAATTTGTTCCATTTCATCCATCTCGTTATCAAATTAAGTAGCAGTTGTGGCTTTCCGCTTCCAGATGGTCCGATTATAATCATTCTAATTGAATTCGGCAACATTTCATGGTGTTTAATAGGTTCCCGTCGTCGGGTAGCTGAATAATCAATTATATTTATGCCGTTATATATAAATTATGGATCTATATTGTGTGAAGTGTAAAAACGTACTGGCACAGATGACTTGACGACGATTACAACTAAAAATAACCGATCAGCGCTTTCTGGTAAATGCGTACAATGTAGTACAAAGAAATTTAGATTTGTTTCCAAGAATTTAAAAAAAAACGAGGAGGTGATATCGCAGCCAAGCTAACTAAACTCCCTGGAACCCCATGGGCAAAATACCCTGGAGAAAAGCACCTTCCAGGATATAGCTACTGTGGACCCGGAACCAGACTTGATATCAGACTCAATAATCAAAATCAGCCCCGACCCGGTGAAGAACCAATAAATGCCATTGATAAGGCCTGTCACCTTCATGATGTCTCTTATAAAAGCAGTAATCTGCAGCACAGGCATCTAGCAGATGTGAAATTAATTCATGCGTTAAATGCTATTCCTGATAAATCTTTCAAAGAAAAATTGGCTTCATTTTTGATAAAATCGGCTATGAAAAGTAAATTGTTGTTAGGTGCTGGTAATTAATAACAACATGGAATCAATTTATTATTCTCCGAAAGGATACTGGAGGGGTAAATCAGCAATCCATAAACTCGCTAGCGCTGCAAAAGTGAAAAAAAACCACTGCGGCTCATTGGTTATCTAAACAGGCACTAAGGCAGATTTATCTACCACCGCCTAAACAAATTAATTTCTCGCATTTTGATGTGACCTTTCCTAATGAAGTTCATCAGGCTGATATATTATTTCTGCCACATGACCACGGTTACAAATACGCATTAACCATAATTGATATTGCAAGTCGATACAAAGAAGCAGAGCCGTTAAAAACAAAATCAGCCACTGAAGTTGCTTCTGCATTTGAAAAGATTTATCGAAGGGGTCCTCTACACTGGCCAAATCTATTACAAATTGATCCTGGCAAGGAATTTCAGGGTGCAGTGTTATCAACAATGAAATATCACAATGTCACTATCAGACGAGGACATACTGCGCTACATCGCGATCAGGCAATTGTAGAACGGTTTAATAAAACCCTTGCTGAGCGGTTATTTGGATATCAATACGCAAAAGAATTCATCCAAGAAAAAAGATCCCGTGAATGGGTTAAAAGATTATCAGCTGTGATTACTGCACTGAATAATGAGATTACTAGAACAATCAACATGAAACCTATCAATGCGATTAAAAAGAAGTCAATACCCGTACAACCACAAAAAGATTTCAAAGAACCAATTCTTGTTAGTAATGTCATTGTGAGGTATTTATACGAACCAAGAGAGCTTGAGGGTGGCAGAAAAAGGGCTACTGATCCTATTTGGAGTATTACTGCACATAATATATCTAGTATAACACGATCTACGGGTAGACCTCCAATCTATAAACTGGATTCAACTGCCGCTCAACGAGGATTTACTAGACAACAATTACAAGTGATACCCGAGGATACTCAATTACCACCACGGTGTCTTAACTAGCGCCGTTGCGTCTATTGCACTCAAGACAAGTCAACATCACATTGTTTCTGACATGACCGAGATTGTTATTTTTCTGTCAACGGTGAATTGGCGAGGATCTTTATCCGAATACTGCCAACGCATTATACAATTGCAACTTGCGCAGTGATTATTTTGTTGTTGCTTCAGCGTAATTATTAATTCAGCATCAATATCAAATTCTCGTTGTTTTTTTTTTGTCTTGTTGTTTGTAACCGGAGAGTTTTTTATCAATAATTTTAACATCAATATCATCCATTGTGGTGTCATTATCGTCACTGGCTTCGCCAACGACAATTCTTCGAAGTTGATTTATTTTTCGTACTCTGGATACTGCAAGATAGACTAAATTTGACCATTCGATGCGATTATCTACCATCCAAACAATTGTATCCGATATAGTCAATCCTTGTGAAGAATGTATTGTTGCTGCGTATCCTAGCGTCCACGGGGATTTATTAGCACGCAATGCATCTTCAACGACATTGATATCAACCAGCACAATATCATTTAATAACAGAATTTGTTTTTGAAATCCTTCGGATTTTGGGCCTGGAATATCAACTTCAATGTTCTGTTCTCGTGTATCCGATGGCCTATAACAAAGAGGCACTGGATTTGTTGCAAATCTTTTTTTATGCAATTCAAATAACTTCATCTGAAGTGTGTCTCTGACTATTTTTCTACTTGCAATTATCAAATCATTTGGTCTCCATGCTTCCCAGAAATCATTCATTGGAGTTTCTGAAATTATTTCACGGGCTATTTCACACTGGATTCCATCCGATTGTAATCTGATTAGTTTCTTAAATTCTTTTAATTCATTATCAAGTGATCTATAATCAGTGGTAATTTCTTCATAATAATCTACAAAACCCTTTAGCCATTCATGTGGGGATGCACCGACAAATGGTGGTGGTTGGCCGTGATCACCGCACATAACGATATTTGTATTTTTCAATAACAACCACTCAAGAAATATTTTTAATACATCTAATGGCACTGTGTCTATTTCATCCCAAATGATGATTTCAGGAATAACTTTTTCGCCCATACGCTCAGGAGTCCACTTATCTCCTTTCCATCTAAAGAAACTGTGATGAGTACAGGCATTTACCCCTCGCTGTATCATTTCTCTTGCAAGTCTGTGAGTTGGTGTTAGCACAATCATATTTGATTTGGAAACGCTAGCGTTTCTACGAAATAACTCAATTGCCCGGGTTGTTTTTCCTGACCCACCACAGCCGTTTAAATAAACTGTTTTATATCTACAGATTGGATCAGAACACGGTGGTGCATTAGAAAATTCTGAACATTGATTGCTTTTTAAATAATTATTTTCAATTGTAACATCTGCTGATAGAATATAATCATGAAGCATTTCTCGCTTAATTCTCCATAACCCCCAATTCTCGTTGCCAGTAGCAAAGCTACTGCTTATAAAATCAGCCATATCGCTTTTTATGTAAAATGAATCAGTGGCAACTCTAACTGCGGTGTTAGGAAATTTATTGATCATTGAAAACAGATTAATAGAAGCATAACCGAGCATAGAAGCTCTCAAATGTGTGTACTGCGGATTGTATCTATCATTGTAAGTAACAATTGTACCCAATTTGGTTCCATCGGACAGAAATGCGTCCTTACGATTGACATATAGGCCTTTATTCGTTAGATCCGCGATTACAAAATCGTATTCAGCATTGTCTATAATTAACCGTGAAGAATATCTTGTATTATCGTATTTGCCACCCTGAGTGAATTTACCGATTATTCTTCGTCCAAGATCTTTTGCTTCATTGTTTCTGATTTCAAATAACTGTTTGGACCAATCCATGATTTGTTGTTCACTGAAATTCGAAGAATTTCCATCAGGAAACAGTTTTTGCTGTTCGCTAATTATTTTTTCTAGATCAGGTTGTGGTAACCAGACTGATTTCTGTGCTCGATAGGATATAATTGCTTCACTGACAATTAATGATTTTAACATCTTACAATCAAGCATATACCGTAATAGCACTATTGGCATCCAGTGTTTTTCAGACATGTGTTTACCAATCCAAAGATAACTACACGGATGAAGTCCCTCAGCCATTTCAAATGATACTACACAAGCGAATCCTGTTAAATCAAAATCAGGCAGTGGTCCATTAATAGCAACATGGGTCATTTCGTGTGTGGGGTGTCCAAATCGTTTAAAATATTTCTCGCATTCTCCATACCCAAGAAAACTTCCTGGATAACACGCAATCATATCAACGGATATAACGGTTTCAGGGTCGTATTTTGTATTCCATAACCCTCCGTGACTGTATTCAAGACAGGACAATCTAACATCTGATAAAAACTCACTTCTCGTTGGTTTCCACGCGTTTTTCTTTCTAGCAAAATTTGCTGCAATTGATGGTAGTGTAAAACAGTTTGCTAATAATTGATCGTTGTCTTCCCCTTCCAGTGAAAACTGACTAGCTAGTTTTTTCATTTGATTATGCAGTTCTTCAGTACGGTACAATTCTTCGTTGGGTCTTACAAACTGATCAAATCTACATTCCTCGTCTGCAGCACTGTGAAATAGCCACATTGACACAGGATCGTTTTTACTCAAATGGTAAATAGCATCAAATAATTTCTGCTCTGAAAAAAAACTATTCTGTTCCAAACAGAGTTTGGGGAATATGTTTCACGGTTCTATCCCGTGGGAATATTGTTACTGCAGATGACCACGCGTGTTCGTTATGACCAATAATTTCAATTGGGGTTCCTTTTGATTGATATTTCGATTCGTATAATACTTCACCGGTGATTGTCGTTACTGATATTGGAAATCTCAATGATGTTTCTAATTTAATTATATCCTGAATTGTTGCCCCATTCTCTTTTAACGTTAATTCCCACTCGGTTATTTTTTTTTCGTCTTAGATCAGTTAGTTTATTTCCCCGGGACGCATTTGTGAAGTGTTCCTTTATTCGTTCTGCTACACAATTGACCCTTGACGAAGAATATTTCATGGGTGCTAGTTTTGAAATATCAGGTTTTTCATTGAGCGGATATATCCCGTAAACAACTGCTGTTACAGGGTAAGATCTTTCGTAGTATGGTTTGTCAATTCCAGTCGAAATTCCTGGTTTGGAATCTTGATTCACGGTGACATTTTTTTGTCCTTAAGAATGGGTTCAAATTTATCCCTAATGATCCATTTTCCATCATCACGGATAAGGAATTTTATTCGAAAAAAATTTCTTTCTTCCCCAAGATTTGAGATTATCACTGCTGCTTTTTCATCATTCATGGTAGCGTCAACAACACCATCAATTCGAAATGTTGACCAGCAGTGAGATGCTCCATCACGCTTGAATTCATTAAAACAGTCTCTGATTTTACTAATCATGGCTCTATCAGGAATTTTATTCTTGGGTGTATCAGAAACTCTATCGAGATTGAATTGAACACTTTTCCAGGGCTTAATTTTCGATAATCTCTCAAACTCCTCCATACTATAATTAAAACAAGCATTTAAATGAAAGATTTAAGTATAATGAATCATTGCAAATGGCTCATGATTGGATCAGTGACACCGTGTAACAAATCATGCAGAAATGAATTCTGTGGGTATCATATGCAAAGCTTTCGTCGTGGAAGCCTTGGTCCGTTACCCTGTATTCGATGTGGGGTTGGGGTTAGGGGAAAATTGCAATTATGTCTGAATTGTGGCGGCAAACGATACAGGGAACTAAAATGCTATTATGACAAACGAATAAAAAATGGATTTTCAATCAAAAATTCTGACCCTGACACTGACCTTAACTCCGTCAACAATAAAATCATAAGAACACCTCAAGACTACATTGAAAGATTCTCCAGTGATGTTATTAATGAATTAGACAAATAGTATTAGTATACAAATGAACCAAGGGAGATAACTCTTTCATAACCCTTAAATATTACCAATGTTGTTATCTCCCTTAGATTATATCTACTTGTTTATGGGTTATTGTGATTCAGCGGCGGTGTATAATTAATTATCTGTTTTGTAAGAAAAGAAATAAAATATAAAATGTTTTCAAACAATTATATTCTTTTTTTTAGTGTTTAATTCAAATATGCGGTCTCATTTAAATACTGTGAAACACCATTAACAAGTCATTCAAGAAAATAAAATAACACACCCTGTGGATTGCTGTATTAAGTCACCTTATATACTCTTCCTTAGATTGTGTCAACTTGTTTATGGGTTATCTCCCTTAGATTCTGATTCAGCGGCGGGGTATACTTAATTATCTGTTTTGCAAGAAAAGAAATCAAATATAAAATGTTTTCAAACAATTATATTCTTTTTTTTTTAGTGTTTTATGCAAATATTCTGTCTCATATAAATACTGTGAAACACCATTAATAAGCAATTCAAGAAAATAAAATAACACACCCTGTGGATTGAGCTGCTGTATTAGTCACCTTATATACTATATGAAAGGTATAAAGCTGGGGCTTTCAAAGGCCAATCCGACCAATCAAAAATAACCCACGCCATTGACACGTGTGCGTGGTTGACTTTTCTCAATCATGCAACCGGGTTTAATTTCATGGGTTGCTTTTGATTGGTCGGATGGCCGTAGAAAATCCGCCCCGTCGTTTCATGTTTGTGCTGTCTTGTGCCGTCCCATCATCATTACATCATATATCCATCCTTAATTAAGTTAATTAAGTTAATTAAGTACATGTTATGCCTAACATTTGCCACAACACTCGAGTGGAGATTATACGGCATTGTGACGTCCCCTTAATTAAGTTAATTAAGTATATGTTGTGACGTCACCCCCAAGCATATCTTCTGGGCGGTCTAAGATGGCGTTTGCCACGTTAGGCCTCCCTTCCGGAGATGTATGTTTCGGGTCCCCTTGGGCTTACTTGGATGTGAAGGCAACCAAGGAGTTCCAAAGATGTGTTGTCGTATATATGTAACGTCTAGGTCTCTTT
This sequence comes from Unio delphinus, assembly GCA_029339505.1. Taxonomy (NCBI): domain Eukaryota; kingdom Metazoa; phylum Mollusca; class Bivalvia; order Unionida; family Unionidae; genus Unio; species Unio delphinus. The sequence continues at coordinate 3,784,522 of JAQISU010001242.1, read as the reverse complement.
CACGCGTAAACATACCCTCTTGTGATTCTAACCCGTTATTTGACGAGTTAGATTCACTCTTAGGGGAATATGTTTCTGTGAATGTAAACATACATGACCTAAAATAAATAACATCCATGGATGTAATTAGCTCTCCGTCACATTTGGGTAGCCCCGTATAGTGTTCAAAAATGAATTACCGGCCAAGAAAAGGTTCGTGGATGCACATTGGGTAACCCCACAGGATAGTTCAGAATGAATTATCGGCTGAAAGAAACGGTCATAGGGTCATATCTCAAAGAGCAAAAAAAAACAACATTCTGATATAAACCCAAAACAAAGGACCCTATGAAAGACACAAAGGCCTAATAAGGGACCCAATGAATGCAAATAGAACCACAGCGGCCTATATCAAGGGGGCCAAATGACTGACAACCGCTCATCATGGTTGTTATTTATTTTTGTCTGCATTTATTTTTGATAAATATCTTTATATACAGAATTATTTTTAAAAAATATATTTATATATACAGAATTATTTTTAAAAAATATATTTATATATACAGAATTAATTTTAAAAAATATATTTATATATACAGACTGAATTCTGAAAAATATATTTATATTTATATACAGACTGAATTCTGAAAAATATATTTATATTTATATACAGTCTGAATTCTGAAAAATATATTTATATTTATATACGGACTGAATTCTGAAAAAAATATTTATAGTTATATACAGACTGAATTCTGAAAAGTATATTTATATTTATATACAGACTGAATTCTGAAAAATATATTTATATTTATATACAGAATGAATTCTGAAAAATATATTTATATTTATATACAGAATGAATTCTGAAAAATATATTTATATTTATATACAGACTGAATTCTGAAAAATATATTTATATTTATATACAGACTGAATTCTAAAAAAAAATATTTATATTTATATACAGACTGAATTTTGAAAATATTAACGGCTCATTTATTTTTGAAAAATGAATTAGAAATATGTATTATCATATATGAATTCTGAAAATATGAATAGCATTATAGTTGAAATTGCAAAATTGAAAAGCCAGGATATTAAATTGTCAGAAGGGTTAAATCCTGATCAAATTATGTCAGATTTTCAGGATATAGAATACGGAGTAAACAACAATAAATATATGCTACCAAAGAAATATGCGCTCTCAAAAAAAATCAGAATTCTATTCGGGACTCTCTTGCATTTTCCAGTGAAGTAGGTGTGTTTGTTCCGTTATATACTATCGTGGAAGGAATACGAAAAAAATTGGGTAACGAATATGAATTGAAAAAGGAAGTTAATTCTAAAATTAGAAACCTACGAGCGTTAATTCAAGAAAATGAACGATTTTGATTGACCGACCCTCAAAACATTTTGTCATTTTTTGATTGAAATTGTCTACTTGACCGTAAAATCTCCTTGAGATTTTCATTTTTTTAGCATTTTTTTTATTGAATCAGTGAAAATATTTCACACTGAATAAAAAATAAAAATATTTCACACTGCGAAAAAAAAATAGAATCCTAACAGTTTTAAAAGTTCTTTTAAGAACTTTTCCCTATGGAAAATCCAATGCAAAATCGACTACTTGACCCTACGAGGTTTTTTACCAAAAATCGATGAAAAATGACCAAAAATCACTGAAAACAGACAAAAATTGATGAAAAATGGCTAAAAATCATCAAAAATGAGTTTTAACAGCTTTTCCCTATGGAAAATCCCATGTAAAATCGACTCCTTGACCGTAAAATCTCAAAGATATTTTCAACTGAAAACCACCAAAACTGTCAAAAAATCAATGAAAATCAATGAAAAACCACCAAAAATCAATGAAAAACCACCAAAAACAGTGAATAAAAAATAAAAATATTTCACAGCAATAAAAACTATTTCACACTGAATAAAAAATAAAAATATTTCACAGCAATAAAAATAAAAATATTTCACACTGAATAAAAAATTGGACCGTTAAGGGATGGTTCCGATTAGTTAATCATCGATGGGGAAAATTGTTTTACAATTGAAAAATTGTTTCTGATTTCAAATAATGGTCAATGAAGCATTAACGACCCGATTGGCTCGTGAGCGGCTAGATGCAATTAAGAGATTTATACCAATTCTCGACTCTGTCAGGAATAAACTGCAAGAACGACAGAGTCTTCAGACTGACTTTGCTGCGGGATCTGAAGAGTTGTTTAAACCAATAACTACAACAACGAAACAGATAGTGTCAACAATCTCTGAACAAGGAGAGACTTTTCTCCCTGTGTTAGAAAAAATAGCAAAAAGAACTAAACAAACAAAAACACTTCCTCAGGATATATCAGAACGAAAATTTGAAGGATTTCAGGAAGAACTAGTTAGTGGACTACCTAAATCAATTATATTTACCGAGAGCGCTAAAAAACGAATACTCAACGAGGATATAGACAATTTAGGTGAATTTGCTGCTAACAGCTATAATTTACAAGAGAAGTTTTTCACGGACAATTATAGGAATTATAGAATGTCACATAATGAATGGGCTGATATAGTGTATGAAATAAATACTGGGAATTTAGATAGAAGGATGAAGGAATACAGAGACTTCAAGAGAAAATTTCAACTCCATTTAAGACAGCCATACGATGAGAAGGAATTACTGAGTAGTGGTCTAGTTGGAAACGCTTGTCCTGATAGTGTTATCAATGATATATCACGATTAGAAGTTCTTGTAGGAGGGTTCCGAGCTGGAAATAACTCTCCAGAAATAATTAATGAAGCAGCTGATATCTGTAGACGGTTATTTGCCGGCGGTATCATGGTTATTAAAACATATCGAGATTTTATTGGCGAGTTAGCGGAAAGTGGGTATCACGGTTATTAATCACCGGGACTGAATTTAAATATTTGATGACGAAGTCGAAAATCCTTTGGATTTTTGCGATTAGATAAATAACAATTGAAAACACTAGTGTTTTTATAATAATGATCATACACTACAATCATGATAAACCAACCCCCGTCTATGTAGTTAATTCACGGTTTCCAGTTTATAGAGCATACTACGGAGATGGTTTAGGTAATACCATTGCAGGGTTATTTGCGAGAATGGCTCCAAAAGTGATGCCGTTAGCTAAACAATTAGGAATGAAAGCCATTGATATTATTCGTGATAAGGGTATTAGTACTGTTGGAGATCTTGCTGGAAAAGCGTTTTCAGCCGCGAAGAATAAAATAACATCATTAGTGAGACGAAAAAAGAAACCGTTACCGTCTACAGCGGAAATGCCTGCAAGTGTTAGTAAAATTATAAATAACGCAGTAGATGAAAAACTAGCGTCGATGGCTTTAACCCCCGACGCAAATATGATAGCAGGAAGTGGCTTTAAAAAACTACGTAGAAAACGCTAGCGTTTTTCACGATGAAATGGAAAATCGCGATTTAGACTTTGATAAATAGAATAAAATGTTCAAACAGTCACGTGATCCAGCGTTTGATATAGACGCCCCAGTTGGCAAGGATGATTCTGTACGCGATTATCAATATTACGCCTATCATGCAATAGACCCAAATAGTCGATCAAGAATTGAACTTCAAGTCCATGATACCAGTAAATACTTTTTGCCTTGTGAAGCATTTATCGAAGTAGAAGGAGAACTTGCAACAGCTGCTGATACTACTGCTGTACCAGCACCGTATCCAGCTGGTACTCAAGTCGGTTTTGTCAATAATGGTATCATGGCGCTATTTGAGAGTGCTAGATATCTCATTGATGGAAAAGAAATTGAGTCGATAGATCGTAATGTTGATGTGGCTACAACAATAATAGGACTAGCAAGATATTCTGATGATTATACAAGATCAGCAGGACCTTCTATGATGTTTGCAAAAGATGTTAAAAATACCGCTGGAGGAAATCAATTTGTTATAAGACGACCAAATGATCGTGCTGCTAATCCTGCTCCTGCTGGTATCGAGGATATGATTATAAGTACTAATGAGAATTTCAATCTAGGAGCTGCAACACGTATTTCAATGTTGGGAGTAGGGCGTAAATCATTTTCATGCGCGATTCCACTGCATCATATATTTGGATTCTGTAGAAATGTCCGAAAAGTTATTTATGGAGCGAAGCATACAGTAGCACTGGTGCGAAAGAGTGATGACAATGACGCAATTTGGAGGATTCCAGCAGACAATGCAAATCCAAATGCTGATGCTGGTAAAGTCAATTTAACAAAAATATCATTGTGGATGCCAGTGTTGACTCCAGCAATTACCGCAGAAGAACGATTACTATCATTTATGGATCAAGGAGGAAAATCATTACTAAGTTGGCTAACCGTGAGTACAGATGTTAAACAATCAAATCTGAACGGGTTATTCACTTGGAACCTAGCATCAAAACAAGGCACTGCTGCGCCACGTCATATATTCGTAGCGTTACAGGATAACACACGAGTTGGCAATCAACTCTCCAGCCATATGATATTTGATCAATTAGGTGTTAAAGACGTCTCACTGAGAATAAACGGCCAGCAGGAACCATTCGAGGATATACAACTTAATTACGGTGAAAATCATATTGCACGTGTGTATCATAGATTGTTGTCATTTATGGCACGTGATCAAAATGTCGATATTGGTCTACAAATATCACAATATGATTTTAAGAATCTATATCCAATCTATTACTTTTCACTGGAACACCTTGATTTAACAAGACAATCTGTTGTTGATATACACTTTAGAGCTAATATAACCCGTCCTGGTGGTATTGCTAATTATAGAGCAGTTGCTGTCATTCTCAGCGATAAATCAATGCTACTTGAAGGTGTTGGAGGAAGAATGAGAGTGGTAGATGCACCAGTGGAAAATCTTTGAACGATTTTTCATTGAAATTGTAAACGATTTAGAATCAATCTATTATGTATAATGTCATATAGTGTTATTAGTGTTGCGTTAACTCCTGGTCAAATCAAAAAATTGCAATCAGAATCGGATAAAAAATGCGGAACCACAATCACGTTAAAACCTAATCAAATGACTGGTGGTGCAAATAAATTATCGCTGACAACTCGTCAAATAAAACATTTCAATGATGCACTTGTAGCAAAAAAAGGTGTTCAGATTAATCTTTCTGCGGCTGCTATCAAAAATATGATTAAAACAGGCGGTATATTTCCATTGTTAGCTGCAATACCAGCATTGATTGCAGCAGCAGCCCCAGCGGTCGCTAAAGCGGCAGCGTTAGGAGCCGTTGGTACTGCAACAGGAATGGCACTAAAGAAAGCAACGGGAAAGGGGTATAAAAAAAGGGAAAGGGTCTAAGACTACCAGGAACCCCGTATTCATGGTACAGCGGGAGATCCGTTCACGGATCAGGCCTGAGAATCCCAGGAACGGTTTATTAATTGAGAAATCTATGTCCAATTTTGATTTAATAGATGCTGCTAAAAAAACTAGCGATTAAAATTTTCAGAGGTGTCTTTATGAAAGATCAATTGCCGACACACCCAAACAGCGTTGAAACCGGTATTATTAATTTAGATAACAGCACCGGACCCGGAACTCACTGGGTTGCATACGCTATTGATCCACGTGGGATTGTCTATTTTGATTCATATGGATTAGCACCGCCTAAAGAGTTTATTCGTTACATAAAAAAATTTCCAATGAAGACTTGGTATTCTACGCTACCAACACAACAAATCAATGACCCACCAATATGCGGCAGTGAAGTATTAAATGTCCTTGACGCTATTTCAGCATCTAGAAAATCACCACACATTGTCGTAAATGAATACACTAGTAATCGCTGGCAACGACGGAGTCGTCAAAAACGATTTTAGAGAAAGAGTTTTACAATAACAATGATTGATATTTGGGAAAGACCTCTGAAACCCAAACCCGATGACACTGCAACTCCTGATTCTATCAAGGATATAAAAAAAAATTGAAGATGAAATCGCTGAGACGTTAAATTTTACAAGTGTTGACCCGAATGAAATAGTTGTATTTCAAGACAAACAGGGTAAATTGAAAACTAGTAATATTTCTCTGGATGATATTTTGATTAAACAACAAAACGCAATCGAGAACACCGTTGCGTTATTTTCCAATCAGGGTAAACTCAAACCGGGTGTACTTTTTTCGACGATTACAGATCGATTAAAAACTCTCAACGATGAGTTGAAAAATTCTGTGTTGGAACTAACAACACTTCAATCTAAAACTGAAGAACACGGAAAACAGTTTTCAAATTTTCGAAGAAATATTGTGGATAAATTTATTGGAAGCCCGTTGAATAAAATTGAACTAAAACTTCCGGATATTAAAAAATCCATCGATGAGACGAAAATCTTTACCGAGGCCATCAAAAATGATTTTTCGAGGATGATAGCAATCATTGAAAAAACAAGAATTCCTCATGACAGAACCAACAACGTAGTATACACAATACAACACGGATCATTTGCGTGGACACCTACAAACAACAAATTAGATATCACTGCAACCGTCAAGGGTATTTATCGATTAACACTAGTGACACCATTGACTCAATTTAATATTTCATCGTCCAGTTCATCTGGGGTCAATAATACGATTTCAACGATCATCGACAAGAATACAACTGAAAAGTTCACGATAATATCTACTGATAAAAATTTGGTTAGGGTCTCAACAACATGGTATGTGGGATTCGTAGCGGATTTAAGTTGAAAATTGCAAAGCAATTTCACTAACGGTTTCAATTGAAATCGTAATTGAAAACGCTAGCGTTTTTAAAATAAAAATGATTTCATCATCGCAATATCGTTATGATCAGGTCAGAGAATATCAAAATAGACTCAAAACCCTCACTGAAGAGTATCAAATAAAAATAAAAAAATACCAACGAAGAATTACCGCAATTGATGTTACTGTGTACGCTGTGAGTGGTGTAATCACCGGAGCTGGTATTATACTGTCTTCAGTAACAATGATGGCCCCGATAGCTGTTCCAATTTGCATTTCTGCGGCAACAACAATCGCTGGAATTATTTCAATAATAACAAAAAAAATATCATCATGCAGCCAACGAAGACTACAAGACTACATAATTCAATTTCATGTTGTGTCCACTGCATACTCGCAATTATCCTCATTGATATCGTCATCTCTCGATGATACAATTATATCAGAGAGTGAGTTTTCAGCGATGGTAGATATATATGATTCTGCGATGTCAAAATTAGAAATACATCATGAGTATAATAACAATGACAACACAGATGGAATTACTTTAACAAATAGTGGAGAACACAAACCCAGTACAAACAAGCATGATCTCAATAACATCAACGAATCCAGAATTCAGTGTGAATTTCCCCTCTCCGGTCCCAGTGAAGGAAATCGCACTAGCAAAATTACGAGTGTACCACAGTTGGCCAAATATTAGGTCAAAATCATTTGGTGGTCAACAACCGAATAATTCACTGGTATTTGCAAATAAGAATAAAGACGACGGTACTCCAGACTGGAACGTTGTTTCCATACCAACCGGATCATACCAAATTGAACAAATCAATGCTGAATTGCAACGTAGAATAAAATCGATTACTGGAGCAGAATCAAAAATAGCTATAACGGTTCATGAGCCAACACTATCATCTGCCATTGAAATAAGCACAGATGATTACGTCGCAGATATCTATCAAAGCTCAATAAGGACCGTACTAGGATGGCCTGAATTACCACCAGGGTGGAAAACCGTTGATTTACCAGAACCACAAAAAACTGATTATATCACAGACAGGATAAAATCTGATAATCCAGTAAAAAGCTATAGCGATTACAATATAATAAATTTTTTTAATTTAGTGACAGATCCCTTCACTAAGAGAAAATACTACTTAATTCAACGGGATAAAATCACTGAAAATTTCACAGCGTTCAATAATGATTTTTCACTGTTGTTAATATCTCTTAAATCAGGCTCTTTCACCCGAAATGAATTTATCAGCGTTGTAGAAACATGTAACAAAATCATCAATGATATGGAAACATTTCATTCACAAATTATTCAAGAGGTATTAGGTGACAGTAGTCCTGAAACAAGAGATTTATTTGCAAATGGATATAAAATCTCCGTCAAAGATATTCCAGCATTCAAAATACCAGGATATAACGTACCAGAACTACAAAAATCTCTCAGTGACACCATCGATATTGGTTTTAAAATAATTCATGATGCATGGAAAAAAACAACATCACCGGAAATAAAAAATCCTGACACATAATAATGACCCAGATGGTGGTGGCAGGCATATCGCTCCTGAAAACGTGAATATTTCATCGGTGATTGCGCTCAATTTAGTATGTGATGTTATCGAAGGAAGCTATCAAATAAATTTAGAACGATCAAATCAAGCTCAGCAAGGATATATTTTGTATTCATTTGCACCAACAGCTCCTCCAGGGTTTCTAATAATTGAATCCCCGGTGAATCCAGTCTATATGCGATGTCATAATAATTCATTAACCAGAATTAATTTCAAACTCACAGACCAATCTAATAATCTGATTGATTTACAAGACGAAGTTTTACAAATTAGTCTGTTTGTAAAGTCCTAAGGATTTTCATCCTGAAAGGATTTTCCCCCCAGACAAGGTCTGGGACACGATATCGTATCGGACTTGATAAAATATTCGGTTGAAATCGTAGCGATTTTCACCGTAACCCATAGCAGCAGAGAGGGTGAGTGACAACGACGTTGCAATCCATTTTGAGGCTCCCTTTTGTTTAAAAGATCCCATAAGAAATGCAGTAGTAAAATTTTGCTTGAAAACGTTGTCCGATTCACCCTCTCTGCTGCTAACTTGATATTTTGATGGTCATTCTGCATCTTTACAACCAAATACGTACTGTGACCTACATTGTTTACTTTAGTAACAGTGTTTATAACCACATGGATCTTTCCATGCTGTAAACATGTCATTTCTAACCAATGCGATTCAAGTTTGGAATAACTAAATTTATTCAATAGTAAATGTTTCATAGTATTGAATAAACATTATATATTGTGATAAGCTTCCCTCGACAGGTGAACTTTATATTGTGCATGTGAATGAGCAATGAACTTAATGACACGGGTGCATGCTTTTCGTGTGAGACCTCGTATGTAGTGGCCAGTCAATGTAATTATTGATGCATGAAATTATTGTACTACTTGCTGTCAATCCAGGGTTATTCATACCATGTGGCTGTCATTCAATAAAATCTGGCTTCTTTGGGGTGGACAATGATATTAACGTTTGGAGTAGATGTTAAGAACAGTGATTTCAACAATAATAATCAAGACAAACTACAATATTCTCTGGTTTTTATCACCTTATTACAGTACTTCTGTCAACTATCATAGAAAGAAATATAATTATTTTATGTCCTGCCTGACTGTTAGCACAATACCAATTAAAGTGCCGATTTAAATTTCAAATGTTAAATTGTAAAACGATTGAAAAATACAATGCAAAGGAAAACATTCCATCAAATACGGATTTAGAAATGAGGACAACATTTCGTTGTCAATATGTTTTTAGTCTGAAATTATGTTTAGCAAAATAATTAGCTTTTAGCGTAGCTGCTAAAAACTATCAAAATGAAAGATGAACTATGTAGTCATTGCTTATACTCTAGTTGAAATTTTAAATTTTATTCATCACTGTTTCCATAGGAAGGGTAGCGTGATGATGTTAACTAGGTAGGTCATGAAATCAATAATATTATTAATTTACTCGCATCCTACAATTATCTTGTATTTTGTTTGTCTTACACCAACTGTTTACAAAATACTTTTAAAATAGCATTATTTTTAATATGTTCACAATGTCTGTATAGTTCCTCAGAACATGTACATTTTAGTGATGGAGATATTTATAACACGTTTCTGGCTTTTAGTTTACACTTAGGGGTGTTTCATTACATAACAGTTGTCTTTCAATAATGTGTTTTATATCAATATATTATTGAGATTACATATTAAATGTATACAGTAATGCCTATTATAGCAATGTAGTATTGGGACTACATGTTAAATATGTACAGTAAAGTCCTTACTATCAATGTATTATTAGGACTATATATTAAATATGTACAGTAATTTCCTAAATAACAATATATTATTGGCATTTTATATTAAATGTTACAGTAATGTCCATTGTATCAATGTATTATTGGGACTACATATTAAATATATACAGTAATGTCTTTAATATCAATATGTTATTGGGATGGCATAATAAATAAATACAGTAGTGTTCATTATATGTATTGTTGGGACTACATATTAAATATATACAGTAATGTCCTTAATATCAATATATTATTGGGATTGCTTAATAAATAAATACAGTAGTGTTCATTATATGTATTGTTGGGACTACATATTAAATATATACAGTAATGCCCTTTATGTCAATGTGTTATTGGGATTATACATGATAAATATTACAGTAATGTCTCTAATATCAATGTATCGTTGGGACTACATATTAAATATATACAGTAATGCCCTTTATGTAAATGTGTTATTGGGATTACATATTAAATATATACAGTAATGTCCTTAATATCAATATGCTATTGGGATTGCATAATAAATAAATACAGTAGTGTTCATTATATGTATTGTTGGGACTACATATTAAATATATACAGTAATGCCCTTTATGTAAATGTATTATTGGGATTACATATTAAATATAAATACTAATGTCCTTTATATCAATGTATTATTAGGATTATACATGATAAATATTACAGTAATGTCTTTAATATTAATGTATTGTTGGAATTACATATTAAATATATACAGTAATGTCCTTAATCAATCAATCAATGTATTGTTGGAATTACATATTAAATATATACAGTAATGTCCTTAATATCAATGTATTATTGGGATTACATAGTACATTTGTATATACAAAAATGTCCTTTATTTCAAACCATAACGGGGATTAATTGGTAAATATAGAAGTAGAGCGTGACATGAAGCTGGCTTGCATAATATCATTTTTTAAGACTTCAAATTAATATGAAAATTCTGGGTACACTAACATATATTTTGCAAATGATTGCATATATTTTGGTCTTACAAATGAAATAAAGTTTGCATACAAGAAAATATGTAGTTTGAAGCAAAACAATGCTCAGGTACACAAGCACTGTTCACAAAGAAACAGCATTTTGCAAACTAAATATTTAACTTTAAGTATAGTGCACCAGTCCTGGTCTCAAGATTTGCAGGCTAATGCTAAGTGACTTTTGTGATGATTAAACAGAAGAACACCGAAACAACTGAAAACATGTAAACGCCCACTTACACTTGCATGTGTCACGGGTATGAGCCAGCCGTAATAACATATTGATTTATATTATTGTAAAGCTTCCAAAGAATATTACAACAGTGTAATTGAGTCACGTCATGTCTTGTTAAAATTTATTTGCTATTTTTGAGGTAGACTGAAGATGCCCTAGGGGAATTCATGAGGGAAAGAAATTCAGAAGCAGAAACCATCCTTGCCAGTGATAAGGCTTTAACAGAAGCGGAACGAATAAGAGCTGGTATGCCTTCTTTACCAAACGCAATATTATTATGTAGCCACCCGTCAATTTAATGAATAATGTAAGCTGTACACAAAACGGGGCTACCTAAACATGCTTTCAAAATATAACAAGATTACATTTATCTTCAAAATAAATGCAATGTTTGACCATGTGCTACATATTTGACAAAGCCTTTGTCCCTAATAAAATTTATTTCGATGTGTTTCAGAGGAAGAACTTTCGGCGAAGATCAACTTGCAAAAGGCGCTTGCAGCAGAAGAGGAGCGAGCTAGACAGGAGAAATTGCAACAAGACCAAAAAAAAATTAACCAGAGGAACTTTGAGCTTTTGCAGAAGAAGATGTTGGATGAGAAACAAAACCTCATCACGGAGAACGAGAAACTTCTGGAACAAAAACTACAAGAGCACACACGTGCCATTAAGGATGAGCTGGAAAAGGTGATACAGTTACGGGAACAAGAAATAAGGGAGCTTACAGAACAGATAGAGAGAGACAGGAATGAAAGAAGTCTGATTGAGCAGGTAATATATCATGAATAGCCAAGGTACAGTAAATGAATTAGAGTTCATGTCTATTGAGATAAACTAGAACCGACGTAAATGATGCCACTTCATACTAAAAATGTATGTCTCTAACCTTGTACCTCTTACTTGGTTAAGAAAGAATACGTCTTTAAGTTTAAAAGAAACATGTGTCGCTCATCGTCAGCTCTTTATTGGAAAACAAGTATTCTAACATCTACAATAATTTATCGTCGTAAATCACTATGGAAAAGAATGTCTTTCTTTAATGGCAAATCGGTATGCCAAAGATCATATGTTTTTGTTATTTGCAAAAATACCTATGCTGGTATTTTATTTATTTATAATTGTATACATCAAAACCCGTTTTTTTCTCAATTTTCCTTGACCCATCTGTATCAGTAGAAATGTATGGATTTAAAAATTCTAATTGATTCTGTAGATTCCATAAGAGCGTGTTGTGTTGTGTATGTTTCAACGTATTTATACATTAACTTCTGCTTCAAATCCGCTTTTCTATGTATCATCAGTTTAGATATGAAGCACTCTGTGTTTATCTTTATACATTGCTTCGTAATATTTTCTTACGATTAAGACCACTTTGGAAGGTAATCATTTTTAAACACTCGTATCGTAATGATGTGTACAGTTTACATAATCTCTTTTTGCATATCAAACGATTAAAAATTAGAATCCCATAATCTAAGTAATAAGAAGAAAGCCGTTAAAGGCCAACAAATGATTTGCTTGATCATCCTATAGATTAAGGTTTGATATCTTGTGTGAAGATCAGCACCACCGTCATCACCAGTATCATCATCATCATCATCATCATCATCATCATCATCATCATCAATAATAATAATAATAATAATAATAATAATAATAATAATAATAATTTTAAAACTTTATTATTATTATTATTATTATTATTATTATTATTATTATTATTATTATTATTATTATTATTAATACTAGTTTTCTGTCATCTTCTTCTCTTCACCATACTACTATTTCTACCACTACAAGCAGATTAGATTAAAGAGTTCTTGACAATGACGCATTCCTTTTGGAGTCTTTTCTACATACACGATATTAGAAGTATGGCTCATTAGGTGTGAACAACAAAGGCAGCTAGAGAGGAGAATAAAAATAAACCGTCACATTATAATGAGACAAAAAGAAAGATGTTTGATGAATTTGATCCGAATAGAGCCCAAAAAAAGTCTGAGAGTTATTTACGCAGAAGACACACACACATACGCACCCCCATATATATATATATATATATATATATATATATATATATATATATATATATATATATATATATATATATATATATATATATATATATATATATATATATATATAAGAAGGCAAATTCGATTGTTGTACCTGTTGATAATCTTTTACGGATTACATTGATTAATTCTAGGGTTATTTGAAATGTTCAATATATTGGCACTTTTAATTTAGTTGAACCTGTCAATAAATTTAGCACCAATCAATAGAAACAAAACCGTTCTATAAATAGATATACAATTGCACATGCACATACCAATAGTTTTATGCATCTAACGTAATATGGGTCAATGACTTATCTAAAATATTTGAGTAGAACAAATCTGCTACTTTCTTAAGCAAACTATAAAACGGGGGTTGTCTCAGAGTACTCTCAATCTCTTATCAAAGCCGACTTTGATAAAGTTTACCGATGTAATTTTCCGTCATATACTATATTGTTTTAGGTGGTTTACTCGTTTTAAAGATAGTTGTGAATGCATGGAAGATGACCCACGTTCTAGAAGAACGTTCTGTAATTAGTGAGCGGGATGTGGTTTGCAGTGAAGGAGGTAATTGATGAAATGCTCGATGCACAATGGAAGTATTTCTAGTATCACGGGCAATAATTCGTCAACTGCTTTAGTATTATGAACAATCGTTAAAGCTCATAACTGTTTATAAAAGATGGGTACCTCATTTTTGCTGCTCAAAACAGATTCTGGCTGAAGACGCTAAAAAGATTCTTGCTAAATATTAAAAGAGTGACAAGAAACGCTTTAGTGAGATAACCACAAGTATTTAAATATGGAGTTACATTTCAGAACCCAACTCAAGATAATAAAAAATAAAGTCTGAATTATTAAATGAGCAGACATAGTGGGCTTTCAATACTTTTATGCTTTATTTGGTTCTTTTCATGTTAAATACCTTGTCGTCCAGGTACTTTTACCTGACTCTTCTAGTGTCACTAGATAATGGTATGCCTTCTAAGTGTTGCCAAAGTTGTGGTACATTACTCAGCTATTCATCCGAGCACCGGGATCTGAAATATCCATCAACTCTTTGACATCAAATCGGCACGTAAATCCGCTGTTGTGACTGATTTCCTGAATGTGCACAGCATACAAATGTCCTTCATACAGACCTGCTTTAGCTCAAAGTCGTTTTTTCCGGAATCCCATTATCAACGATTCACTAAATGCAGACGATTTGAAGGCTGCTATGTGTATAAACAAGGTACCCAGAAGTGAATACAAAAAATGATATTAATCAGATCGAGAAATTGTGTAGAGGTGTATGGGGAGTAGTTGGAGGGAATACACTGACATTCTGTTCATTAAAGAAAATCTGTATGTTACATTACACCCATGTTTAAAAGTTGATAAATGTCCATCTTATGTCAATAACAAATTTAGTGTAATGAGTTGTTCGACATAGTGGTGTCGGTGATTTATTTATTATGCTTTGCAGCCAACAAAGTTTATTCTGTGATTTTGTGTGAATGTGGGGGGGGGGGAGGTATTAAGCTGACAGAACAGGTTTAAATACCTGTTCGTCCTACTTTCTATTTTATGCAACAAATCGTGGATCCTGATTTTTGTTTCGCAGAATGAGCCGGCCGTTATTAGTTTACTTTTCTCAGAGGTGAGTCTTATGCATGGATATATACGGTATTCAGCACACTTTGTCTTTTCGTTGACCAGTACGAATTCCAATACTTTTCATGTTTCTCAGATATCTCTACTTCGACTTATTTTGGAGGGAATCCTTATTTAATTCTTTTAAGGTAATTTATTCCTGGATTAACTTGGGTATTCCACTGCAATTCTACCTCCATATTCGTATTCATGTAGATAGTTTTATACGTTATATTTGTAGACTACAAACATCTAATTTACGGGTGAATGCGGTGTTCTTTTTTCTCTAGATATTTCCCATTGATGTTATTTTATTCTTTTTTCATGCAGGTCACTTTTTATTGTGCTTTGACTAATTTACCACAGGTATAACTTATTATGTTATTCATTGCTGTCTATGTGGGACTGACATCGGAATTTGGTTGCACATAAACATCTACATCACGATTCCTTGAAGTTTTGACTAATCAATAATATATTGCAATTATCTGAATCGTTTATTCATTTCAATCAGTAACTGAGACTTGCCTTTGCGAATATAGAAATTGTCCATCAACCTAAGATCACAATTCTTTGACAGCAATTAATTTTCATTTACGCAAAATAATTGTTTCTAAAATAAAAGAATTAATTTTCCAAAGCATAAATTAGGGAAATACATTTTTAATTTTCCGCTCCTTATAATCCTTTGCTTTTTGCCACAAAATGCGTAGATGAAACATATTGACATATTCATTTATATTATTTATACATGTTTTCTTTTTTTCTAGCGGGACTGCTCTGGGCTTTTTGACGTTTTGAAAGTAGCAGGAAGTTTCTTGCTTCCTCGAATTTTTTCGTTTGCCGGAGGTATTCCAGCAGCATTTGCATTCTTTGCTCTGGAAGAGGCTGTAACAGGATTCTTAAATAATACATAAAGACATTGTCTACATGTCATGATTTCATAATTGCAACTAGATGTTAATGTACAATAGAAAATATAATTACAATTTGAAAAATTTAAATTCAACTGATTCATTTTCATGAACAATATACTTGAGCAGTGTTTAAAATTTTTAACGCAGCTTTGGTTTTGTAACAACTCCTAAATAAACGCCACATTATGGTTTTTAATAGGAAAATCAATTTAGCTTGTGACTGATCACAAAGTAGAGCAAAGCTTTAGAATTAAGGACACCCATGGGACTTGGCCAGAGTCAATAATTATGAGGTGCCTCTTTAAACTATCAATCGTACATAACACATTATAAGAGTCACTCACATAACTTGTGCATAATTCATGCTACGTTTTAACACAACATTTTATTGGACTTTATAAGCATGATCCACATATCCACACAACTATGATTTTGTTTACATTCAAAATGATTGTTTCTTATTTACCTTGCGATTTCAAATAATACATTAGATTATCTAAGAATTAAATTAGCAGTCAGAATAATTGTTTAACAATATACAATGCAAAGTATTATCAGGTGCATTTTACTTCAGACTAATATGCTTACACTATATCAAAGTCCTGAGTTATTCATTATCCATGCATTAAATACTACATACTTTCACTATTCCAAAGTTCTGAGTTATTCATTAAATACTATTGACTTTCACTATTCCAAAGTCCCGAGTTATTCGTTAAACACTATTTATTTCACTATTCCAAAGTATTGAATTATTTATTATCCATAAATTAAATAATATTTATTTTCACTATTCCAAAGTCCTGAGTTATTCATTAAATACTATTGACTTTCACTATTCTAAAGTCTTGAGTTATTCAATTATTTATTATGACATCAGATACTAGAGGCTTTCACTATTCCAAAGTCTTGAGTTATTCATTATCCGTGCATTAAATACTATTTATTTTCACTATTCAAAATTCTGAATTATTCATTATTCATGCATTAAATACTATTTATTTTCACTATTACAAAGTCCTGAGTTATTCATTAAATACTATTGACTTTCACCATTACAAAGTCCCGAGTTATTCATACATTCAATACTAGTATACTTGAACTATTCCAAAGTACAAAGCGTGTATCGCTCCAGAACTACGAATTTTCATGTCAACGTTCAGCATATTCTGTTTCACAAAAATATATTCTGTAGTTAGGATGCAAATCCTACTTTTTCATTCAGAAAAAAAAATTATACTCAGGTCTCTTGCCTGGATAAAATATTACATATAAACATTTGTGTTCTTAAACATATATTGTGCGATAAAACAGCACTTGTTCGTGTGCTATTCTTTAATGTTTCTCGCGCAGGTATATGTTTTCTTTGAATCATTTTACGTGTTGGTCAATTCACATCAGTTCTTGAATGGTCAGTTCAAAATAATTTAATGACGTTATCCCGCTTATGGCATTATTAACCAAAACAATATTTTTTCAGGGGTAGAGACAGTGGAAAGGATTCAAATACACGTTTAATTTAAAGACCTATCTATGGAGGCTTTTATATTCTTGAAAGAAATAGTTTAGGAATTTCTCAAAATGGAGGATTCCCTAAAAATATCCTCGGAGTTAATACTAGGAATATTCAATGCTTCATTATGTAACTTATTCCGTGGTGCATGCAGATTCTTCTGAACAATCAAAAAGAGATTTAAAATCTTAAATTGAGAAGAAAAAAGTTTGAGATATTTATTGAAAATAGGTCCATACTTTTTTTCAAATATTACAACTACATTCTAACCTATCATTTCTTCGATCAAGTTCCAAAATGAAAAGGAACTATTTTTCATTATTCTTTTAGGCAAATAATTTAACTATTGTAAAGAAAACAGGATAGGAATGCAAACGAATGTAATATGAAAAGGTAATATTGATAAATAGTTCGCATATACGGGAAAAGTACCTAAACATAGTAATGAAAACTAAGCATTACGACATTAAACGAAAGGAGCTTCAAGAAACTACTTTATTAAAATTATCTAGCCCTGAATCTAAAAAAGCGTTTCATTGTGATCGTCATGTTTGTCATAGTCTGTTTTTACTTTGTATAATTTCTATGACGAACCACTCAGACTTGTTGGGAATGAAATCAAACGTTTTGAGAATTGACAGTGATATAAGATTTCTTCGACAGAGTCGATAAAACATCTATATTACACAAAGAACAGCTCCACTCCTCAAAACGTATCAGATGGTAATTACCAGTGTGTATTATATGCTGCATGAGTATTACCTGAAAAAGATACATTAATATTTTGTCACATTTTCGACAATGGTTTGAATGTATGTGAGACAACTACACACTTGACTCAGCTTGTAACTTCGGTGCATCAGTATTACTAACATGTGATGCTAGTTTACGGATATTTTGTCAAAATTGTGAACTACTGACACAATATGACACATCTGCAATGATTGAGTCACGAATTATACCGTATAGATACGCACGAGAACCTGACGAATATATCATAGAAACACGTGTTCAGATACAAATGTATGTCATGCAGGAACAGCCAAGGTTAAGTTGGTTCATTATGTTCAAGACACCATTAATTGATATTACTATTCCGTAAGCCAATTCATGCCAATAAATAACTTTAGACTGAACCATAATGAAGAGATTTGAATACTTGACAATATCAATAATGATTACAGATTAGGAGTTAATCTGTAAATACCTTTAAAGATTGATGGTTCAAATTAGTGCTTTCTCTTTCTTTGAAATTAATTAATGCTTACAAGGGTACAAAACAAACTGAACCAGATATAATGAGCACACTGAAAAACAATAAACTTGTATGAGGTAGATGAGGGAAACTTAGAGCCCTATGTGTTATTAGGTTAAAGCTAAACAATATATACATAACTGCCTTGTCGGAACAACAACAATTACTGAAATTGTCAATATAACTGAATATAAATTTATACGGAAAGCATACACTTTTAATTCGAAAAGAATTTTTTAAACTGAAGAAAAAATTGGTTTTTGATAACGATATATCATTTGCCATGATGACAATAATAAATGAAAATTTGTCATAATCTGTCTGAAGAAAAGAACATAAAATTATCCAAAGCGATATACGATGTTTGTACAATTTTACAATTGCACTCTTTGTGCATCTATGCTATAAAAGAAAACGTCTACAGGGATATAAATGATGGAATCAAATCGTATGGTTCACTTTGGAAAGACGTGTACCTATCAGTGAATTTTGCGGGTTAGGGTCACGACTGATAAGATGAGTAAAACAAAAGTTGTGAGATAAAACATTGGAAAATTCGTGATGTACAAATATTGCTAACGCTATCACAAGGAAAACAATTAAATATGCATTTATTTTGTGGATGAGAATAAACATATTGCTTTACGAATATATTAGCACCATGTCATGAAATGGATGCTCAACTCTTTTTGGCTGCTGTTGTTTTACTTACTGTTTTTATTAAAAAAATCTATAATGTATCTTTCTTCATCATTTGTGTTGAAATAATCTTCAGTGAAGATATTTTCTTTGCTTGTGTGTGATTGTTCTAGAAGAGGACCAAAATTAATTAAAATTAAAATTAATTAATTAATTATATCTACTCTACAGTTGTATCTTATGCATCATCAGCCATGCTAATATTTCAAAATGTCTACTGCTAAATGATGTTTTGGCAATTGCTTCTGGTTACGTGATCAAGACTCTCGTAATCATTAGAAATAAAGTATTAGTTACTTTGCTACATATCAACTCGAACCAATATCTAATTTATCTTCGGTGTCTATCACCATCATCTTTCATCACTGATGAAAAAACTTATATCGCTAGATGCGTTATACATACAAGATGTACATATGATGCTGATGTAATCAGCAAAACAATTTATATTCAGTCTTTGTATAATAAAGTGTAAACAATGCTTTTCACAATACGTCACAACACAATTTATCATGCTGGGGCGTTCTTTCAGGCACATTTATTTAGATATTGATTTGAACTGAATACTTGCCTAGTCATCAGACACTAAGTATTTCTACATTTTTAGAGAATCGACATTTTCTTTTCTATTGCTTTCAAAGTAGATACCTTGTTGTTCATGGCTAAATTAAGATCGATGCCATTCCTTTTTGTTAGCATTGTTAGAATTTCTGTAATAGCAATGACTAATAAACGTCACAAGTACAATGAATACGTATTCGTATCTACTTGGCTATCAGAAGCTTGATATGAATCGATTAGTATAGAGCTTGTTTTCCAAGTTTAGCCGTACAATTCTGATCGGTTATTTGTTTTGTTATCAACACCATGCATGGACTCGATCAGTTAATTTTAGTAGTTTGTTACAAAAACTTATTATGATCTTTTATTCAAGAAGACAAGTAAATTGTTAGTATCTGTTTCGCTGAATTATGTTTTTTTTCTCTATTAGAATGTGATCATGTCTAATTGTTTCTCGTAGATCAAAAAAAAATTAAACATAAAGTTTATATGCTAGTGCTCCTCCAATCATAAATGCAAGTATGAGTGACATTTTCTTTTGTGTATTGGTACCAAAGATTTATTCTATAGCGTCTCTAATCAGGTAATTTGCCGTTCAATCCAGGCAATACAACATTGGTATTTTTCAGTTAGCATGTTCGTGTCTCCTTAACACTGTAGATACTATCTCCCGATATTTTCTTCTTTGTTTTGTTTAGCTCAAATGAGTAAGCAAAAGGATTGCTTTTTACCTCGAAATACAATTTTTTCCAGAAACAACTGATTCGTGAATATATATATATATATATATATATATATATATATATATATATATATATATATATATATATATATATATATATATATATATATATATATGTGTGTGTGTGTGTGTGTGTGTGTGTGTGTGTGTGTGTGTGTGTGATCACTAGTTTTAAATGTCTCTGCGTTTTCCTTTATTTCGGTTTAACTGCATCAATACTATATTTATAGCGAGTATTGTTTTCACCAGTCTTAAAATCATGTTTTCCAAATCCTTTAAATAATGTGTCATTTGTTTTATTCTTTGATATATTTCCTCATAATTAAATTTTGCTACACCAATGTAATTAATTTCTTCTCAATCAATTATGAATCTGCACAAGTTTAGGATTGTTTAACCTGAGAGTATATTTTTGTTATTAAATTTGGTGAATATTGTTCGTTTTCACATTATAAACATGTAATAGTTAAGTTTTAAGTTATTTTCATATGAATAAAAATGGATTATTTCATTCAGACTCAATTTGAATTTTACATTATGTATCTTTTTCTTTCGTTATCTCTGCGAAATCGTTATATCTGTGACTTAATGTATTTGTAAATTAACATTTATCGTGCCATTTAGGTCGGTGATTATTGCCATAAATCAATCATTAGCTTTGCAACTCTTTTGAAATTTCTGTTAGATTTAATCACTTTATTCTTTTCTGCAATTATCCAGTTAGTACTCAAAACACAGTATTCTTCAAACTATTTATTTATTCCTCCAATGTCATTATCCATGGTCCCTGTCTCCGTTTGTATTTATTTCTGATTGATTATAAAGAGTATCGGATATTCAGTAAATTGTCTGCAATATTTCGTGCTGTTTGCAAGGCTTGCAGAGTAGTAGCTAAAGTGCTGTATTTTTCTTAGAAATTGCCGTGAATATAAAACAAGTAGCTATTATCAATCTGAATCCAGAGCTCTGACATTTGTGTTATTACCTTCAGTACCGCGCGCTTAACCTGATGTTTTTATTGTCTGTCAACCTGTTCCATCCGCCTCCTGAAATTCTCAAATTGCTATCTTGTATTTCATTTTCAACTCATTTTCGCAGAACATTTATATTAACTGCAGTAAATGTGTCTACTGGATCTACTTTTTTGGTCAACTTAAATGACGCTATTGCTGATGTTTAAGTCGGTAGTACCTATTGTAGCGTTTATTATGTTTCTGTAAAATTGCTTTATGGAAAGAAATTTGCTATAATATATCAGAGATTCTCTTCTCGTCCGCTCATTATGTACATAAAATCGATTATTTACTTTACATGGAAATGTTACAGACATACCTTCTTCTATAATGCTCATGTTAAATCTGCTAATTGTTCCCCTTGTTCTAATGCAGGAAATTACTCCAACAAACAAGAGTAATAGCCATTACAATAAGTTTTGATGTTTTTGACTTCATCGAGACAAATATGTCAATACCTGAAGTTTGGTTTCGAAAACTTATAAATTGCTTCAGATTCAAAAGACTTTTCTATAGGTTTCTTCAATCCAAACATATATAACTAAGGCTGATTAATTTTGCTAACGAAGTTATTTTAACTTTTGTGTCACCAGTACTTTCTGAATTACCACCATTTGCAGTTAGTCTATCTGTAACTTTCGCATGGATTTTAACGTTGTGACATATTGTTTTCAGTTCTTCAGAATCACTATATTAACGAACAATACATTTTATTCTCTTTGACAACATAATAGTTTGCGATATTTCGTCAATTTGATTTGCGAAATATATTTATTTTGAGTCAGACCATTGAATTTAATACATATATCTTGCTTTGAAAAGACTATGATACGGCTATGTGGTCAATTCAAAGATTACACAAAGTGCCGAAACATGATTTTTTATAACGTAGAGCAGTAGAGAAAATATAATGAGGATCGGGCCTTGAAATTATCCATGCATTAAATACTAAAGACTTTCACTATTCCCAAGTCCTGAGTTATTCATTATCCATGAATTAAATACATTTGACTTTCACTATTCCAAAGTTCTTGAGTTATTCATTATCCATAAATTAAATACTAATACTTTCACTATTCCAAAGTCCAGAGTTATTAATTAACAGTGCATTAAATACTATAGTGACTTTCACTATTCCCAAGTTCTTGAGTTATTCATTATCTATGCATTCAATACTAGAGACTTTCACTATTCCCAAGTCCTGAGTTATTCATTATCCATGAATTAAATACTAGAGACTTTCACTATTCCCAAGTCCTGAGTTATTCATTATCTATGCATTAAATACTAGAGTGACTTTCACTATTCCAAAGTCCTGAGTTATTCATTATCCATGAATTAAATACTATAGTGACTTTCACTATTCCCAAGTTCTTGAGTTATTCATTATCTATGCATTAAATACTAGAGACTTTCACTATTCCCAAGTCCTGAGTTATTCATTATCCATGAATTAAATACTAGAGACTTTCACTATTCCCAAGTCCTGAGTTATTCATTATCCATGAATTAAATACTAGAGACTTTCACTATTCCCAAGTCCTGAGTTATTCATTATCTATGCATTAAATACTAGAGTGACTTTCACTATTCCAAAGTCCTGAGTTATTCATTATCCATGAATTAAATACTATAGTGACTTTCACTATTCCCAAGTTCTTGAGTTATTCATTATCTATGCATTAAATACTAGAGACTTTCACTATTCCCAAGTCCTGAGTTATTCATTATCCATGAATTAAATACTAGAGACTTTCACTATTCCCAAGTCCTGAGTTATTCATTATCCATGAATTAAATACTATAGTGACTTTCACTATTCCAAAGTCCTGAGTTATTCATTATCCATGAATTAAATACTAGAGACTTTCACTATTTCAGGATCGAGCCTTAAAATTTGGATACTGAGCGTTTGCTACATAAACAAAATGCTCCATCTTGCACCAAAATTAATGAATTTAAATTTAGATTTAGCAACGTTAAAAGTGCGACAAAAAAGGCAGTCTGCAAAGCACAAGGCAACTGCAATATCCGATATTTCTGAATGAAATTTTTAATATAGCGAACGAATTAAATAAAGGATTAAGATATGTAAATCTTGAATTTAATGAATTCTTTCGTGAACTATATAAAAATTTAACCGAGTTGTTTCGTAATTAGAAGGCTAAAACAGACGAACCAAGCGCTAAAGAAGATGAAGCAGCTAAAAAGAAGAACGCGTTAAGAAAATCAATAATTCGAAGGGTATTGATCAAAATAGACGAATACTGCCTCACAAGAAGAAACTGTATTATAAATGAACTAGACACATTATAGAATATGGGGTCATAATTATTTGAATATCTGTGGATAAATAAAAATATTTACAAAATATTACATGTACAAAATGAAATATATTATCAAACATTTGTACACCCACACCCACCCCGAAAAACTGAGTTTTTGGCAGACGTAAAAGGTTTTCAAAGAAAATGGTGAACGTGTAACTTATATTGTTACAGCGACATCAATGACTATACCAATAAATGCTCTGCAAATTTGGCTAAATTAACTGGTGAGTTGGTGGAGCCTCGCCCCACACACCCTACTCCACCAATAATGATTTTCCTACATAATTAAAAATGTCTTTAAAAATATTTGCTTGATTTTTCACCCATATTTTTTTTTTAAAAAAAGCAATAGCATTCGGTGTTATTAAAAGCAGTGTGATAAGCCGAGATCTTGTTTCTTGCTTTGTCATTAAACGGTTTGTTGTTTTACCTTTTTGATCAATGACATATACAAGTATGCTTGGTTAGGTCGAATCATATCTAAAGTTAATACAAAGGGATACAATTTTCATCTGAAATAAATCCAAAATTACGATTAGTAAAAATGAAACTGTCCCCTAACCCCCCCACCCCACCCCACACACACACACACACGCACTCTGTATTTCTTGCAGTGCCAAATGCTTATTCTTTCACAAAAAAGGTTTGTTGCGGTAGCTCAGATGGTACCGTAATGCACCAGAACCATAATCCCAAGAACCGCGGGTTAGATTACCAAAAACCAACTCAGATCGTCTGCCATGCTCAGTCTAGGGGAAAAACACTTTGTTCCCACTTCCTCTGCATGATATAGCCAATAACGTGTTAAAAGTGCCGTAAAATCAAGAACAGAACATCTTCCAAAGGCATATACATGCATACACACATTCTCGCTCAGAAAATATTGCATAAGGTGACATTTTCTCAATGATTTTCGGAAAGCGTTCCAGAAAAGGTCAATGATACATACGAAACTCATACAGACGAGGAAGGAACAAGGAATAGCAATAATTAGGAAATACATGCCAGCGTGCAAAATGGCAAATAATTGTTATTCATAAAGCTAAATTGTAATGGGAGAAAAAAAATGGTTAGGTTATTTTTTAACACAGCACATGTCCATTAATTATAATGATTTTGCTTTTAAAATGTGGTCCAACATGTACAGTTTAGTAAGAGCTGAGTAAACTTTAAAGGCAGTATCGGGCTCGCTGATGAAAATGATGGCAGAACAGGGACCAGGACACTGTGGTTCTCACATGGGCAGGCGTTTGAAGCATCCATATTTTGTTGATAAAATAACATTTGCGATTGGCAGGCCTCATCACTAGGATGTCAGTAGACCGGATCCCAAAAAATATATCCTACATCCTACGGTGAAGCTGAAGGAGGGAAAGAAATCTCATGGCGGTCAGAAGAAACTCTTTAAAGATTCCCTCAAGCCATCCCTTAAATACCTCAACATAGACACTGTGTCTTGGTATGATCGCACACGGGATCGCTTCATCACTTGGAGTCTCATCCATCTTGGAGTTACAGACTTTGTATGGAAGAGACACTGACACAAACTGTTCAAGGTTCTCACACGGGCAGGCGTTTCAAGCATCCACACTCTGCTGATGTAATAACAGTTGAGATTGACAGGCCACATCACCAGGACGTCAGTAGACCTGCTCCCAAAGAAGATAACCTACATCCTACGGTGAGCTGATGGAGTGAAAGCGATATCAGGGTCGTAAAAAGAAACGCTTCAAAGATTCCCTCAAGTAATCCCTTAAACACTTCAACAAAGACACCAACTCTTGGTAATATCACACACAGGATAGCTCCACGTGGCGAAGGCTCGTCATCACGGAGCTTGAAACGTAAGAGAATTACAGAGGCAAAGCAGAAGCACAAGCTGCGGGAATCTCATAACTGCAGCACGTCTTCTATTAATGAACCAAACCCAAGTTACATCTCCTGTCAAGTGTGACAACGACAACTCAGAGTGCAATCTGTCTTGATTAGCCATTCACGTACCCACAGCAGCGAAATGTGTTAGTAATGTCTTTGTCATCTTCTAAATCGAATAAAAAAAAAAACAAAGACCTTGAAGGTAAAACCTTGACTGATACATGAGATGCGATCAAACTGAAGCATAAGTGTATGACTACATCCCTGTACCCTAAACTGCTGTAATTATATAAAGCAAACATCAAAGAAACCTTAAAATACTTACCTACGACCTTGAGAATAAGATCGACACAATTCAGCAAATTCTAGTAACAGTATATTACACCAAGATTCCTTCATTTATTCGTAACATCCATAAATTAACATGCAGAAGGCCCATGTGATTGGATCTTAAAAGATTGACCTGTGACCATGACCTTGAAGACAAGACCCACAAAGTCATATGTGACGCCTAGTTGTACCAAGTTTCATCCCTTCTCAACAATTTCAAACTTACAGAGTGGAAAGGAGAGAGTAATAGAAAAATTAAACACATCTTAAAGAAAAGATGTGATGAACAATAAAACTGTTATTGATAACATAATTATATCATGATGCATCCATTAATCTCAAACAGCTCAAAAATTATAGAATGAAACTGCAAGTATGAAGGAAAACTTCCAACACTGAACCCTGAGCACGTGGTTTTGGCAGATTCTTTAAAGATTATATCAATCTAAGTAGTATTTGGCACAACTTTGAATGATGATGTATAAGTATACCGAGTTACATAAATTAACACTGTACAGTTAGTATGTACTTCTGTAAGTATATGGGAAAGTTGTTTTTGTATTGTCAGTGTGCACAGAGAGGAGAATATTGGTAAAATTCTATGCTATTTTCATGTACTGTGACTGAACTATCTTTACATGCCATCATTAAGGATACTAAAGCACTAACTATATGCGACAGTTGATAAAATGACTGCTCCCATGTGCTTGAAAAATCAGCCTGAACAAATACACTAACTTAAGCAGTCACTTAAAATAGGGAAAATTACCATTGTTAGATTAGACAATATCATCTTCGGAAAATGCAATAAATTAATCATACAATATATAAATAATTTTTAAAAAAAATGATTTCAGCTCATTTTTCATAATTTAACTTTGAAGTAAAGGAAGTAAAACTGACCAAGCAAAGCTAGCACTCTCTTCAGAGCATAGAATCTGAGGTAAGGGCAAGCTGTATATTATACAATACAAATTATACTGAGGAATCATGCAACAAACAAAATATGAACTAAAAGATATTTTAATACTAAGAAAATTTGCACATCTGTTTTAAATTATCAGGACAACCAATGCAAAAGCCTGGTATATTCTTTTTCTTTAAAAATAAATACCCCATGCAAAGTGTGAAGCTAGTGCACATCCTTCAACCAAATATAAACACTTGTTCAATTGCTTTTCTCTTTTTCATATCATCATGCATGAGTTTCTCAGTAAAATGGTATTTTAACATTTGATATTTTATATTAAAATAAGCTAGTTATGTCTATTTTGCTCATGCTCTGAGGTGGTATAGTGTGGGAAATTAGAAGCCTTGGAACACATAAATAAAGACAACTTAAATTGCTGGTTTAAGTAAAAGATAGAAAACAAAGATGTTTCTATACATTCATTGGTAATAAAAAATTAAGGACAAAAATAATAATGAAGCTGATATGCTTTCTTCTAAATTTCATTGAAAAAAGCAAAGAGAGGACAATAAATATGGCAAATGGAGAAATGAAATGACTGGAACTCATGCCTTGGAAATGGCAGCTTTGCTTTTATCACATCATGAAGTTATATGTCATAAGTTAGTTTAGTACACGCACAAAACAAAACAATAGGTTTCTTATGGTAATTAAAATGACACTTATTCATGTGACAAGAAGCCATAAATGATTGGTTGTTAAATCTAATAAAAAACTTAAGAATCAAATGTCAGTGATATCAAGCTTTAAAATCCAGTGAGAACAAACAAATGAGAAATTAAAATGGAAATGAACGTGGATTTACAAAACATTCAGGTTTCATAGCTATATTAGTCATTGATCAAGGTGAATATGAATGTTTGAATCCAATTAGTTAATAGCTATTGTGTGGAAACAGAACATAGATGGAACAGAAGAATTGAACAACTAAAATAATCATTTTCATGTTCCTGTTTTCTAACCAAACTAATAAACACAAAATATCATTTGCAAACTATACCTTTAATTCAAGGTTGAAAAAAAATAACTGGGAAAAGATATATCATTTTTTACCAATTTTATTTCAATACTAGCTTAATAGGATACAAAATTCCATGACAATTTCATTCAATAAAATTTTCATAAAAATAAATGGTAAGTCCTCTTATGCTCAGATAAAAGGAACATTATGTGTTTATGAGGATTAAATGACTTTATCAGGTTTGTGTTAACCTGCTTCAACCAGCCGAAATTGACTGTCATATTACCCTCTCTATTTACACTTCTAGTATTGGCTATGAGGAGTAAAAAATGCAAACATGAGAAAACACTTGTATGCCTTTACTTTTAGATACTACCTAGCATAAATCTGTGATGTATGATGCATGATTATAAACCCCTAATGCTTCATTAAATACCCATAATGCATCATTATACACTAATAATTAATATCACAGCACTTAAATCAAGATGATTATTTGTGATTCATCCTAAATTTGCTGAAAATATATTTTTTGTAAGTTCGACAAATTATATCTAGTTTTATTGGAACATTAGGGTTCACAAATTATATTTAAAATATCATGAGAATATATCATAAAACAGTTTATTTTTTTGCAACTGTTTAAAATGTATTCCAAAAAATGTCATTGTCTAAAAATAATTTTGTAGCTTTCATTTATATTTTCTATTCCAGGTTTGAAAGACAAATATTTAAAAAAAAATAAGACAATATAATACTATAAAGTAAAACTAGATTCAACAGTTAGTAACCAAGTTAACTTAACCTGCTATCTATTATAAAAATGCAGTAAATTTGTGTGTTTAGATTGCCTCCACCCACAAAACATTTCCAATGTTGGACTTGGCCATTCAAGAAATAACATAAGCTAACACCACATCTAGACAAACACTGCAATTATGTCCTTCAAATTAAGAAATAAAGAATCTGTGATGCCAGTGCTCTGTGGCTCACATGAAGTATCATGGATGACACCAGTATTTTCTGAAAAACTGAGAGCATAACATAAACCAACAATACAAAAATACAAATGGGAAAAACAGAAACAAAATACTAAAACAAAATGGGAGTCAACTTATGACCAATACAAACAACATGTAAACAAACACCACAAAAACATTGTCCTTTTTCGCCTTCTATTTTAGTTTTTCCTCCCTTTCCTTTCTTCTATTTAGCAAATATAAGATCAAAACTGATAGAAACCAACTGTAAAAAATATGGCCTAAAGACCATGATCAACTGAAACTAGGGGAGATCAGACTATAGCATATGGGATAGAGATGGATGGGAATACAACTTCCAGTAAGGGACATGATTGTCAGGGTCATGC
Organism: Unio delphinus; assembly: GCA_029339505.1. NCBI lineage: Eukaryota > Metazoa > Mollusca > Bivalvia > Unionida > Unionidae > Unio > Unio delphinus. The sequence continues at coordinate 3,754,926 of JAQISU010001242.1, read as the reverse complement.
CCATCTATTTCTCTTCCACATGCAAAATCTATTGCAACCCTTACCTTAACCAAATAATATTTCTTTTGCTAATAAACATTAAGCTAAAACTGCATTCAGATTATAATGGACAGTCAATACAGATAGACTGAGTTCATAGCATATGACAAGACATTTATAATATAAATTTACAGCATAAACTGGACAATAATATATTCCTAGCAAGGATCACTATAAAGCTTAAATCTTGGCAAGGGAATCAGTCTAAGGTGTAATAGAGGGAATATGAGCCATAGTCACCAAAAGAAAACACTCAAAAAATGGCTTTAAGCCAGGAGGATCTGGAGACAGGAATCTAACCAAAATATAAAAAAAACATCATAATGCAAAAAAAATATAGAACACTATTCTCCCAAAACATGTTAAAACAAAATAAATTTCTGTCTCAAAATTATTTATGATTTTTAAGGAAATCAAAATATGAAACAAATTATTTTAAAATTTATTTAATTTAAAAATTATTCAACATTCATGACTGTCTGTCTTTGTGAAGTTTCAAATTATTTATAAACAGACAAAAATCAAACCTAAAACTACCAAACCTTTCAAAACAATGTGGTCAGAAAAATAAGTGGCCAGGCAAACATTAATAAAATTATAGTTATTTGACCTTATGATAAAACAAATTCCAAACAATTGGATATAGAAAATAAGTACCCAGACAAACATCAATTATATAGAAATATTATTTGCCCTTATGATTATACATATTTTGAACAATGTTCAAGCTAAGCAGTTGTTTTATACAAACATTTCTGTTATCTTTTTTTCTACAACCCTATTTTTTTGTTGTAAATACAATTACTGGTTTGACAGATTATCTTTAATGTAACAGTTATGTTAAAGCACAACTCTAGCAATGTATTTACCCATCACAATCCTGAATCATAATTACAGTAATTAATAATAAATTTCAGCATTGAAAAGGTAATCTCCACACAAGGGCACTACCTGCAGATATTGACAATTTGATGTTCCATGTTAACATTGTTGAGTTTATCTCATATGGTACATTAAAACATAGAGACTGAGATGACAGGAAAAATTTACTTGAATGCATATTATATATACAGTCAAATGTTATATAACAAATCTGTTAAAGGAACAATTATTATGAATGAATACATGATTGCATAAATGATACATGGATAAATATGTATAACACTCCTTCACTCTATGGCCCATCATTGAAGCATCATTTCTGCTGAAATGTGTGTGTGTGTGCATGTGTGTGTGCATGTGTGTGTGTGAGAGAGTCTGGATTTGTAATGTAGCTTCAACAATTTATCAGTCATATTGCTCAATGTCTGTAGTGTGGCAGCTTATAGTGATGTCTAGCACTGGGGAATCATACTGCAGACATGTAGCATTATGTCCCACCCAGTCACATTATCCTGACACCAGGGTGACTGGTCCAAACACTAACCTCTTAATGCTGAGCATCTAGCGAGGCAGCTGTTAGTACCATTTTGATAAGTCGTTTGAATGACTCAGTGGGGTTCAAACCTGTGACCTCCCATATACATGACAGATGCTGTAACCAGTAGGTTATGACCAAATGTCATTCCTCAATCCAAGAGACATAGGCAAGGGTGTTTTCATAAAATCTTTTATTGCTAACAGTGTAGGAGTTGTACTAAACTACTAACAGTGTAGGAGTTGTACTAAACTACTAACAATGTAGGAGTTGTACTAAACTATTAACAGTGTAGGAGTTGTACTAAACTACTAACAGTGTAGGAGTTGTACTAAATTACTAACAGTGTAGGAGTTATACTAAGTTGCTAACAGTGTAGGAGTTGTACTAAGTTGCTAACAGTGTAGGAGTTGTACTAAGTTGCTAACAGTGTAGGAGTTGTACTAAGTTGCTAACAGTGTAGGAGTTGTACTAAGTTGCTAACAGTGTACGAGTTGTATTAATTGCTAACAGTTAGATGGATGGTTAGAGAGATAGACAGAAATACAAATAAGTAGGATGATGTAATCCCCATCTTTAAGAAAAATGACATAATCTTTATATTTATACAAAATGACCTAATCTCTACATTTAAGCAAAATGACATAATCCACATCATTAACCAAAAAGCATAAAGAAATTTTCAAGTTACCGGTATATCTATACCCCACAACAAAGCCCCTCTGTATCACTGCTCTGGATAGTGTGACTTTTTAACATCCAATTTCAAGTTCATGAGTGGGGACAATAGTGCTTTCTCTCATGACCATGCACTTATCATGTATTCACATTGCTATTATTATGGGTTAACAGAAGGCAGGCTTATTAACATCTGAACAGCTTGTCTAAATTGAGTAGCTTAAGGAAACAAAAGTCAATCTTTACCAACACCTTGCAGCATTGGTTCTCACTTTTCTCTTTTTATAAACAAACTGGAATTTAAGTGAAAGTTTTTCAGTGTGAATTCTCTATTGGGGTCAGTTGTGGAGAATTAATGTCTTACATTAGAATCCTTAGATTTAATTTAATCAAGTACAATGAATACATAACGGTAATGAGAACAATTCAAAGAACTCTATTCAACTTAGCTAACATATCCTTAAATGCAAGTGATTTTGCCATCTGGTTCTAAAGATACATTATAATGAATATACCCCATTAAAAGATACATTATAATGCATATACCCCATTAAAAGATACATTATAATGCATATACCCCATTAAAAGATACATTATAATGCATATACCCCATTAAAAGATACATTATAATGCATATACCCCATTAAAAGATACATTATAATGCATATACCCCATTAAAAGAGGTTGATTTAAAAAAGTTTTTTTGAGTTTCTAATGCCAATATTATTTTATTAACTTCTAAAGATTAGTTGAACCAAATTTACAGCATAGGTCTTATGGCAAACAATTGGAGAATAAGAGTATCAGGAACTTCACATTATACAACTATGGCTTGTTTAATAGTCCTCTAAGTAGATAACAGAATCTTTGCATGGAAGCCATTTACTTAGGTATACAATGTATTACTAATGTTATTATGTGGAAACTAAGTTTCTTCTCCGAAGTCAGTCACTTTAACTTCTGATTATAAAATCTATAGGATTCTTCCTTATCAACATTTTGGTTGAGGCCTTTGATGTCAAATTTATTTTATTGCACATAAACCATTTAATTCTTGACCTTTGAACTTTTAAGCCAGAAATTGACAACAGATGGACAGACAACATTCTAACATAACAAGGTCTGCCATATGGCAAATGTTTTAAAAATAACATTTCTGCAACAGTGAAAAAAAATGTTACTTCATCCTGCTTACTTTTCAGTGTCATAAGAATTGTAAAACCTTATTACAAAACTGTTACCAAAATTACATGAATTCATACTGACATGCATCAATAGTACAATAGTCCTTGACTATGGAACTGTCACATACTGATAACCATATTACAACATGGGGATGGTAATGAATCATATTTAGCCGGGGCCCCGAGTGGCCGAGTGGTCTAAAGCGCTGTCCGTTACGGACCACTGCCATCTCACCTCTGTCTGCGTGGGTTCGAGTCTAAGATTCGGCTAATGTAGTTAAGTGAGAAAGCTTGCCAGTAGCTTCTCGTGGGTCGGTGGTTCTTTCCGGGGTTTTTCCGGTTTCTTCCTCCACCACTAATACTGGCCGCCATGTATAGCCTATATATTGTGCTGAAAAATGGCGTTAAACCATAAAAAAACAAAAAACAAATCATATTTAGCCGCCTTTGGCTAATGAAAATCAATGATAAACATTCACATCATTAAAAACCCAACTTTTGAGTTTTTGTCAGCTATTTGACATTGCCTTGTCAGAACATGTTCAGTATACTGTAAAATGGCCTCATTCATAAACATGTATCACTGTATATGAACAGAAATATGAACAGCATAATAAAGGGAGGGCACTGAATAATGATGCCCTTGAACACCAGCATAAAGGGAGAGCACTGTATTATGACTAGTATAAACATAATTTTAAAGGGTGAGCACACTGTACACATTTCCATCAACAGTAACATAAATCAGGAGCACTGTGTGCTACTTTCTATCATGTACATGCATGAAACACTACATTAATTTTTGTACAATCATGACAAAATTAACTTTGCACAATTTTGATTGTACAATCTCTTGCTTGACTATCAAAATTAAGTTTTATGTCTTAATGCTTACTTATAGCACTGAAAACCTTGAACTGTTGCATTATTTACAGCATAACACTGAAACAAAATAAAAATCTGACCACAAAATCATTCCACTGATAAACCTAAATTTATGTATGATAATGCCACTCTTGTGGCATTACAATATACAACAGTCACTCTTTTTATCTCTGTAACTTTTTCCTTGGGACAACCTAGAACTATAATCAGATGAATGATGAGAAGGCAGCTGGGAAGAGTCAACACCACTAGAGACACCATAAGATTGAGTATGAAATTTAGAATGATTGACAGTGTAAGAACTGGAACTACTTGTAACAGAATGAGGTCTTTGAAGGTCTGCAGAAGAAGGTTTATTGGTCAATGGGACCGAAAGTGATGAAGATGATGAAATCCTTGGGAGACTTACTTGATTGTTGCCTGTGTGAGAACTGGGGCTACTTGTGACAGAATATGACATTCGAACGGATACAGGGGAATTACTCCTTGTTGATTTAGCTGAAGATGGGGAAATTCTCTGGAGACTTGTGGGATGGCTGACTGTGTCTGTGCTGGTGCCGCTTATGATTGAGGGTAACACTTTAATGGGTGCAGGGGAAGCACTACTGGTTAATTTGACTGAAGATGAGGAAGTTTTTTGGAGACTTGCTGGATGGCTGACTGTGTCAGAGCTGGGACTGCTTGTGGCAGTGGGTGACCTTTGAAGGGGTAAAGTGGAATCACTACTGCTTGATTTGTTTGATGATGATGATGAAGATGAAAAAGTATTTTGGAGACTTGCTGGTTGGGTGAAAGAGCTCGAATTTTTGAGAATAGATCTCACTCTTTTAATGGGTGCAGGGGAAGAATTAAGATTAAATGATGAATAAGTCCTTTGGAGATTTGATGTAGACTGTGCAGACTGGGAAACATGAGATAAAGTTGAATTTGTTTTTGATCTAACTGAAGTTGCTTCCCTTACTGAAACCTCTTCAAGATTTATGTAACAAATCAAATATTCTGGATAGCATTGCTTCAAATCAAAGACAACAAATATGGAGGGTTTATTCATATTGTCTACACACGAGTCAAACAGCAGGTGCCCTGTTCCTCCAGGCTTATTTGGGGGACGTGTGTAACTGGAAGAACCAATTGTATACTCTCCCACAAGCACTTTAGCCAAGAACATGTACCTTTCCTTTGTCAGCACTGAACTTTTTGTGTAGGTGTTACTATAACTGGCATCACAAGCAAAATAAGCCCCCTTTCCATGGACAGTACCATTTTTACCACAAACACGAAAGTCAAAACAGTTGGTGCAGATTCCTCTCACACTGTCTAGAGAGTCTGTGCCATGGAACAAGCTCTTCTCATCTACCATTTTGGTTTGACCATCTCTCTCCAAACTGCCTTTCATGCTTTTCTTCTGCCTGAAATGTTATGATAAAATATAAATATGCTTGTCACCATACATATGCTTTGGTGCTTCTATTTCACTTGAATCACTAAATTTAGATCTGACAATAATGGCTGTGTTTAGACATATTCAGGGTATAATACATCACCTTAATATAAGAACCTATAAATATATACAGCTTGATGTAAGAAAAAAAAGAAACAAATCTTCTAATGGTCAAGGTGGCAAATTTTGATAGAATTTATGTTTGTTATTGCAGACTCCTCTCGTCAACTTTCTTGGTTTCACCATCTCTTTCTATATTTCCTTTCATGCTCTTCTGCCTGCAACATGATTAAATACAAATTACTAAATCTGATCTGGAGAAAAATGGCTGTTTTTGTATTTATTAAAAATATAACAAAGCTAGTACTAAGGGGTGCACCACAAAAACTGTTCTCCAAACTTTGCTAGGCAGGGCCTAAAACAAATTAATCACTCTTAGAAACCCAAAGTAAAAGCCCAATTTTAAAAGTACAACTCCTTCAAGACTTCATCAATATTAAGTCTCACAACATTTATGAATAAAGTGCAATATTCTTTATTAAACCTACATTGTGGAAAGCGATGTCTGGAAGTTATCAGGTGCCATAATTCTTCTAAATGATAATAAGGAACACTTAAAATTAAATACATTCAAAGTCTCATCTATAAATAGTTGCATACTAAATTTGGTTGAAATCTACAAACAATAAAAAAAGTTGTATTGTGAAAACAAATGAGGTCAAGAGGGAGACAGTCTGGAACCGCAACTCCTTTAAATGTTGTTATATCGCTATGATGTCTGCAGTGTGACAGTTTATAGTGCTGTCTAGACATGTAGCATGATGTCCCACCCAGTCATACTATCCTGACACCAGGCTGACCAGTCCTAACACTAACCTCTTAATGCTGAGTGCCAACTGAGGCAGCCACTCAAGGGCCCCTTATTCTGATTACAGAGTAATTTTATACTCATACTGTGTACCGTAGTCCATATATAAGTCGATGCAATTTCAATGACATAATCAATATATAAGTTGATTCAAAGTACATGTATCAGGCAAAGATTAAAATTGAATGTATCGACTTATAGGCTGGAAAATATGGTAAAGTTCATATCAAATTACAATTGAATATGTGAATGGCTATTGAGTTCTCATAGCTGCAAGCAAGATTTATTGAGAAAATATAAAGTCAGCTGTCATGGGCAATAACTTTATCCAAAATTGAGTTGACTGGACAAAATGCATCAGACACATTATAGTCTATGAACCAATGTACACACCAAATAGAATCTGAACATGTTAAAGAGTTCCTGAGCATGCATACACAAGGTATCAGGATTTTACATATTCCCCTACATCACCACCTGACTGGCGTATGGGGCATGATCTTAAATTCTTTTGTGTCCTGATCTCTACATGTGTTCCCTACACAACACGCACACACATGCACACACAGACACTTACTTACATTCACAATTATTGTACACAAAGTCATACTCGCATACAAACCCCAAGATATATAAATAATATATAAATCTTTTAAAAGTAAAAATAATAGTTATAATAATAATAATTCATGTACCAAAAGTTGATAATAGGGTCCACTTTCTTTTAAACTCGTCACTTCTGTTATTCAATTTGGCGACATATTTTTCCAGTGTTTTATATGATAAAACACAATTTTTATAATAGGCAAGATTTGGGCTTTTTGATGCACAACGTGATCTGTATATAACATATTTTGCAAGCAAAATTAGGAAGTTAATAAGATCATCAAAGTTGTTATTTCCTAGAAAGAAATCTTTTCGTGTAATTCTAAAATTTGGGTCATAACTTTGGATCCATTCTACCAACAGTTTCCAAAAGTTTTCAGTAACTAAACAGTCATAAAATAAGTGCTCAATTTCTTCTATTCCCTCATTACAAATGGTACATTTATCATTATCACTTAAATTAATCTTTTTTAGAAACTGGTTTGTGGCAATATTTCTGTGGAGAAATCTCAAGTTAAAGCTAATCAGTTTTGTGTCTTTTGTTCAAAATCTAGCCGAAACAAAAGAGTTGGTCCATTCATTTGTACCAATCGCACACTCTAGCTGTCTGGACCAAGTTTCCTGTTTACCATTTGGCTTTATTATTTTGGTTCTTATCAGGTCTTTATAGATACATTTATTCTTTGCTCTTATCCTAAGGAGAGATGTTTTGTCCAAAGCTACAAGAAAACTATTTCCACTTTCAAAGAAAGTTTTAATTTTCTTTTTCCACATCACTGAGATCTTTGAAATAAGAGCAAAGTACTGTATGAAATAATTTGTTTTTGTTTTTTGTTTTATTTCATCAAAACTTAATAGAGACCCTTGTGCATCAAAAAGATGTTGAAAATTTACAATACCGTTTGTTCTCCACCCTGTGTATGATTTAAAATTATCTACAGTCACTAAATTAAGGATATCTTGAGACAAGTATTCATTGACAGTAGATGGTTCATTTTTCCATTGAGATAATGCATAAATAACATCACGCCAACAAATATTTTTAATTAATTTAGAAATTAATTTTAATTTAGTTTTTCCTAATGAAAGTAACAGCATACCTCCAAATTTTCCAAATATTTGTTCAGAAACCAGTTTTTGCCATAAGCCATCTTTGTTTATTAAGAGGCGCCTAATCCAGGAAAGTTTTATATAACACACAAATGAATGCAAGTGAATCATATTTAATCCCCCTTCCTCAAAAGAAGCTATAAGTGTGTCTCTTTTAACTCTCTCAGTTTTACTGCTCCAAATAAACTGGAAAAATAATGTATTGAGTTCCTTTTCTATATGGGGTGGAGGATTTGGCAAAGCTGCAAAAAGATGAATGAATTTAGGCAAAAGCAAGGACTTTATCAAAGTAATTTTTCCAATAAGGGATAAATTTCTTCTACTCCACCAGCCAAGCAGTTTCTTAACTTCCTTTAACTTCATCGAATAATTAAGCTCTACCATATCCTCCAAGTTCAAAGAGAAATATACTCAAAAGCAGTCTAAAATTGGACATTGACCAGTTAATATCAATTTCTGGACATATTTTTTCATTAGAATATTTTTTGTTTCCAATCCAAATTGCTTTCGATTTCAAAACATTGCAGTGCAGACCTGACACCAAAGCAAACTCATTTAAAATCTGCATGGTTGTCCTCAAGGACAAATGAGAACCATCTAATAATAGAAAAGCATCATCAGCGTACTGCCCTAATTTGAACTCCATGTCATTATAAAAAATGCCTGTAATATCTGTGTTTTTCTTTAGTTCTATTGCAAGAAGTTCAATTCCTATTATAAAAAAGTAGGGTGATAAAGGGTCTCCCTGGCGACAACCTCTCTCCAAATTAAAGAATGGGGATAAATGTCCATTATTAATAAAACAACTTTTTGATTTATTGCAAAATAGCCTGAACCAGTGACAAATTGATTCTCCAAAGTTAAAAGACTTCAGAGCAGTTTCCAGAAAGTCCCATTCAAATGAGTCAAAAGCTTTTTCAAAGTTTTTCAATAGGAGAAGACTAAATTCATTTTTTTCCTCAAGGTATTGCATCAGGTCATACAAAAGTCTTGTATTTTCACCAATGAATCTCCCTTTCATAAAACCCTTTTGGGTGTCACTGATGATAAACGGGAGTACTTTTTGACCCTATTAGCAATTGACGCTGAAGCAATCTTGTAATCTACATTAAGTAGTGAGATTGGTCTCCAATTTTTTATAAATTTCCTGTCTTTATCTTCTTTTGGAATGCACGTTATGATCCCCTGAGACTGAAATTCTGAAAAATGTTGCATATCGTATCCAGTATTTAGAGACCTAAAGAGAAAACCGCCTAAGTCTTTCCAAAAGAATTTGTAGAATTCTACCGTAAATCCATCAGAACCAGGGCTAGTTTCATTTTTCATATTTTTTAATGCTAAACCACATTCCTCAAACGTTAACTTACCTTCACATGAACTTCTTTCAAAATCTGAAAGTTTTTTATCATGGTTAAAAAAGTGGTTAAGCGTTTGAAAGTTACATTTGTTTTTACATTGGTATAATTTTTCATAAAAGTCTTTCTGTTGATTTAATATTTCTTTTGAATCTGTTACCCTTGTTCCATCTTCCTTACTTAACTCTTTTATTGTTTTGTTTGTGTAATTTCTCTTTTCGAGATTAAGAAAATATTTAGAGTTTTTTCACCAGATTCATACCATCTTGCCTTAGATCTTAACATTATACCTTCCACCTCTTTTTTCCTCATTTCTTCTAAATCCGCTTGTTTTTTGTTCAATTCTTTCATCGTAGTGGGGTTATTATTTTGATTCACTAAAGCATGTAAGGTATGTATTTCAGCTTCCAATTTCCTGAAATTTTGTTTTTCCTTGTGAATACATAATAGATTCTGATCTTATTATCATTTTAAGGATTTCAAAAACCAATTGATTATTACAAGTTAGTTTCACCTGAAGTGGGTTTTTCTTATCACCTTCACAATAATATTCTTCTACTGTGTTGGTTATACATTTTTTTACCAATTGAATATATTCATTTTGCTTTAATAGCTTTGAATTGAATTTCCAGTATCCAGGACCTCGCGGTAATGCAGATATAGATAATTTTAGTGTTATTGATGAATGATCTGTTTTATAGCCAGGAATAATGGAGGTGTCCATACAATTTGAAAACATGTCCTCAGAGATTAAAAAATAGTCCAGTCTACTCTGTTTCACAGGATTTGCCTGATGCCAAGTAAATACTCTACTGTCAGGATTGACTGTTCTCCAAGGATCCAGTAAATCTAGTTGATTCTTGATGTCCTGGACTGCTGCTCGGGCCATGGAGTGTTTATCATGCAAGATATTATAAGAGTCAAGCTCCATGTCCTGAACAACATTCCAGTCACCACAAATAATAACAGAGGAATTTTCAAAATTTATAATATCCTCTTTCAAATTTCTAAAAAACTCAGCATTATCATCATTATGACCATATAAATTCACTAGTGTAAATCTCTGTCCATTAACTGATAAATCTAAGAGAATGTATCTGCCCTGACAATCACATCTGTTTCTGAGAATAAGAAATTTAAAATTATTTCTAAACAGGATAGCAACACCAGTACTACTGCTAGATTTATGGCTAAAAACACACTTATATCCCCATTCAGCCTCCCAATACTTCTCAGTCTCAACTGTACTATGTGTCACTTGTAAACATATAATAGATGCTTTCTTTTGTTTGACCCAGCAGAAAATATCTCTTCTTTTGAGATCAGAACTATGTAGACCCCTAACGTTCATTGACAAAATTTTAATTTGATTATCCATTGTTAAATCTTGTTTTGACTAAAACTTTCACAGCGCTTATATAGACATGCATCACAAAACCAGTATCATGAAAAACGCTCACATACACCTTGGGACACACTCTCACACACATAACCACATAATGCTTAAAAAATTGATAAGTGCAGTACAGGGTACATATATAATGTTGCCCAATATAGTAATACATGAACTCTGTTCTACTCTGGAGTGTTGGTATAATTAGTAAATGTAAACATCAATACAGTGTGACTGAAAAATAACACTTTTTGTCTATTGATTCCAGATTGAAATACAATATACATATTTCAAAATTTTTGATACAAGATTATAAGAACATTCTTACAATTTACAGGCTTTGTCCTTTTCCGAAAATCACTTTTCTAATTTAAATATATATAATTAAAATTGAAACTATGCATATCCATTTTGGAACAAAGTTCTGTACCTCCAAATGTATCCAGAATCAATATGGAAAAAAAAGATTATTTTGCTTATAAATTGCGATTTAGTGTTTCACTGATGTCGTCAAAAAGGTCAAATTTGTACCTTTTTCCCGCTTTTGTTTTTGCATACACATTGCAATGAAAGTACCAGGCAGATTCAATTTTTGGATGGGTAGTTAATCTATTTATGAGACCCATATGGCTTGTGTATGCTATACAACACACATGTTTGAAGAAAATATCTGTAGCTGCGAAATCTCACAGAAAATTTTTACCATTTCATTGTCTCACCACACAGTTCATTTCTTATCCTAATATTTTCCTGGATTTTAAACAAAACACCAAAGTTTACAACTAATTAGTTGTATTTCTGAGTAAAACTGAAACATAACTAAAAGATCATTTCAGTCATGGTGATATGTATGTTCCACACAATGCATGGTAAAAGCAAACACAAAGGACAATTTGTTTGCATTTTTCATTATCCTTCATAAATTATAAATAATATCAGATCTCACAAAACTTCCTAAAATCTCATGGAATATTCAGTCACTTCATATTTATAAAGCTGTCAGTTTATACATGTTACAAAACCATTTTGCTGTACACTGCAGTTTTTACCATTTATTCTGTTTCTAAGTTTCTCTTTCTGTGTCATGACAGTTACAAACTTACAGCACTTTTTCTTCTCCCTGAAAATTAAAACTTTTGTAGCTACTGTGGCTCCCTACAATTCGCAAGTAATTATTTCCATTCCAAAAGTAATTATTTCCATTCCAAAAGTAATTATTTCCATTTCAAAAGTTAGTCCCCAAAGATGTAATTTAAACTTGCCTAATTCAAAGTTTCAAAAAGAAATGTATCCAGGTTCATGTGGATTACTCACCCACAATAAGCAGTCCACAAGTCCATATTCTGCACACGACAGATGTCATTGATACGAAATTTATTGCGAAGAAGAGTGGTGAAGAAGGAGTTTTCCACTTGTTTGAACTCAGATGAATCTTGTTGTAGCTTCACCAATTCAAACTTATGAGCTAGATCCCATGGGACCCAGCTGCTTGGGAAAGGTGTGTTAGCCCCTGTTGGAATGGAAATCATTGCAGGACTGAAAACAGACAAGTACTCACCAAAAATGAAAGTTATCACATAAATTGAATTGATAAATGAAATCAAAGAAAAATTTTCATATGTATATTACTTTAATATATCTGAAAGTTGTCTGGAGAAAGATCATCTTATATAAAAATGAATATTGCAAAACTTATGACAATAAAAAGTTGGAGTGTTTTTTTTTCCAGAGGTATATATTATCATAAAGAAACATATTATTCCTAAATCAAGAGAATAAATAATTTTAAAATACTGACTGCCTACCACTGTACACTCTTGACCAAAGATATATGACTAACATATTACACTGCTTAACCTGTAAAAAATAAACAGCTACCTGGTAAGTCACAAAATGAGTGCAATTTTGCACCCATAAATAATGCACATATTCAAGGAGTAGAGAGGTGCATTTCTGATGCAAAATCATGGATGACATGTAACAAGCTGCAGATGAATGATGATAAAACTGAGGCCATTCTGATCACAACACAAAGACTTTCTCATTCACATCCTTTACCTCAAACAATAAATATCAGCAACACCAACATTAAATTCTCACAGTAAGTATGAAACCGATGTGTTACTCTAGACAGTACTATCACATTGTACCAACTTATCATGAACATATGCAAGGCTGCATATCTTGAGCTGTGACATATCAGCTCCATTCGCAAATATTGGTCAGTTGATGCCACTAAAACACTTGTGTGTTTATTAGTACTTTCAATACATGATTATTGTAATTCAGTTCTGTCTTGTTCTTCTCAATATCTATCCCAGAAACTTCAAAACATTAAAAGCACAGCTGCTTGGATCATCCTTAGAGTACCACGATCAAAGCACACCTCCCTGCTGCTCTGTACCCAGCACTGGCTATCCATTTGCTCCAGAACCAAACACAAAATTCTTTCTCTGTGCAATGTTTCACTGACAGACTCCAGTCCAACTTACCTATCTGGCCTCACACATGTGTACCGGTAGACACCAGCAAGATATGTACACTCTTCTTTTGATAATAGTAAACTCATTATTCCCACTATGAAAATGAAGTCATATAGACAGCGTTCTTTAGTATACCATGGCCCAGAGACGTGGAATGAATTGCCCATTGAAATTAGACATAAGGAGACAGTGATCCCTTTCAAGAGTGCTCTTAAAACTCACCTTTTTTGACTTCAAGAAGAAACTTAAAGACCTGATAATCCTCATATATATTTAGCATTTTTTTATGTATTTTAATTTCATGGTGTTTTTGTTTTTTGTAGTCATATCATTATAGCAGTTGTAAAGTGCTTAGAGCATCAAAAGATTAGGTGCTATACAAAGTCCTCATTATTATTATATTATTATTATTATTATTATTATTATTATTATTATTATTATTATTACACTGTGGAGAAGAAAAAAAGTACAAATAAGCAACGTTTCAGAGGACTGTCTTTAGATGCAAAAATAAATGCAAATTCCTGAATCAAGTTTGCATATCTTTTTATACTATGGCTTGGAACTGTACCCAAGCATGAACAATCATATGACTATTGTTTGTTGTTGGTTGCTTAATTAAGGAAACATAGAAACATAGGAATCTTGAATACTATGTACAAGTACTGGAAGAGTGATTTTTTTGAAGTATGAAGTCTAAGATGAGCTTATTTCAACAGCATTTCATGGATTTTAAAATCCCCTCAGAAAATATGTTGCAAGTAATTGAAACAGAATCAAAAATCAGCTATGACTAATATATAACAATGCAATATTTTCAAATGAAAATCACATCTAAGTGGAATCAACCAACACCACATGAAAGAGGCTAATTAAGTAGAAAGAAATGACATATAAAATGGGCAAGAAGATGAAAAGAAGTAAAGTGTGGTAGAGGCTCCTGAAATTTGAGAGACAAGTAAAGGATGGTTTGCATCAAAGGGAATGAAATCATTTTAGCAATATATTTAACATCAGTGTTCTTACTTTAAAACAGAAACAGTGCTGATAGTAATTATAGTTGTACAAGTTATCATCATGCAAATGATGTAAATACATAAACCTAGTATGAATTCATCTTAATGGGAGAACTAAATTCAAGTCTATAATCAATAATTTAGATGCCGGATGGGGAGGGGGATAGATAAAAATGGTAGTTAGTGAGTTTTCACCATTTATCTGTGCAGGAATTTCTACCAAAAGTTTAAGTTCAAGATCATTTGTAATAGTTTAATAATCCCACCCCCCCTCCATTCTGTTAAGGACAACTGTATGATCTAATTAGGATTATCTTCTTCTAGCCAATACAGAAGGTCCATGTCTGGAAGAAACTTTTTCATGGTTGCCATTACTGGAAATGCCCACACAATTCAATCTCTGTTAAGCAGAAGCTTGAATGTTAAGCCTCTTTACTCTCATGCCAAATCGGTCACAATCAAGAGAGATAATCACTGTCCAGTATTGAAGGCATGGCAACAGACACTACCAGACAAACAGCTTAATTAAGAGTCAAAATACCGTTTGTAATTAACTAGGTATCATATGATACATGTACCTTTATAAATTATGCAGAATGGAAGTGGGAGGGGGTAGGTGGAGTCATGGTATTACAGATAGATGAAATACAATAGGCTAGCAGATGCTTACATATACAATATAAAATGGTAAGAGACGAATGTCATTTCAAACAGATTAATTAGAGTTTGATCAATATAACACTGATAAAAGAACATGATGAACATAGATAATACAAAACCAGACCTGTTTATTACCGACATTGGGACACAAGTGGATTCAACAAGAAACATGGAAAATAAAACAAAGCTCACATTTTGGCTAAAGGCTTTGGTTTACCTCCAAGTGTGGCATCTAAGTCAGATGATGACTGATGTTTATAAATAAATTCAAGGACTTGTTAGGATCATTCAGTCATTGCATGGAATCATATTTAGATGAGAGATAAAAAATACACAAAAAATATTTTTTCCCAGTCAATTGTCCCATGCTTTTTTTCTCCAGATTTTCTTACCAGCTCAGTAGCGAAAAGATTCATTTTAAAAAAAATCTGACATTTCCCTATCAAGGGATGGAGCAAATCGACACACCTGCACCTGAGTTTAATTCAATGTGTCATAAAAAAAATTACATTTTTGACAGTTCTGATAAAATCTGGACACGTTCATAACAATATTTTCAGACTGTCATATAGGAAAGTCCCTGGTTAATTAATCAACCTGTTTAATGCACAACATTCAGTGCTGAATCAAATAATTTGTTTAAAATATACATAAAAATGATATTAATCAACAATTCACTAGTAGTTATTTATTTTATAATATTCACTAACTGTTCAGATGTTAATATTATTTTCGGAATTTTGCATGCAAATGAAGATAAATGTAATTTCCACTTCTTAAACACTAATTTGAACATACAAAGAAAGTAAGTATACATACTAATGGTTAGATTTCACATCACTTTCAGATACAAACAGTGGACGTCGGAGAAGCTCCCGCTCCTTTCCAGTGTCCTTGTTTGTCTGCTTCATGTGTTTAAAATCAATCTCGTAGCTGAAGTTCTGACGGCAGAAGAGATAAGTTTCTTGACATTTCCTTGTATATTTCTGTTCCAGAGTAAACTGTAGCAATTCCTGGACAAGAATAAATTAAAAGCTATCCTTATCCATTACTTCAGTTAACAGATAAGAGCATAACATTTGGGGTACAAAATGTGTAATTCATTGTCTATAATCATCAAATTTGGTAGTAGGGATGAATTACAATATTCCTTGTGTTGGGAAGAAAAGAAAACTACAAAACTACTGAAAAAGAGACCTAAATGGGTCTGAGAGTTCTCATGTGGTTCACACCTCAAGCAATTAAACACTTGTTGACCAGGTAATATTCACTGAAAGACAGCGTTCACTGTATTCCAGTGAAAAGAAAACCAGTTGCTAAAAAGGCCTCTGAGACTCAGAATTGGCAGAACATTGGATAAGCATAGAATATTACAAATTCCTGCACTATTTCATTCAAATTTAAATAGAAATATTATATGCTCATTTTTTTCTCTGTTAACTTTACATTATTATTATGACAAAACTGAAATGTTATGTAATGAGTTTCGAGAGAACAGAAGACATTTTAAATAGCAATAAATTTATAATGAAGTGGCTTACATGCTCTTTAGTATAGATGATATTGAAGAATTTTAAAAATAAACAGCAATGATAGATACACTATCACTGACTTAAAGATATTATGGTAGTGCCAAAAATTATGCATTCATTTCAGGATGTAGCTTTCTTTTAATACAATAATGTAATTATGAGGGGCAACTTACTGGCTCAAACAAACACCATGTCCCAAAATCATCCAGGTAAAACCATCTCCACTGAGTTTTGAAGCTTGCTTCTCCTGATAAGTTGGCTCCTTCTGCATAGGATGTTGTAGACAATCTTCTGACACTAACAGATTTGGGAACTTGACCCTTCATTGTAACAACTGCAGTCATGATATCAGTCTTCGGAAATGTCAATACGGCAGTATAATGACTGCTTCCATAAAGTACCTGAAAATTATTTTTTTTAAATATTGTGCACAAATATACTAAATGAGACTGGGTACAATCTGCTAAATTTCTATTCAGTTTGGCCATTCCCTTCATACAATAATTGATTGGGAGGTAATGTTTTCTGCGGTCAAGAGACAAATATTCAATCTCTGTTCTGAACTGAGTGGTTTGTCTGATGTTCATCTCCAAGCAATCAGCTATAAACATAGATAATTCTATATATCTGAATGTATATATACATTTGTAGCCCAACAATGGCTCTGAAAAAAATTATTATTATTATTATTATTATTATTATTATTATTATTATTATTATTACATGTACCGGTATTATTATTATCATTATTATTATTATTATTATTATTATTATTAGTTTTTTAAAATTATTATTACTTTTATTATTATTATTATTATTATTATTATTATTATTATTATTATTATTTTCACCAACTGTACTGCCCACAATAGACTGTCATGCAGTTTTATCATTCACTATTGAATGTTTGTTGCATTGATTTTTGCAATATTTGAAAACTTCTATTTCCACCAAATTTTAAAAAGAAATACTCCTGTTCCTCCTGCAAACATTCAATTGAGTCTGGCAGCCAGAAATTGATCTCAAATTAAACAGATTTATCCTATATAAAAACACTATAATCCATTTTTCCCAAAGATGATATTAAAAAATGACATTTCTAAAAGGATGATAATTTTGGTCTCTCTCATTAAATTATATATCATTTATACATCTATAATAAGAATACCTTCCAGTACAGGTCTGATTTTTGGTCCATTGGATGTACCCTTTACAGACAGGATTCACAGGATTAAAGAAGATAGGAATTGAGGCCCAAAGGAGGATTACAAAACATTGGGGTCATTTATGAATGTGTGTTGAACCCAACAGTTGTAGGGATTTAAAATGTTAATGTAGATTAAGCAAAACTGTATTTATCTAAAGTACTCAGCTGACGGTTCTTGAAGATAATGAACATTATCAAGCTTCCTGACCAACTGCAATGGGTCAACAGTGGTTGGAACGGATCTATATTCATGTTCTTTTAGATCATGGGATGCATGGCAGGAATGAATCTTCTGAAGAGGGTCTCAGCTTACAATGGAACATTCCAAAATTGGACTTTACTATGGCTTAAAATGACCTTTGAGGAGTCTAACACATTCGAAATGGATGTGTAGACATTCTGCAACAAAGCCAAAAACACCCCCCAAAAAAATCATGTTAGGGGTTTTAAGCCACAGCATGAAACATGCAAATTGTGGGTGGGTTTGGTGAGGCCTACTCCAGCATTTAAAAATAAAGTTTCTAAGAAGAGATTGGCATGAATAGCTAATGCAACCAAACATCAGATTTTCTATTGAATAGCTTTGACAATCCAGAATAGCTAATGCAACCAAACATCAGATTTTCTATTGAATAGCTTTGACAATCCAGAATCCATCTGGGGAGGTTTAAGTGGTCACTTAGAATAATAGATACAGTAGCTCAATTAGACAGAGTCTACAGATCTCTTAGGAGAGGGAGGAACAAATCACTTTCTATGCTATCAAACATTGTAATGGCCTGCAAAAATTTATAAGTGACCGAGTTCCTTAATTAGCTGACAAATGATGAAGTAGCATGAGCTACAATTGAATTCGTGTAACTGAGATTTTTTCCAAGCTAGAGAAACTTTTGTTACACCATGCACCTGATGGTTTTGAGAAGTCGATAGGTAAGATAACAAAAACAATGGACCAGATCTCCTCCTCTTCATCCATCTGAGAAGAGGTAGTGGGCTGATAGAATTTATCAAATGTACCTCTTCCACACTGCACTCATTGGGTCCTTCCTGGGTAGTTTAGATAATATAACACCACTGCCTTCCTGGATGATACTATCTAATCAGAGGAATATCATCAGCATTATTCTGGGTTCAGCACCAGCCATCCACAAAGGTATAAAGAACCAATTCCTTTGAGGTGGTGAGCACCATGTCCAGTAATTTAGTGACCCAAGTGGTAAATGACTAGACAGGTGAAATGGATCTGTTGGTACCCTGTTCTTCCAATCTATCACTGTCAGAGATGCAGTGCTGCCCTCCTTCATTGGAAAGTGTGACATGTGAGTCCTTACAAAAAGAGGATATTCCCAGAAATTAAGCCAAGTATCCTTAAGTATAGAAAGACCCATTATCTTACAGTATGCCAAACCAAAGCTCTAAACAAATGACTAGCCTAGTGGTCAGAGTGATCCAGAGAAGAAGAATGCATGGCATGAGAGGGATCAAGTTTCTGTTGCCTCCACCAAACTGAGGAAGGTTGAGAGAGTTTGTTAAGATAAGAATGATTCCTGCCTGGTTTTTACCGACCAGAAACCGATGTGAGGGACTAGTGATGCTGGTCCATTATGTCCGGAGTTGTGACAGTCAATGGAAAAGGATATCCAAACTTTAGGCTGCCTGTGTGGCTTAGTAAGACCTTCTAAATGACAAGAACAAAGTCCTTGCAGGAGTAAAGTGTCTCAACTGATACATCTATGGTCATTAAAAAGCATGATATGATATTTTCGCAACCAGCTTCAGCAAAAACTACAACACATCTGGAAAAAAAGATTCTTCCCTGTAAAGACTGAAAAAGGCAGCCAACAAAATGATTAGCATTGAAGTCTATGGTGATAAATATATAAACCAACAGCTCCAATATATCCAATTTCTTGTCTGAAAGGTGAGTTTAGTCCCTGTTGAAAATACCCACTTCTAATATCTCAGCATCTAAAAGTGACTTAAGAGACAAAACAGGAAACATGTATTTGGAATCTGGATGCTGCAATTCATGATTGCAAAAGACTTTCTCCACAGCTGCCTGTGAGGGTTATAGAGATTTAAAGGGCCAAGAGACCATATCAAGCAGTATCTCGGTGAATTCGTTCAAGGCCACCAATTTACTAAATGAGACGTTCTAAACGAGACTTATAAACCCTGTGTATCTGTTTATTTTCTATTCAAGTTAAAATCTTAATGTCAAAGGCAGCATCCATTTGAAGCAGTGTAATAAAATTATATCCTGGAATAAATGTTCCTGCATGAGCAAGTAAAATGTACACATGAAGCAGTGCAACCAATTTTTTTCACAACAATAACTGTGTACTGACAAACCTTTTAATTAATTTCCACAACTGATGAACAAACAACTAATGATCAAAAATGGAATTAAAATTCTGGAACAAACAGGTATTTATACGGACCAGGCAGAAAAACTGAGTAAGTACTGCAAAGGCCGGCAAGAATTTTTTTTTTGTTTTTCTTTTAAAACTCTAACACAAAGATAACTACTTGCCCTATCAAAGATGAACACCACTAGAAGAATGTGGCACACTTTGGTCCCCTTTCTCTTTTAAATTATAAATTGAGCTAAATTCTCAATGAAATTTTGCAAGGAGGAGGGGGGAGGCATAATCACTCACTTCAATTTGTAAAGTCGATAATTTGGCAACAAATGTACATAAACATGTAAACAAAATGCAATTGTCTGAGTCTGATTGTTGCACATCTTGGCATTACATATATCCAAGGAAACATGGAAATGCATCCCTCATGAGCCAATTACAAAGTAGTCAGATTGGTTCTGTGTTCTATATTATTCTGTTCCATATTTCTAGAACGTTTTATCTAGAATATTTAGCTTGGACAATGGGACTGTACAGTCATGCATCCAATTAGACTGGTACAATTTTGTTTTATGCTTAAAACTGTTTATTCTAACTTTAGTTCGTCACAATTGGGGACCAATTATAATGTGAATTTACATCATTAAATTGTATGCAATATTATTTATTAGTTCTTAGCACTATATTATTTTATTTTGTCACCTTTCTTTTCTATAACTGATCATTGTATACAATGCAAAGGATGTTGCTCCATACTTTCTTGCACATTCTTTACCTACAAAAGCACTAATAGACAATACTGTGGCAAGTTATCAATTTGTTGAAAGGTACTTTCTATATTTGATTAAGCTAGCAGAAAATGTGGAAATAATTTAATTCAATATTAAAAGTTCACATCTTAGCAGTGTCTTACTGTACCTACAATTCTAAATAAGTTTGACAAATTGAGAGCCTAGTAACTGTTTCCTCATGCATTTCGATAATCTTAATTAATTTAAACCAAAATAGTTTGGCAAATATTGTACATAGAGGTGGCAAGCATTAATGGACTTGTTAAACATTAGTGTCACAACAAATTTATTAGACAAATGAAATTGTAGCCAGTCTACACAGTGCGCCAGTTTAGGAAAGTTTTATTGTTCAAATTTTGAAGATTGCTTGCATTTCCAACTCTTCGTAAATATTGCTTTACATTTATGGTGCCTCACCATTATCTGACATGTGTTCTTCTTGTTACAATACTCTCTCTCAACTGTACTCATCTGCATGGTGTATAGTGTCAGCCATTTATCAGACATTCGAATCTGCCAGATATATGGCAATCTGATGCTGTCAATGTGATGATGTCTACATCCAGCTGTCTTACACTTCCCCACAATGTAGGAATCACATACTGGACTGGACTGTGCAGTATCCATCTCATGGACCAAATCTGTCCGAACAATCATATAAGATGGAGTATTATTCCTTTCTTGAACTAAGCATTTACTAAGTAAAATTTAGGAAAAACTATGTATTTTATTAAAATAGCAAGTGAGAAGTTAAATGGCTGTATTTCTGCATAAGTTAAAAACAAAGTCATGATACAATTATGAAAACATTCCTGGTCTTGCAAAATAACACATGCAACTGTCCACATGAACGTACAACACAAATCCTTTATAAAATGGTGAAAATCATACAATTCAATTCTGTGTTAACTTTAATTTTGAATTGTTTCTGAATGTAAAGATCTTAATTATTGTTCCTCACTCGTCTTACATGGGGAAAAAAATTAGCCTTATGATCATTGATTGCCTATATAACAGACATGGACAAGGCTACCAGAGTAATGAGAGGGACAATGTCCAAATTGTTGTAAATCTTTAAGACATGATTGTTTATCCCACTCATTTTGGAAATACAGTTGACTCCACTTAACTGCACATCGGTTAACTGCACGCTCCTCATAACTGCACATAATCACGCCGGTCTCGCTTTTTCCAAATGCTTAAAAATGTACTGTACCGTACTCCAGTTAACTGCACACTCCGGTTAACTACACAATCTCGTGATGGGATTGAGGGTGTGCAATTAACCACAGTTGACTGTATACCCCATACCCCATGAAGAACCCATTCCACATGAAATCTTTAATGTTACTGACAGAAATCCTAGATTAAAATAGAATGACAGTTTACTCACCTGATAATGTGGATCTCTTGCATTCTTCTGACACATCTCTTGATTTACTTCTGCAACCAGGTTTTCTTTTCTGTTCCTGAAAGTTCAAAGAATAGTCTTGCCCATATTGTTGACAAGGATAAGGTGCTGAGGTTCTTTTATGTCTATCTGTATCAGCTCTGGATTTACTTCTACAACGAATGTTATGCTCCTCTCGAAGCAGATGTCTATCTGTATCAGCTCTGGATTTACTTCTACAACGAATGTTATGCTCCTCTCGAAACAGATGTCTATCTGTATCAGCTCTGGATTTACTTCTACAACGAATGTTACGCTCCTCTCGATGCAGATGTCTATCTGTATCAGCTCTGGATTTACTTCTACAATGAATGTTATGCTCCTCTCGAAGATTCAAAGTATCTTGGCCATATCTTGGATAAGATGTTGGAGATTGATTATGTCCTTCTGTAGCAGCTCTTGATCTGCTTTGACGAGACTCATGCTCCTTTCTAAGGTTCCAAGTGTCTTGCCCACATCTTTGACGAGAATAAGGTGTTGATGATCTGTTACGTCCATGTGAACTGTTACTTGATTTGCTTCTACAACGAGATTTTCTCTTCTGCTCCACGTGAAGGTTGTTTCTACCAGGTACCACTTTATTGTGCTCATTTTCATACCATTTTGTCTTTTCTAGCATAGATTCCATTGAGCTGACAGATGAACTGTCTTTTGCAGCTGTGTTTCCACTATTGGCAGTGAAGGAGCAAGGGTTAAAAATAATTTTCTTAATCAGCTGTTCTTTCCAGTGTGTCAAGTTATAAGCTTTTAGAACATATTGGTTCTGAACTGTTTGAAGACTATGACCCCAAGGGCAAGTGGATTC
This sequence comes from Unio delphinus, assembly GCA_029339505.1. Classification (NCBI taxonomy): domain Eukaryota; kingdom Metazoa; phylum Mollusca; class Bivalvia; order Unionida; family Unionidae; genus Unio; species Unio delphinus. The sequence goes on along the minus strand of JAQISU010001242.1, from coordinate 3,731,643 downwards.
CAATTCACATTTTCCTAACAAACTGTCACAACAAATGTGCAGGTAGGCACACACTGGTCGATGACAAATATTTTCTAACATGTGTTTTCTACACACATGGGGAAATCGATGACTGTAGATCAGACGGATCTCATCATTACTAAACATATTCAGACCTAGCTTGTAAATACGACCAGAATTACACTGATCCAAGAAATTATGAGAAAACTGGCATTTATTTCCTTCCTTGCAAGAGCCAGCAATAAAATCCTTGCAAATATGTGCATGAGGACAGTCTGACTTGACACAATGGTTATTTTTGCTTAAACCATTATAACTAAAGCAAAATGTAGCCTCTTTGTAAAAGGGTACAATAAAGTGAATTTTCCCCTTTTTTTCAAACAGGATAAACCGACTTTGATGACTTTGAAACCAACCTGAAATATCAAACTCTTTTGGAAACAGGTTGCTATTAGCTATCTTAGTGAGAGATGAAGGACCTTTAATTTCTTTTATAAAGTACTCAAAGACTTCATTTTCATCTGGACAAGCAACTGGCCTTTCAAACTCAGTCTCATCATCCCAATCTGAATCTGAACACTTGGAGACCCTTGCACTGTAGAAAGTTCCACCAGTTCTAACTCTTCCTCCAACTCGATTCTTCTCTCTTTCCCGGCCTCTACCTCTGCATCTGTAAGTTGATCTTTCGAAGTCAGATTCATATTCCGAAGCTGAATAATCACTTGTTTCACTCGAACTCTCTGGTGTGTCTTCAACGAACCTTTCAACATGAAAAGCTCCACCAGTGTTGGGCCCTCTCCCTGTACTTTGGTTTCGCTCACTCCCATGGCAACTAATTCTTGATCTGCTATAATTACCCCTTCTTCTGCCTGGTCGACTCAATCTATTTTCCCAAGGTCTGTCTTCTTTTTCTCCAGATCTGGTATTCTGGCCTTCACACTGAATTTTATTTGTATCATGACTAAGAAGATTTGCTCCACCCATGCTGCCATCATAACCTCCATTCTTTTTTCGACAAGATCCTCTTTGGGCTACATTTCGGCCTCTGTGCCCTCTCTGCCTGTTCCTACCCCCTCTTCTTTGGCATCTGTTCCTACCTCTATTCGCAAAATGAAAACTATGTTGATCTGCTTCAAGGGAACTAGTTTCATGTTTTCTGGACCCACTTCCTGTTTGATCTTTAAAGAAAAAACACTAATGTACACGTCTACAATATTATCATACACTAATAGTAATGAAACAATTGCTGAAATCTAAACCTTAAAAGAGAACAGTAAATTAGCAACTGCTTAACCTCACCCCACCCACCCACCCCGCCCCTTAGTGAACCAAGTCCTATAAGAAAAGTGCCCATTCTTATTTCTATAATCATTAAGCAATTATTGTGCTGATGTCTCCTGTTGAAATGTGTACAGAAATACTCTTGAAAGTACATTGATATCTTTTTGTCAGACTTCCACTAAGAAAGATCTACCAAATTTATAAAGAAAATGAAGTACAATCCATGAGGCTTTTCCATAATTCTTCATGTAAATAAAAATCGAGCTATGTTAGAAAATGCAGAAACTCTTTTGCAATAATATAATTCACACAGTTCAATAAAGAAAAGTAAGGAAATTAGTCAGTAGAATTCTGCAGTGACAGTATAGAAATAGCACTGCCACGTTTCATATGGGAAGGCATGGAAATAACTCCACAGTTCATTTTGAAATAGTTAACCATTCATGCCATATTATACAGCAAGCAATATAGGTACATGCATATCAAATTTCTGGAGACACTATATCACACACCCTACAAATATGAGTGACGCATAGGGTTTTCAAGGGAGATAATGCAGTAGTGATAAATAAAAAGTCTAGACTATCTTACATGCTTTGACAGTTTTGCCACCTTAATTTTGTCGCGTGCAATGTACTATCATATGATCCATGAAAGCTTACACTATTGCCTTGAATATTGCATCATTTGCAAAACTAAATCATGAAAACATTCACATGCTTGAATATATAGTTGGCTTGAAAAAAGGTGCACCATAGGGATTTTGGTTCTGGAATTTACTCATATTTATCTTTGGTGTTCACTCAGTTCACTAAAAAAAATTGGTTATAATAAGTGCCCATTGTTATGAGTCTATGCGCTTAAAAAAAGTAACGGAAAAGAGTGAAGACAACAAGCTTTGTAAATATTAACAATTTATTTCCCTAGAATATAAATTGAAAAGAAATTGAGAAAAAAGAACTTACGGTATTGTGAATTAATTCCAAATATAATCCAAGAAGTAATGAAACAAGTGCTAGTAATAAAGTCCTTAATAAAACTCAGTAAAGTCCCATAGAGATCCAAAATTAAAGGTGATGACGTGTCAGTTATGATTTATGAAGTGCTGATGTTTCAACAGTCTCTTGTTGAATCACAGAAATATTATTCCAGATTTTAATTCAGTAAAAGGTCCACAGAATGTTTTTATCTAAAAAAAAATTGTCAGAGCACTTTTGTATTTCCAGATAAAAAAAATCACTTAAATTCAATAATCTGAAGTAAATAAAATTCAACCCAAACTGGTCACAAAAAATGACAACTTAGAGTGCTAGATGTTAAAGCAAAACTGGCAATATCCTCCATTAACATAATAATATAGTTATCTGCTTGACCTCAGGTCAAAATTGGCACTTTCTAAAAGCAGCCATTACCTAATGGAAAATAATCTTTTTGAATCATCTAATGAGCCTTGTTTACTTTTGAATAATTCTCATGTTTTCTGCCACAGAACACTATAAAAGTCACACACAATCCCAGCCCCTTTGCATTAAAATAAAAAGTGAGTTTTTTTTAACAAAATGCACATTTCAATTTCTCAAAGTAGCAGCTGATGCTATGCTGAAAAATAGGACAATGAAACTTGCTACAAGTCTGACTGTCGCTATTAAAATGTTTGTCTGAAAAGTGATTGAAGAGATGAGGTTCATGGAGGTTAAAGGGTAAATTGATTGCTTATTCTTCTAACACTAGAATATGGAAGAAAGCAAATTTTGCTTTGTGATAATTTATTTCCTAATTTCGTGTCATAAGTTGATTACTATGAAAGGGTTTATGTCACAAGTTGATTACTGTGAAGGGTTTATGTCACAAGTTGATTACTGTGAAAGGGTTTATGTCATGAGTTGATTACTGTGAAAGGGTTTATGTCACAAGTTGATTACTATGAAAGGGTTTATGTCATGAGTTGATTACTGTGAAAGGGTTTATGTCACAAGTTGATTACTGTGAAAGGGTTTATGTCAAGAGTTGATTACTGTCAAATGGTTTATGTCATGAGTTGATTACTGTTAAAGTGTTTATGTCATGAGTTGATTACTGTTAAAGGGTTTATGTCATGAGTTGATTACTGTTAAAGGGTTTATGTCATGAGTTGATTACTGTGAAAGGGTTTATGTCATGAGTTGATTACTGTGAAAGGGTTTATGTCACAAGTTGATTACTGTGAAAGGGTTTATGTCATGAGTTGATTACTGTGAAAAGGTTTATGTCAAGAGTTGATTACTGTGAAAGGGTTTATGTCATGAGTTGATTACTGTGAAAAGGTTTATGTCAAGAGTTGATTACTGTGAAAGGGTTTATGTCATGAGTTAATTACTGTGAAAAGGTTTATGTCATGAGTTGATTACTGTGAAAGGGTTTATGTCACAAGTTGATTACTGTGAAAGGGTTTATGTCAAGAGATGATGTGCAAATTTTAATACAGAAAATTTAAATTTGTTCTGTTGTCAATTTCACCAATTAGCATGCTAAAATTTGAATCCATGAAATTCCTCCTGAATATAAATCAAAATGTATGATGAAAATCTAGCAAATCTTATCTGTCTTAGGCTGAGCTCTCTGTTCTGTCTTATGTATGAATTTAAGAAAGTAAGAAAAAGAAACTTAGACGAATGACAAACAGGCCATCCCTTAATGCTTCTAGTTTTTTATCAGTAGAGATAGATATGGTACAAGTATATTCTAAATTTTAATGTAAAACCACACCTGGATTTTCCCGATCAAAGTGATGGCTTTCATTATCCCACCACTGTTCCCTTCTCTTGCTCATGTCTTCTTCAGAGCTTTTGAAAAGCTTATAATGGATCTCTGTTTACTCAACAGCTACTCTGTGAAGAACAAGAAACTTTAATATCTGAACCTCAGATTCGCCATATTAAATTTGTTCATGACAATTTAACCCATCCCCTACTTTGCCAAACACTATTTATATATTCAAGTATTGCATGAACAATTTGGAAGATATATATATATATATATATATATATATATATATATATAAAGAATACAAATCATATGGCATATAACAGTCCTTTCAAATGCACTGGATCCAGCAAGGGATCACGTGTGTCAGGGATTGATAAAGATAAATGCAAAAAACTGACAAACAGTTTGTCAGTTTTTTGCATTTATATATATATATATATATATATATATATATATATGAGAGAGAGAGAGAGAGAGAGAGAGAGAGAGAGAGAGAGAGAGAGAGAGAGAGAGAGAGAGAGAGAGAGAGAGAGTTTTTGTGTTTGGTGTGTTGGTGCAAGAGAGGGAGAGGGAGAGTTTGAAGTGTGATGAGTGTTTTTGAGAGAGAGGGAGAGAGTGAGTTTGTCGTGTGTGGGTGTTTTTACAGAGAGAGAGAGAGAGAGAGAGAGAGAGAGAGAGAGAGAGAGAGAGAGAGAGAGAGAGAGAGAGACCTCTCCTGGTGATGATGTACAAGACTATAAATTAATATGTATTGTCTGTAAAGTTAAAAGCTGTAATTAAAGGGAAAGTGTGATGGAAAAATACTGCCCTGAGATTTTAACCTTCATGATAACAAAACAAATTGGGAATGTAACACCCATTCTAGTGATACTGTATATGTCTACTAAATCTTGATTCTATAACACCTGAATGTCTTGTAAGTGATGGTGATATGAAAAGGAAATGAAAATGTAAAATACTTAGCAACGCTAATAATAAGAAATAATAGGTTTTTAACAATCATAGTAAAGACATTGTGCTAAAATATAAAAATTAATAACTTTTAAGCCTTACTAAATACATTCAAAATAAGTTTACTAAATACATTCAAAATAAGTAAGGAGTTGTTGTTCTTGGTAAGTTGCTGAGAAATCAGAAAAAATAATTCATTTGAGTTTATATATTTTGTTATTCTTCTGCAGTAGAAAATATGTATGTATTTATATCTCTGTTTATGTCTGGTGATTCAATATTGTAAAGGTTGGTCATTAAGTTCGGATATTGAAAGACTTTTGGGTCATGGGATGAAATTTTCATACTTAAAAAGAATGTGTTCAACTGTCGGTGAACATTGGCAAGGTGTGCACCCTGATTAAACTTCTCCCTTCAGGGGGTATACATTAGTCATGTCTCATAAATCATAGTGATAAAATCACCTATCTTTGCAATTTGTTCTATATCAGTAGTGCCACTCTGCAATGATGGGGTTGATGTGGAGTTGTTATTTTGCCAAAGTGTGAAGAACAAGCTGGTTCATAAATTTGAAGTCACATGAAAAGTTTGACTACAGGGCAACGAACAGTCCAGAATGTGTTATTTTGATTGTATAACATAGTTCCCACGCTTTTCTAGAGAAAAATTTCCAGGTCATTTTCAGGAGTTTTCCAGGATGAAATGGATTTTTTTCAAGGTTCACATAAAACCATTACTGAATGGAATTAAAGAACATTTTAGATTATAAAACATGCATTTTCTAAATTTTAAGACTCTCCAAAACATCTAAGCCAGAAAAGATGATCATGTATAAAACCACAACATGTATCACATGAAACAAGTTTGATTATATTCTATAAATTGTCATGCAAAGTCATTTCAATGTACAAAATAAAAATTCTAACCTTATTTTGCTGACTTGTATTTTGTTGTTAAGTGGGAACAACATAATGAACATAAATTAGTTTTGTTTCCTTTCAAACCTTTATTTCTAAAGAATTATATAGCATTATATATTGCCACACGTGCGAAGTGCTTTTGACGAGATGAACTGATTGCATTCAATGCACAGACAATATCAGTGTATAAATATCTCAACCCAATGTAAAGCTCTTTACATTACGGATTGTCTTGTCAGTCAGTGGTCTGCTATAAGGACTCACACATCTCCAGCTGTAGAGCTGCCCAGTGTCCGGTGTTGCCCAGTGTATGGAATGTCCAGTGTCCGGTGTTATCCGGTGTTGTCCAGCGTCTAGAATGTCCAGTATCTGGAGTGTTACAGCTGTAGAGCTGTCCAGTATCTGGAGTGCCTGGAATGTCCAGTATCCGGTGATGTCCATTATCTGGAGTGTCGAGTATCGGGAGTGTCCGGTGTTGTCCAGAGTCATGTGTTTGGAGCATCTGGAAAGTGTAGAGCTTTCTCAGGTGTCCAGAGTGGCTAGACGGACCCGAGCGTTCCAAATCTAGGAGTGATAGAGGTTTACATAATGCAAGCTGTAAAGCCAACCACAGGAATTGTTCGTAGCAGCTGTAAAGCTGAACCTTAGCTGCCGTGGAGCTGAAATAAAATGCTGTGATGACGGAGTGTATCTCCTTGCGTGTAATCTTGTAGCCGTGTGCTAAATTTTGGGGTTCGTAAAACCCACTGTATCTTTCGGGACTGTACAGATAAGTTATATATCTGTCCTTTTTCATTTGCACAATTTCATTATGAGTGAATTCATTTTACTACATGAGTAAAATTCTACATTTGCTAGCCGAGTAACCTATATCCATCTTTCCATTGTTTAATCACTGTGAATCATTCACGCCTCGTGTTTGTATTTTGTAGAGTAATTTGTCTGTATTTTTCTTTATTACATTTGTGAGCTATTATGTTAATAATCCAATATTTGGATTAAATATACACGCACATATTAATAATGTAATTGCTCATTCAAGTCATTAATTATTATTTACTTCATCGTCAAAAGTGTTCTGTTGTGAATCCGAAAATCCCCCACCTAGTCATTGTAACAGAATTGTTACCGAGAGGATGGTGGACCAAATGAACAATACAAACACAATATGTGAAAGAAAATATAAATTTATGAAATAAATTATTAATGAAAAATAATGATCTATTAACACAATAACTCATGCGCTCAACCCACAATTACACTCACAACCATTCACAATACATGAATAAATGAAATATCAGTACAAAACAAAACACAGATATAAAGGGATCTCTTGGACTATACACAGATCCAAGGAACCTTTACGAAAGTTATATTACCGCAAGTATAAATTACGATAGCAAACACAAAACATCAAACTATACTATCGCACGTATGGATTGCGACAACTAGCACGAACATATACATATACATGTATTCAATCAAGTTGCTAGCTTTTATTGAGATTCATGCAATCCCTTGAAATACTATTGTGATCTGAAATAACCATATAAATACAACAATGTATTCAATTGTACTACAATTGCAACACACACATGTGTCTCGACCCTGTATAACCGTACGATTCACCAACAGTTGAATCGCCGCCCAGTTTCCCCGAATACCTAGGGTTGACCAATACTTTTATCGGCCGTTTGCCCTTCACGGATCCACCACAGTTATACGTACAGACAGCATACATCATCTACTAGAACCAACGTTCCTCAATACCCTAGATGTCGCCCAGGATGTTTACAACTCTAGACAGCTCCGACACTCGGACTTCTAGATTTCCGGATATTTACACGTCACGACAGATGTAGACGAACGGACAATTCGACAGACAGACAGTCAGATACTTCAATTCGATTGCACAATAAATCAGCAACAATTTCAGCTACAATCTCAGAGATGTTATCAGCCGACGTTATCAGAGATGCTATCAGAGATGTTCCGCAATAAATCATCTACAAAATCAGCTACGATCTCAAAGACGTTATCAACGATGTTATCAGATGCGTTATCATAGATTATCAGATGTTATCAGATGCGCTATCAGATGCGTTATCAGAGATTATCAGATGTTATCAGATGCGCTATCAGATGCGTTATCAGAGATGCTATCAGATGCGTTATCAGCCCTTTGGCTGGAGATTGAAAGACGAGCTATCTATCCTGTGATTAGATACTTTAGGTCCCGTAATATTGATCATAAATATTCTGCCTTATATACCCTCAAATAGGTGAGCAGAAATCACGGCAAGATTACCGTGCACCCTGTGAATCTAAATGTTCCGTATTTCATGTAATTCAAAGTCAGGCACATGCAAATCGTTACACGCCGCTTACCTTGAAAAAAGCCACTTATTCACCCCAGGTAATGCATGTACGACGAAACAAAGAAAATGGTGAGATTAGTTTGTAAATCAATTAGAAAATAAATTAAATTTTCGCCTAATTCTGTGACAGTCATCTTGTTACAATATATATGATTTTCAAACAAACAACCTAATCTCCTTTAGACGATCTGGTTAAAATCCATCATTTTAAATAATAATAATAATAAAAAACATTTTCAAAAAATTTGATTTAACTATTGACAAAAGAATTTCAAAATTAAATACTGTATCAACAAGGACTGGATTTTCTGTAAAATCAGCTTCTCTTCTTGTAATTTTTTTTACCAGTCCCCAAACCTGTATTGATACAGGGGCGCGAATAGCTTTATATTAAAAAAGGGACGACACATTCTCATTTCAGCTCTGATATTCAACGATTTGGACAATAAATTTAGTTTAAAACAAATAGCAGTCCGTTTTAATATCCAAGTTTCCTCTAAATGTTCCCAACCCACTTTTTCATATTTGGATATTTAGGTTGGGGTTTAGGCACGTTGCAATTGCTAATCTAAAATTGGGAATTTGCCGCCACCGTGCGGTAGCAATATATGGTAGTAACTTACCAGAGGGCAACATTCCCTCTAAGCTGCGCGCGCAGCTGCTCAGGCATCCCCGCGCAGCTGAATTGTCAATTTTTGCTCAATCCAACGTTAAATTTTGCTCGTCTCCGTAATGCTTGCGCAGTGCACCGAGCACTGCGCGCACAACTCCCATTCGCTTAGAGGGAACGTTGCCAGAGGGCCTAGAAAATTTAAACTGTTATATCGGCATGAAATCGATAAGAACATTATTTATTTTCTCAGAAATGGAAAGTACTATAATCGTTATATCTTTAATCCGCTGACAGACTAGACGAAATTATTGCAATGATGAAACCTGACCCGGTACTCGCCTTTTGAATTACTAGTCACTTCAGAATTTTCAAACGACTTCGGAAGTCCATTAGTCACGTGATATCAACAACAATCCTCATTTTAACGTTGATGTAGAGAAATTCAATTATATTAAATGAAAGTCAGATACTTTTTTGTAAAAAGCAACAACCTGGCCAGTATGATTTATCAAGCAGAGAGCACATGTCAACGTGATAGTCACATGATAAAAGAAAACTTCAGACTTTGTTCTCAGAATATATAAATATGGAAAATGTTTTCTTTCGTTTGTATATTTTTATTACTATGAGTATACGACTGTCAGTTAATATTGTTTATTTTCTCAGCAACATTTAAAAATGTGGGTTATTAGATTGATGTACTCATGCGGCTAGCAATGCAAATCGCGAGTACGAGGTCACATTTCGTCAACGCCGTAGTTTTATCTTGTCTTACAGCAAATTAAAGACATAATGATTTTATAAGTCACATTTTCTGAGAAATAAATAATTTTCATATCCATTTTATGCTTGCATCACTCGATCTAACAAAATACAATGTTTGCTATGCCAAGTGGTAACCGACTACGCTTTGACACAACAACGTTTGCCGCTAAGTGTACTAGTCTAGACGAATCTAATCCACTTAACGTTTGGATTGACTAGGCATATATGTTTTTTGCATACACCCAAATATTCCACACTGCACCCTCTGAATATCCTGGTTACGATCAGTTTAGTTACGACTCAATTACGTGATTGTTTCGAGCGTCAAGTACCAGGTTTCCCAAAGTTCAGTTAAAACGGGCAGACTATCGTCTGCTAGTGACACTGTATCCGTGTATCGGGAAGTATATATTACCACAGGAGTCTGATGTTTTATCTATAAAGTACGGCGAAATCTCTGACAACATGAATTCCCCTTATCGGTAATAGTCATGTTGTCAGAGATTTCGCGGTACTCTGATAAAACGTCAGACTCCTGTGATATTACTCTGTTTTCAAATTTCATATTTGACAGGGCTTTCGGTGTCGAAAAGAAGTGCGAAAAGATTACAAAATTTGTTCTGGGAAGAGTTCAGCATAGCTCAAAGATCTACTGATGACTGCTGTTTCAGTGGCATAATTAAAGCATTATCTGGTAAATTGCTTACGATGATTCCACAATGTGTTGCCAATGCGGTTCCAACACTGTCATGCCCTGTACAACCCGAGATCTTTTTCAAGGACTTCTCAAATCTTCTAAGAATTCCAGAATATATAAAGGAGTTCTTTTTCTTCTTACCGAATAGAACGTTCTCCAAGCGGTTGTTTTGTCACTGTATAAATAGATACAATCACTTAAGAAACAAATATATCAACTAATTGCACACCATTCAAGCAAAGGGACATTACTCCTTCTGACAACAACTGAATAAAAAGTGGTATTTTTGGAAAATGGTCAAGTAACCAAAACAAAGACACAATTTAATTCAGGTTTTATATGTTGTTTTGATAATATCGTATTATATTCAATCTGAGCAAAACTGCGAGCGAAAAATGCTACACGGCTTATAAATGCTGTCGGAAAACACTTTTAAATCTTATTATGTTAATATGTCGAACTTTTAATGTTGGTCCATTTCAATGCTTGTATTATCATGTTATTAAGAGTACATGCGTGTATATACAATCACAGTACATGATTGCATATGCAGAGTACTTGCGTGTATATACGGAGTACTTGCGTGTATATACCGAGTACTTGAGGGTATATACAGAGTACATGCGTGTATATACAGAGTACCTATGTGTATTTACAGTGTACTTGCGTGTATATACAGAGTACATGCGTGTATTTACGATCAGAGTGCTTGTGTGTATTTACAAAGTTATAGCGTGTATATACAATCAGAGTATATGCGAGTATATACAATCAGAGTACATGCCGGTATATGCAATTAATCTTCAGTATTCAGAGTACATGCCTGTATATACAGTCAGAGTACTTGTGTGCATATACAATCAGAGTACATGCCTGTATATACAATCAGAGTACATGCCTGTATATACAGAGTACTTGTGTGTATATACAACCTGAGTTCTTGCGTGTATATACAATCAGAGTATATGGGAGTATATACAATCAGAGTAGATGCCTGTATATACAATCTTCAGTATTCAGAGTACATGCTTTGAATACAGTCAATATTCAGTTGCTGACCATTTCAGTACTTTTAATTAAAATTCTGCATGAATTCTTTGTACTGAAAATACTGCATAATTATTTTATTTAAACCTTTGGGATAGAAGGTATCAAGACTACGCATCAATGAGACGTTTCAATCCTGATTTTTTAAAATATCAATAGGCATGTTGTGTCTTTTATTATTATATAATTATCTTACAAACATACTCTCTATCCAAAGAAAACGAGGTAATGCTATCTTTTAATTTTCATCGTCTTTTGTTAACAAAACAACAAACAAAGACATCATGCAGCATACTGAATACTTCTAATCAGTGGTAATTACAAATAATATATTTGCGTATTATAATTTAAAAATAAATCACATCAATAAGAACCGTGCACGCATGAAATGTTGTTTGTTAGCAATAAATATCTAATCCATTTATCTATTATTAGAAGTCATTAATGCTGACACGCATATGGGCGATAATATACGCAATAAGTTATGTGTTATAATCTGTTACTTAAAAAGATTAGTTTGCATCATCAGAAGTTATGATCATCATAAAATCTAGGAGTTAAGTCGATTTAATATTTTATTTTCGAACATTAAGAATCCAATTAAATGAAATTGCATAAGGAAATTATTTATTCCCATCATACACCAGATCAACGAGTTCTGGTCCTTCCGTCTTGTATTTGCAAGCTTGCCTCAGATTAAAATTATACCCTGATTTCTCTACTTTTCTCATGAAAGCTTATCCATACACTTATTTTTTCTTTCAACCAATTCACATTTTCCTGAGACTTGCGTCTATCAATAATGATCAAAGTTATGCATTGAAGTAAAGAAGGGCTTAAACTCATCACTCGCTTTACATTCCTCAACGACGTGTCACAATTATGATCGTAACAGTTACATGCACCGATGTAAACACGAGCAAACAAAAAGACTTTTTTTTAAAGCCCCGAAATGTCCGTATCGTCCAGCTTAGGTTGACCAAGAAGAATATACATAATATTATATATAACCTTTATGGTATTGTGTCTATCTAAAAGGACAATCTCGTAGGCCAATGCATGTAATCAGAAACCAAAATTTAGCTCAGATTCATTTAAGGTCAAAGGTTACAACCTTGAAAGAAAAGACGAAATTTGCAAGGTGGAGGAATATTTGTTTACTATAGGTCACAGAAGTCCTTTTTGACCCAGGCCTTTTTGGTACCGGTCCGTTTTGACCCGTTACCTTATGTATGTGGTTTTCTTTTCATACATTTTCAATACATAGCTGTCACGTTATAGTAGAAGCCAGATGTTAGCATGGGTATGTTAAACCTGAGGCTTTCTCATATACCCATATCTATGCGCTGATATATCCATACACGATACTCCTACAAGTATACACAAAAAGAAACTTCCAATACTAATGTTGCACACCGCAACATTATACAAAGTTCATAATTCAGTTCAACATTTGCAAATCTATAATATCAAATGAATACATGCATGAGGTTACTACGACTTAACCCAATAGCGAATTACAATATTAATTCTACACATCACATTGCTCATATCTCAAAATACGCATGTATATCAACACTACGAATGAATCAAACTACAATGGTAATTATTCATATATATATATATATATATATATATATATATATATATATATATATATATATATATATATATATAATTAAAGTACATTTACTGTGCAGTAATATTTGACAACAATCGAGCAAATAATAACTGACCTGTTTCGAAGCTCCTATCATTCCCAGAATAGTAATCTGGCCAATAGGAATCGTCTTGTAGTAGTTTTATTGCTTGGTCCAGCAAAATAATTGTAATACTACTAACATTTTGGTTCTCAAGATGATATATTTAAAATTAAGATTCTAATGCTTGGCACGCCTAGCTCAATCCGATTGGAGGTTGATTCCATATTGATCAGACATCGCCCCTCCCAACCACCTTTTAAGGATGTTTATGATACAATCTGATGATTCCTTGTTCCAAACAAGAAATCGTCACTTACCTGTGAACAATGTTACGTAACTGACTTTGGCAAAAATAAACCGTGCGTCTCTAGTTTATGGCTATGTCAATTAACTGGCTGGATACTTCATACATTTTGCCGGCGATTATAGCCTCAGGGTCTAACATACCTGCGTTGAAATCTGGTCCCCACCCCCACCCCTCAACTTGACATCCCCTCCACACACACACATTTATTTAAATGCAAGTGTACGTTACACACGCTATAAAAAAATATTATTGCGACGCCACACGCTGACTACAGACACGAATATACACTCGACATACCGTTATTTACAAAGCGATATATGCCATTTCAACGCTCCTACTCATGAAATCAGCGCCTACGTTCTCTGCTCCTTTCACTTAACTGATATGCATCTGGTATTGCTGCAAGAACAGCGACCATCGATCGCATCATGCATCTATTTCGCCTTCGCCAGATAGGCGAGGGGTCGGTGGTCGGTTTCCAATATAAACTTGCGTCAGTACAAGTACAGCTCGAACAGTGATATTCCGAATACGATTCCGCGACATTCCCTCTCCGATACAAAGTAGTTCTTCTCGGCAGCAGACAATTTCCGACTGCCGTACACGGCAGGAAAAAGCGTCCCATCGAGCTCTTGTTACCGTACTGCTCCTTGTCCTGTATCGCATGCTTCGTTTTCGGTGCCATTCTCTGACACTTGTCACAGTAGAGACAGAACTGCTTGTTATCTCTCTGGACCCCTGGCCAGTAAAACTTTTTGACTAGACGGTCACGCGTATTGGCAATTCCCATGTGTCCTCCCATGAAACTTTCGTGTGCGACTTTAAACACGTCGCCTCGCTTCTCTTTCGGCACGACAACTTGCTTATTTGCCTATGTGCGATAATCTTTCATTTAAATTATCTGTGTGATAATTTATTGTAGAAACTGCCCTGAAGATAGATTTACATCGAGCCCTCAGCGGGACTTTTCAACTTTTTTTTACAGACTACATGCTAGGAACATACATTGCTGCTCAAAAATATCTCTAGTTGTTTTTCTCCTGAGATTGCTGACAATCACGTTTTCGAAACACGACCGTGTCTGGGGTTTGGGGGAAATCGTTTTTTGTTGTTGTGATACGCAGAGTTATATCAGGTATGTCTTTCAAACTGATGTGTAAAAACCATACATGGAAGCTAAACCAAGTTTTATCAGAAACAGTTTCTACATTGTGTTTGTAAAATACCATATGTCAATTACATGTTTGATTACACTTAGGATAAATATTTGGCATAATAAAAGCAGCCATAGAAGGACATTGATATTCGTGCTCCTTAGAAAGTAAAAATTACCTATCACCACCACCAACAACAACAACGAAGAACCACACACGCACACAGAAAATGTTGTACTTAGGATTCCATGAGTAAGGGACGGTGCTTTCCTTTGTCTCCAGATATGAGAGACATGGCATTTTCACAGCTACAAAGGAAAACAGTTGTAGCTAATGCACTAGTAGTGATCCAAATATAAGATAATCGTTTTTGATTTAACAGTTCTGGGACTTTGTCGTCCACACTTTAGGATCATATTTTTTCGTATGACAGATGCACTATTACAACAATAATGTATCATACGATAACGAAACTCGTGAAAACATGTGTATTTTGGAATATCTTATTTACCTAAAAAAGCTGCAGCAAGGAATTATCTGTTCCGGATCTTGTGTTGATTTAATTTCAGTTTTCACTAGTAGCACTTCTTAGTTACTCTCCTTATCAAATCTGGCCATTAAATGAGAGTCAAACAGTGTATTTCCATGCATCATTAATTCAACCTAAAGACAAAATTAAATATTCTCTGCCATAAAATATGCTAAGTATTGATTGGCAAGGTCTTTACATTGCAACTCGTCAGTTTAAAATTATACATTCATTTCCGCCTTACAATTTTTTAAAATCACCTTTAATATGTTTGGCAATTACCAATACCAATATAGAAGTTGACGGACAGCCACTAAAAAACGATATATGGTGTAATTTTTTTATTTTTATTTCAAATTAAGAAAGCAACTCCAAGGGTAATGTAAAGGGTCACAATTCGGCTAGCATACGACAACACCTGTATAAAACGTGCAATCGCACACTCAATATACAATACTAACGTTCATTGGTTATATCCGAAACAAAATTTAATTTTTTTTTTGCTCTACCATTAAACCTGTTTTATCAACCAAAAAGAACCTATCGGTTGAAATAATATTTTGATGAAGGTCGGTGCCTTGATTACCGACCATACTAACATCAGTGAAATTTTAAATGAATACTATATTAACACTGCAAAACCCATTGCATCAAATGAACTCGTAAATAATGATAACAGTCACAGTAAACGTGCTATTCATGACAATCAACCACCATAAAATACCCAAGAATAAAACTTAAACCAATAGTTTCAGAATTCTGAAAGGCCTTGATAAAAAGAAATCTACATGCATCGACAAGATATTTCATCACATTCTCAGATTACGCGCACCAACTTTTTGCTCAGAATTTAACATATTTTTAATACTTTAATTGACAAAATGTCCACATACAAAGATAAGTAAATCCATCCATCCACACACACACACACACACACACACACACACACACGCACACACACACACACACATATTTACATGCATGCATACATGCATGCATACATACATACATACATACATACATACATACATACATACATACATACATACATACATACATACATACATACATACAACTACATACATACATTTCTGTATGTGTGTGATGAGGTGGTGGATCCATCGACTGCGGCAATCATGCTAATATACAGATTAAGCAAATGGTGCTCAAAATTAACAATGATTCTGTCACATGTTAAGCAGGTCCCTTTTTAAATGGCAGGCAACAACAATATATATTGATTAATTTTTTGTGTGCAAAAGATTTCTACTTTCACTACCTTAACAGCAGCCATATTGCCACATAATAAAGGAAATGAATCTGCATCAGCTGATCTGTAACCTTAAATCAGCCACCTGTATTTCTTCCATGCTCAAAAAATGCTTAACATGTTCCATTCAGAAAAGCGTGAATGCTACTATAAGTAAGAAAAAAGCCCTGAAACATGAAACGATCGAAATAACAGACCTTCATGTGCGGACTACAACTTGCATCCTGTATCGATGTGTTTTACAGCAATACCTTCCAGGTGATGCTAAGGGTCATTTCCCATCAGAGTCGTTGAGTTCCGCCTCGGTTCGCCCCAATTGGGATGTCCTCTGCTTTTTCCGTCAAGTGAAGAGAGAAACCTTAGCAGTCTCCTTATATAGTATGTTGCATATGTAACTACATGTATGCTGTTTTGATCTCTAGGTTATCTAAATCTTAGTGCGTAACCTTGGCACATTAATTACAAGATTATGTTGACTGTCCCAACAAAAGCCTATTATAATATACTGAAATCCAAACAGAAACACTGTTTAGTGATAAATATTTCACATTTACTGTAAAAACCGCCATTTTGAGTGACAAATATCCAGCATTCTAGAATACAACACCCACTCTAAAATGTTCAACATGTCATTTGTAGTGTCCAACATATGTTCATCTAGTATCCAACACCCTAAACTATAATATCAACACGCCGCTGGAATGACCAACACCACTACGATTACATACCATTAAAAATGTATTATGGGTGCTACCAAAAACAAACATGCACACACATATAGAGATAGATAGAAACCCACTGTAACAAATTAGTTTTGTCGTACTTTAATGCAATATTTGCAGCATGGTGTTGTCTATATCCCGACTATGTCCAATATATCAGGAAGCTAATAACAAATTAAATCATCTAATTAGCATTGTCCGAGATAAATCTATTAGCAGACTCATTTAAAAATAATTATGCCTCAAGTTTCCTTAAACCTTCGCGAAAATCTAACGACGTAGAAATCATCGACATTCATTTGCTCTCAAACTATGTAACATCATTCTCTATCACTAATCCAATTTCTGACAAAAACGAGCTATGGTGGGTCTTCTGTATTAATTTAAATAATTGGGAGCACCCCAACCCAAAATTGAAAGGCAACATAAGCGCTTTACACCATCAATAATGATATGACTACACTACAGGACAACAAATGACAAAAAACAATGAAATTGGAAAACATAAAACATGCTGAAAACATATAAGATGCAAAACATGATTAGGTCGCTAAGTTTGTCTTTGCAGTCGAAACAGGTGAGTCTTAAGACCACTCTTAAAAGGGACCACTGTGTATTTGTGTCTAATTTCAATGGACAATTCGTTCCACGTCGCCGGGCCCTGGTGTGCAAACGAACGTTGTCCATATGACTTTGTTTTCACCTTGGGAACAATGAGTATACGATTATCAGAAGAAGAGCGTAAGTATCTAGCTGGTGTATAGCTGGTGTATACACATGGGTGAGGCTGGATAGGTATGTTGGACTGAAGTCTGTTATTGAAACATAGCACAGAGAACGAATTTTGTGTTTGATTCTGTATCGAATCGATAGCCAGTGTTGGGTACAGAGCAGTGGTGAGATGAGCTCTGATCGAGGTACTCTAAAGATGATCCGTGTAGCTGTGTTTTGAACTTTTTAAAGTTTCTGGAGTAAATAGTGTGACGAATCAGACAGAACTGAGTTACAATAATCCAGTCTTGAAAGTACTAATGAACACACAAGTGTTTTAGTGGCATCAACTGAAAGATATTTACGAATGGAACTGATGCGTCTCAATTCAAGATATGCAGCCTTGCATATGTTTCATGACATGTTGGTGCAATGTGAGAATACTGTCTAGAGTAACGCCTAGGTATCGTACTGACTGTGAGATGTTGGTGTTGCTGATATTTATTGTCTGAGGTAAAGGATGTGAATGAGAAAGTCTTTGTGTTGTGATCAGAATAGTCTCAGTTTCATCATCATTCATCTGCAGCTTGTTACATGTCATCCATGATTTCACATCAGAACTGCAACTCTCTACTCCATGGATGGTAGCATCAACTTCAGTTGGGTGGCCAGACTTGTATATTTGGGTGTCATCAGCATACAATTGGTGCGACACTGGGTGATAATCTGACACTTGAGAGCGGCTGAGTGTACACAATGAAGAGAACAGGTCCAAGAACAGATCCCTGTGCAACACCACAACATAAATCAACTGGGCTGGAGTGTATTCCATTTGCAGATATAATTTGTGTCCTGTTCACTAAGTAGGACTTGAACCACTGTAAGGCTATATTCTGAATGCCAAATACATGCTGGAGACGGTGAAGTAATATATCATTGTCTATTGTGTCAAATGCTGCAGATAAATCCAGGAGAGTGAGGACTGTAATCTTTCCACTATCCAAATCAGAGAGAATGTCACTAAATACTTTCAGAAGAGTAGTTTCCGTACTGTGGCAAGGGCGATATGCAGACTGTACATTGCTAAAAAGACTGTTTTAATTCAAATGAGATACAAGTTGAGTTAGAACAACCTTTTCTAAGATTTTCCATATGAATGGGAGATTAGAAACTGGGCGGTAGTTCTTTTAATCGTTATGGTCAAGTGTTGGTTTCTTCAGCGGTGTCTTTACGATGGCAGTTTTGAAAAATGATGGAAATCCCCCCCCCCCCCCCCCGATGAGAGAGAGAGATATTAATAACATCAGGTAGTGAAGGCAATATTGGGTCTAAGCACTCAAGCAGCTGTGATGTCGGCATTGGATCAAGTTCACAAGACTTTGGTGCACTTTTCATCACGATTGTCCGTACTAAATCAATAGAAACAGGTTAGAATGCTCCTAACGGTTCTCGCTGAAATTCTGCAGCATAACTGTATAGTGACGAATCAGTTGAAATTGTGCTGTCAAACGAATATATAATGGTTTGTACTTTGTCACGGAAGAAATTTGCAAATTGGTCTGAAAGGTCTAGTGGAGAGAAGGTTGTTGAAAGTGGTGTACATTTGTTCCTTGACATTAATTTGTTAGTTATCTCGAAGAGCTCTTTGCAGCTGGAACTCTCCGTGATCTTAGTACTGTATTGGGATGATTTGGCTAAATGGACTATGTTTGTGACGTTCTTCTTAGCGGCTTCCTATATTTGTTTATGAATAGTGAGTCTAGTGGAAAGCCAAAGCCTCTCTGCTTTTCGGCGATGTCTTTTAGCAGTGCGAAGCTGATCCCTAATACTGCTATACCATGGAGAACACATTTTTATTGATACTCTGCATTTGGTGGCTGGGGCATGTTTTTCAAGCAATGAACGCAGGCAGTTGTGTTGTTTCGCTGTTGGATGTAAGAAAGTTGTTAGGTTTTCTTGGATGTCATGCATGAATTTGGTTATATTTATAATACGGAGGTTTCTCTTAGTAGCAAACAGAGGTGGAGGGTTAGGGATTGATACGTCGAGATGGCATACAATGCAGAGATGATACGATGCAAGTTCGTGGGATACAAGGGTGGATTGCAGAATATTATCATCAGGTCTATAAATAAACCAGTCTAAAATGTGACCAAGTTTAGGGGTAGGTTGGTTAACTGACTGTTTAAGATTGAAAACATCAATGGAATCTAGGAGTTTTGACGTGTATGGTTTTCCAGGACAGTCAAAGTGAAAGTTGAAACCTCCAAGAATAATTAGGTTGCCACCTTTCGAATTTCCATACTCTAGAAGATTTGGAAAGTGCTCCAAAAAGAGAGATTCAGTCAGCTTGTTTTTTCTACTAATAGGAGGACGGTAGACACAGAAAAAAATGGACTGACCTTTGTTCCAGTGAACATGAATATGTTCTTGTTGTCTTTCAAGCAAACGTTATATATATATATATATATATATATATATATATATATATATATATATATATATATATATATATATATATATATATATATATATATATATGGGATAATTATCAGTCCTTTTTGCCACACAATGTAACATCGATTTTTTAAGTAAAGGGTAGAATCGCGTACACTTGTACAAATATTTTCTATCCAACCCCATCTTCGCTAGCCTAGGTTACGATATGAAAACACTAAAATAAAAAACATAAATATGTCAGATGTGATGCATTAAATGTTGTTTTGCCTTGTTCTTCAACCTGACCAAATATGGATTATGTGCAAAGTTTTACCAGAAGACGTTGATGGAAAATATGATATACATAAATATTGAATTGTAAATTTGAATCGTGGAAGGGACTTTGTTTTTCTTTTGCTGGACAGTGTGTGTGTGTGTGTGGGTGTGTTTGTGTGTGATTTGGATTGTTAACGTACTAACTGGGTTGGAGGTGGATGTGGAGATTGCGCCAGGCGCTAGAGATCTTGGGGTGCCAAAACCACGTCGCCAGAGGTCTTGTGTCACCAAAACCCTTTTGGCTATAATCGTAGCACTGTGTGGGTAGTTTATTAGCGATGATTAGATATGGCTGAAAATAGAGTAATTGTGCAAACAACAATATGTTAAACGTTAGCAATGGCAACCATGACCTTTGGCTTCCGAAATGGCTTTGGCTTCCGAAATGGCCTTAATAAATTGGACTGATTGTAAGGAGAAAAAAAAAACACATTTTTCTTTAGCTGCAATGAACTTGACCATTATCCTCAAAAACGAAAAGAATGGCGAGCAATTTATGGCATTAATATATTCGCACATCCTAACATTACCAAATAATGGAGATAAGTATATAGACCCAAAAATATGCACACAGCTCTTCTGAAAATTGTGTAAGTAAATGGTTCATAAACATGAATATGTACGAAGTTCCACAGTAATCCGCTAAAACTACAATTATTGTATAATGTGCACTAATTAAGCTGGAAGTCAAAATGAGCAATAGCTCTAACATCAAAGAAGGACACTAATTCTAACATCAAAGAAGGACAGAGATTAGTGAATATGTGCATCTTTATATGATTACAATATGTGAGGAGTTTCAAAGCAATACATAAATAACGGCAAAACAAGTTGTATTCGCAAAACATTGTCATACAATGCAGGAAATGAGAAATGGTTATGAGAAAAAGTGCTTTGCCAATTTGTACATATTCAAATGATTATCATAATGTACAAAAGTTCCTTGATGGCCTACCAAATACTGAGGCCAATTGTTTTCTTAATATTGCCTATACTAGATCAGGATATTAAAAAATGACAAAATCTTGTAAAAAAAATTGCAGGAGCACAGTAATTGGGCACTATGCATATAATAACAATTTTTTTTTTTTTAAATTTCGAACTGCAATCAACCAAGACCTAAAGACGCATTGAATTCAAAAGATCATATCCTACACGGTATTCAGGTGTAAGTCAAAATGGGAAATAGCTGATAAATATTGTGGAGACACTGTGATTTGATTTGTATCTTTAGGTGAAAGCCACAATATTTATAATGTTTCATGCAATCCAACAAAAGATGAAAGGGAGTAAAATTTATTGTAGCATGTACATTTTTTTCTATATGTGCATACATGTGTGCTGACTATAATATACACCAAGATTCATGACAATCTGTTATTAAAAAAACAAACTGCAGGACAAGTTGTATTAACGAGATTGTGTGCCAGATGGATAGATCGGCATGAATGTTGCTATACACCCTTTGCTTCTTGAGGTGGGTGTATAAATACTAAATACTGCCTCTAACTAAATACAAACCATGTAAAAGGTGTGTTGATAAACATCTACAAGAAACTAGACTCACTGCGTGGCAGTAAATAAAATAAAAAACCTCAGTCACAGTTCCAATATTGTTTTGAAACACTAAAGAAAACTAAAAGCCAAATGCAAGCACTTTTGACCAAAACTCTGGCTCCAAAAGATGCTTTCTGTATTTTGCCACATGCGAGAAATGTTGGCAAACAAATCTGGATCTAAAAGGTGTTTTCTGTTAATTGCCACATGCGAGAATTTATGGCCAATAAATCTGGGTCTAAAAGATGCTTTCTGCTAAATGCCACATGCAAGAACTGTCGTCTAATAAATTTGGGTCCAAAAGATGTTTTCTGTTAATTGCCACATGCAACAACTGTCGACCAATAAATTTGGGTCTCAAAGATTCTTTCTGTTAATTGCCACATGCGAAAAATGTTAGCCAAAAAATCTGGGTCTAAAAGATGCTTTCTGTTCATTGCCACATGCAAGAAATGTTGGATAATAAATCTGGGTATAAAATATATTTTCTGTTAATTGTCACATACAAGAAATGTTGGCAAACAAATCTGGGTCTAAAAGATGCTTTCTGTTCATTGCCACATGCGAAAAATGTTAGCCAAAAAATCTGGGTCTAAAAGATGCTTTCTGTTCATTGCCACATGCAAGAAATGTTGGATAATAAATCTGGGTATAAAATATACTTTCTGTTAATTGTCACATGCAAGAAATGTTGGCCAAAATATCTCTGTCTAAAAGATGCTTCTGTTAATTGCCACATGCGAAAAATGTTAGCCAAAAAATCTTTGTCTAAAAGATGCTTTCTGTTCATTGCCACATGCAAGAAATGTTGGATAATAAATCTGGGTATAAAATATATTTTCTGTTAATTGTCACATACAAGAAATGTCGGCCAAAATATGTGTCTAAACGATGCTTCTGTTAATTGCCACATGCGAAAAATGTTAGCCAAAAAATCTGGGTCTAAAAGATGCTTTCTGTTCATTGCCACATGCAAGAAATGTTGGATAATAAATTTGGGTATAAAATATATTTTCTGTTAATTGTCACATGCAAGAAATGTTGGCCAAAATATCTCTGTCTAAAAGATGCTTCTGTTAATTGCCACATGTGAAAAATGTTAGCCAAAAAATCTGGGTCTAAAAGATGCTTTCTGTTCATTGCCACATGCAAGAAATGTTGGATAATAAATTTGGGTATAAAATATATTTTCTGTTAATTGTCACATGCAAGAAATGTTGGCCAAAATATCTCTGTCTAAAAGATGCTTTCTGCTAAATGCCACATGCGAGAATTTATGGCCAACAAATCTGGGTCTGAAGGATGCTTTCTGTTAATTGACACATGCAAGAAATGTTGGCCAATAAATATGGGTCTAAAAGATGTCTTCTGCTAATGGTCACATACGAGAATAGTTGGCAAACAAATCTGGGTCTAAAAGATGCTTTCTGCTAATTGCCACATACGAGAATTTATGGCCAACAAATCTGGGTCTGAAGGATGCTTTCTGTTAATTAATTGCCACATGCGAGAAATGTTGGCAAATAAATTTGGGTCTAAAAGATGTTTTCTGCTAATTGCCACATGTGAGAAATGTTGGCCAACAAAATCTGGGTCTAAAAAATGCAAATTTCAAATGTTTCTGCACTGGGAATTACATGGCAACATATTAACATTTGGGAATCTTAAAATTGTAATTGATATTAGAAAGTTATTTAGATGTGACATCATAAACACATACTCAAGACATCACATCTAGTTATAAAATAAACTGTGCAAAATTTTGAGTTATTTTTAAATGATTCTGGTTGTCCAAATATAGCAACCAATTTTATATTTCTACCTAATATATAAGCATCTATTAATAACCTATCACTAGAATATTGTTTTGCTGATCACATGGTGACCATGTGAAAAATGAAAAACTTAAGTCAATCAGTTTTCATCGATACCTTATATCTCTATAATTATACTTCCACTGTAGTATTTGATACATGCTGTATCAGAAAACACTGTCCCAAAAAAACATTTGATTTTGTTTCTAAATGAGGATATAGTCATAAAACATCTCAAGTTTTGACATACTGTAGTTTTGCATATTCAAAGACCTACAGAAAATATACCAGTGCAATGAAAAATAAGTTTACTGGGATTAGGGTAGCCATTATAAAATATTGGGATGAGGGTAGCTATTACAAAATACAGGGATGAGGGTAGCCATTATAAAATACTGAGATGAAGGCAGCCATTATAAAATATTGGGATGAGGGTAGCTATTATAAAATACTGGGATGAGGGTAGCTAATATAAAATAATGGGATGAAGGTAGCCATTCAAATATACTGGGATGATGGTAGCCATTATAAAATACTGAGATGATGGTAGCCATTATAAAATACTGGGATGAGGGTAGCCATTAAAATATACTGGGATGAGGGTAGCCATTAAAATATACTGGGATGATGGTAGCCATTATAAAATACTGGGATGAGGGTAGCCATTAAAATATACTGGGATGAGGGTAGCCATTATAAATTACCGGGATGAGGGTAGCTATTCAAAAATAATGGGATGAGGGTAGCCATTTTAAAATATTGGTATGAGGGTAGCCATTTTAAAATATTGGGATGATGGTAGCCATTATAAATTACTGGGATGAGGATGGGTATTATACAATACAGAAAAGGCACATGAAGGAAACAATCCAAAAAAACAACAAAAAACAGCTAATGGTATTAATTTATTAATGGATCTTAAAGATAAGGACTGATAGTTGAAATAATGATTTTTCCTAGCACATTTTACTAACCTTGATCGTTTTAAATATCGTTTTTATTTATTTATACACAATATTTACCCTTGTATGAATTCACAATCTTGAACTATAAAAAACATCTGAATACAAAACAATAATGTGAATCGTACACAAAGTATGAAAGTAGTCAAGTTTTCAATGCATGATTGCTTTTGCATCAATATACATGTACATATGTTTCCCATCCAATAACGAAGCACACAACTTCAGAAATAACCCCGGCAACAGAGAAAACTGAAGACTAGATCTCAGTCTCCAGTGGACTTTTAACGTGGAGGAACAAAATTAATTCCATTAGTTCTCACCGAAGAATTTCCTTAAGAAAGGGATGATATTTTAGAACTTTACTGTTTGTAATGCCAAGACATGTACAAAGCATTTTGTTTTTTCTAAAGGAAGAAAAGAATTATTTAGGACATAAATAATAGATATCACTACAAGAAACCTCACAGGGCAAAGTGATATCTACATATACAAAGTTTAGTGGTGTAAAGGTAACACTACTTGCCAGTAAATCACCACCAAATGTTGCTTCAGCAGTTCAAGCTGCTTAGGATGCAATATTATTCTCAGCTATTTTAATTTGTTTTTAAAAATGTTATTTTGAAAATCACAGGCATTGACACATGATCGAAACAAGTGGAGGGAACTAGTCAGACGTTTAGCAGCACAGTGCCTCAATGGCCACACTAGGTTAAGAGAATGATGATGATGACGACTTTTTAAAATAATTTAAATCAGTGATTTGCGCTTGTTCCTCTTGCACTATTTCTTTCTTTCTGTCTTTCATTCTCATGTATGATTTGAAATAGCTTAAAATTGCTCTGAAATAAATTTGTTTCTATTTACTGCTATTTTGACTAGATGATTACATATCATTATCTGGCTCATTCTTGTTTATTATACCACTGTTTCCTGATTCAGCCGACTATCAAAAATGTTTTGCTCATGACCATAAATGTGTGTGTGTGCAAAAGATATAATGGAGATGTTTAAGTCTTTTCGAGTCTGTCTTTTGCATCCATGCTAGTGTTCAGTTGTAGGATTTTTAATGTCATACACATATTTTCTTTTATCTTTACACTTTAGCTGTATACGAGTGTTGTATATGTGCATGTGATCATAAAAAAACAATTCAGATAGTTAACCTTAGTTGCTCCCTATTGACAAATCAAGTTAAAATTTAACAGTTTGACTGCCAGCTTCACCTCTGGTAGAGAATTTTCTTTATCTCTGAGTATACTGCTCCTTTAAAAAGTCCTGATGTCCCTATACTTGTCGGTGAGTATACTGCTCTTTTTAAAAAGTCCTGCTGTCCCTATACTTGTCTGTGAGTATATTGCTCCTTTTAAAAAGTCCTGTCCCTATACTTGTCTGTGAGTATACTGCTCCCTTTAAAAAGTCCTGATGTCCCTATACTTGTCTGTTAGTATACTGTAGTAGTGTCATATCTAAACTTTTGCTGATTATCCTTTTTAATTGTTCAATCTTATGTTATTTAAAAGTGACATACATCTTTTGAAGCTGAGTTATCTACCTTCTTAAAAGACAAATTTAACCAATTTTAAATTTAAAACCATATGACCTTGTTTATTTGATGTGCAAGGCTTTGAGAATACAAACTCCATGCTATGCAGAGAAGTTGATATGTTAATCTGGATATTCATAATCAACCATCGTTAATGTCCATGTTATTTAATATAAAATTAAAAAATTTGTGGTAATCTATGTAATAAATAGTAAAAGTTTCTTCAGAATGATTATCTAAAGCTGTTTCCTGATAACCACAGAATATACATCTACTTAATGGATAATTACCCTATAATATTAAAAACGAAAGTAAAAAAATAAATGTGATAATTTTAAGTTTTGATTGGCTATGCCACAGTAATGACTAATGTTGGTGACAATACAATCATAGGAGAGGTACAGTGTGTACTGGAACAAATATACTCATATTAATCTTTCTTGCTGTTACCTCTTTTTCGTTCTGTCAGTTCTAGAGACCCATTTGATATCAAATAAGGAACCGGTGCCTATTTACTCATCGTCTTGACAATAAAATACTGATATCCTTGGTTAAAAAAGTAATAAAAACTTTGTAATTTATGTAAAAAAAAGTACCTCATACCCTGCATTGATTACAGCTTCTGTACTCTCTCTCTCTCTCTCTCTCTCTCTCTCTCTCATATAAAATTAAACTAAATATATCAAAATTTAGGATCAATCACCATCATAAGGACCACATTTATTGGAATTATTAATTAGATAATGTTAGCTTTCCCCCAAAACAATACAGAAACAAAAGTTTTTCTGGCTGACATTTTGATCTTCTTCTCTACACACTCTGTATCAAGACTGGTTATTATTAAAATGTCTGCATTTTTGTTTGGAAAATGATCAAGAAGTATATAAATTATTATTTCTGGGGTAGTTCTCAAGTCTTCGATACCAAGTTGGTTCCAAACATAAACATGAGATAAACGGTTAAGATGAAAACAAAAATAGGAGTCAGAAGTAATCGTGTGATCCTAAATATACACCCCAGTTGAACAATGTTGCAAAATAAAATTCAAGTTTGATTAGTTTCATCACACGGCACACAAATGCACAATTTTGGATGAACGTGTTTTTGCTTTTTAGCCAATGTATTTGTAACTCACAAATATAGGTACCACAAAGAAGAAAGTCACCAGCTATTTAATGGTTGCTTTTCTTTATTAAAATCTGTCCTGAATAAAAATGAAATACATATTTAAGGAATACAGAGATTAAGAGCCAAAACCAATACATACATTACCTAACCCTCTGGCCAACTTGTGATGAACAATATTTGGGAAGTAGTCATTAGAAAATCCATTTTACTTTTAGTAATGGCAGCCATATTTGATGCTGGATTGGCAACATTTGCAAAGATTTGAAATACACTTGTATAAATTTTGAAACAATTCTTCCAAGGTATGAAAAAAAGATTGCCATTTCCATATTTAAATACCTTATTCTTACCAAAATTTATTATTTGGGTGCAAAAAGTAATCAGTGTAAGCAAATATTAAAAGAATTACATCCATTTCTCCCATGATAGAGCAGCAGCAAAACATTTTTTTCAACAATTATTTGCTATTACATTTTATGTGGGTGAGGGGAGCTTATCATTAAGCATGGCTTTTTTGCAGCCATTACATTTTAAGGGGTGATGGAGTGGAAGAGCTATCATTAAGCATAGGTTTATCAGCCATTACAGTTTAAGGGTGTGGGGGAGTGATCATTAAACATGGGTGTATCAGTAGATAAATATGGTACCATTTATACTCAACTATTGGTTGGACCCAATTGCAAACTTCATAGACATAAACTTAGATCTACCCATGCACAATGTATAAGTAGATCTGGGTCCATGCAGTTTATTTTAGGAACAATCAGTAAAACAAACAACATAAACCCTGATCTGCTACAGCATCTTTGTTGTTGACAGCTGGATCCAAATTATCAATGTGTATATGGAACTACCATGATCATTTCATTATAAGCAGAAAAATAAACAATCAAAAAGCTTGTTCAATTAATCTAGAATTTGTTTTTTATAATTCAAAATGACAAAATAAAAGAAGTAGCACTCCATATTATAGTTGGTCAGAGACACAATTATATTATGAGCTAGAGAACCAGCCTGTGTGAGGTGTTACATTGAATAACATGTTTGAAATAAATTAATGAAGTAACTGATTGGCTGAAGGTAACCATAAGAAATAATAACATTTTAAAAGACATGTACAAAAAATAATGTGCAAAATAGGCTTCAAATCAAAAACATTTTCATCACACATTTACTACTAGATTAAAAGAGATCACACTGAGATTATTTTTTTTGTGGGCATCTAATTGAGAATTTTACTTGAAAACAAAGTCATACAACATATCACTTTCAATGATAAAAATTTCCATTGGATAGATTGTCAAAGGATACAAGCATATTTTGGTGATCCCACCAGAAAAGTATATTTATCTTGGCAATGATTAAAATTATGGCTGTTTGAATTGTATTAGTATTATGTACCCATGTTTTGTGATTATTCCATTCTTCTCAAATCCAGAAACCATTCTACATCCAGTTTCTTTCTTTTTAAAGTTATGAATGCCATCTATTGTTTAAAGTATTGCTATATTCCTAACTATTTTCTTCCCTTCTGTTGAATCCACATTTCATCTTTTTTAAAGACGTACAGTACTTTCCATAATTATAATATACAAAAGTCTAAATAAAAACCACAATTAAGGTTGTAGCTATTTATTTTATCTCAGTACATGTATTTATCAGCCATGAAAATTTAAAGAATTAAATATTATTCCTGTTTATATCAGCCACAAGGATCTTGCTCTTCCTCATCCTCAATGGTGTTGTTATATTCCTCTGTTACAGGTCTGACACACGAGTGGTAAGAATCATGTGGCAGCTTTCTTCCTCCAGAGCCATATACATAATCCTCATCATCACTTGACAGATCATGGCCATCCTCTAAAAGGAGTAAAAGAAGCTTTTTACATACCTATTAGTGATATATGGATACATTTGTTTCAAATTTTTACATACCTATAATTGATACATAGGTACATTTTTTTTTTTTTTACATACCTATAAGTGATATATAGGTACATTTGTTTCATTTTTTTTACATATCTATAATCGATACATAGGTACATTTGCTTCAGTTTTTTTTACATACCTATAAGTGATACAAAGGTACATTTGTTTCAGTTTTTTTTACATACCTATAAGTGATACATAGGTACATTTGTTTCAATATTTTACATACCTATAATTGATACATAGCTACATTTGTTTCAGTTTTTTTTTTTACATACATATAAATGATACATAGGTACATTGTAACATTTGTTTCAATTGTTTTAATTATCTAGACATCTGTATCATTCACTTGGACCATCTTTCATTTTCAAATAATTTGATGAAAACATTTGTCTTACCCACTAGAATCTCATTATTTCTGCATGATCACAGTCCAAAACTACTGTGTGATGCCTCATACAAGATCAAAATAACCCAATTCTTGAGTAGTTAACATTTGTTACTGAACTGACACAAGTGTATGATGCAAATAATGATACACATGGAGATAATAGTCCATCTTCAAGTTTTGAAGTCTCTATCCATATATGTCAAATACTTTATTGTGCAAAACTATATTGTATGTTGATGTGGTCATGCAGACACATTTACTGACATCTTAAATTAAATATAAATTGCTGTTATAAAATTTAATACCAAGAGTCTAACAAATGTCTACTCAGCCCTGATTACTGAATCATCTGCACCTCAGTTGTGATATAACAAAACCTTCCAGATGAAAATTATTCATCACAATGGTGGCCTGGTATTAAATTAAACTGGGTCAATCAAGAAAAGAGCATGTTGAATCTAATCGTCATGATAGAGGATTGTACAAATTTGTTTTTTAAAATCATGGTGACATCACATCATTCATCCCGGTTTGTAGACTGACCCCATCTAACAAAGTCCACATACTTTAACATTTACTTTTGACATGTGCTTGTCAGGTCATGTAAATAATGACCTTCCAAAACACATAGATGTCTAAGGACCTAATAAAGTGAATAACTGCCATTAAATGGTGTGTATAATAAAATTTTGAGAAAACACTGCCGATTACTGAAAGTCAGTACTGAATGCATACCCGACCTGCATGACTTTTACTATAATAATACATTGATAATGATATTGCCAACCTTGTGAATCAACAAAATTCTCCAACATAGAGAATTAATGACCATGACACTACATAAATTAATTGTAAACACATTGACAATACACATGATAAGCAGCACCTCATAATGATCTCCTACAAAGTAAGAAATTAGTTCCATTATTACCAAATCTTGTCATCAAAAATACTGATCTGAGTACCTCCCACAATAAAGTATACTGTTGCTTACATGCTAACCAATGATGAGGAAAAAGCATAATCCAAGTGGTCAAAAAGCAGAATCCAGGCAGAAAAAGCTTAATCCACATACATGTATAAAACGCTAAAATTTCAATGAATAATGATTTATTTGCCCCACTCGTCTTTTAACATCCTTTACTGCTTTATATGCAGCACTTTTAGCTTTACACACACACATCAACTAGAATCCATCTGAAGACTTTTAGCGCCAACTATTATAATTCTTTCCACACGGCCTGAAATACACGTCAAGTGATGATGCCCTCATGTCCTCATATTTAGAGAATTCTGCTATTTTTTTGTTTTGTTTATATTTTGCTTTTTTCTAATGCATCTGTGAAATTATTTAAAAGGAGATATTTTTGCCCTCATACACATCTACTAAAATAAAATAAACTTTTTAGAGCCAAAACCTTAGACTGGTTCTCCATCAAATTTTGAATTAAAACAAAGAATCTGTGCATAGAGATTGAAGTTAGAAAACCAGTCTGTTCTCTCCTCACTAAGCCATACAGCTGCTAAAAATAGAATATGAGGTTAAATGTTGCTATAAATACAACATGAAACTGTGTGGAAAGTCCATGGACATCGTACTCTTATATTGTAGAAGCAGTCTTTTCTAAAATACGGTATGTCGAATGAACTGAATGTAAATAAAGATGAGAAAATAAATAATAGATTTTTGGGAAAGGTGGAAATACCAAAAGAGCTTAATCCATACACGGTTATGCATAAGGCGTAATTTAGTGAAAAAAAGCATAATGATTACGCCAAAAGCATAATGGTTGGCATGTATGCAACTCATGTAATGATGCAATGGAGGAATCTAAACACATTCAAGTTTCATCAATATAAAGCTGCAAGCCGATTTTAATCAAAATCCAATCTTAAAAAAATCATGGTAAAAGTTTTTATGTTGCAGACAATAGAGTCAGTACCTTGAGTAAAAATTCCTATAAATTATTTTGAAAGCTGTCAAGTAGAGTTAGTAGTGACTGGTGCAATGCAATGAGCCCCACTCTCTACATAATTGTTTAGCAGGATCTCAAACAGGAAAACTTCTGTTGGAAAAACTAAGATTGGGGAAAGCATTCAAGGGCCATAATTGTTCTAAATCATGACACTAAATGCTAGATCTCATCAATAAAAAAAAGTTCATAATAACTTTTACTGAAAGGCAATATTTCTGAGTAAAGTTATACTATGGAGAGAAAAGTATGAATGATGGAGCAATCAGGGGCAATAACTCATCCGAATGACAATGTGGAACACTTTAAATTATATTTTATCAAGGTCTCATCAATTTAAAGCCTTTAAACAAAATTAATTTAGTTGAAATCCAAAAGAAATATGGTGAAGCTATCTTGCAGAAACTAAAATCAAAAGGATGGGCTATAAGGGGCCATAACTGTCTGAATGAGACTAAACACAGATAAGGCACATCAAGTCTATGAAACTATGTTCGTACAAAATTGCATCAGAATATGTTGAATGGTTATTGAACCATGGCAGTTACAAGGAACATCCCATGTGATGATATTAAACAACCAAGGGCAATACCTTAATACAAAATTAAACAAAACTGATACCAACAGAAAGTCAAGACCTAGATTTTGAGACAATGCACACATCAGACAGCATCAGGATAAATTAAATGGTTCCTAAACAATGCTGGTTGCAAGGATATACTGTAGTAGAGACTTAATATTGATGGTAAAGGCAGAAACTCCCAACAAACTTGACCTGAGAAAAAAAAGACCTTTCAAATGATACATGCAATTCACCCAAATATGGCATCAAATTATTTGCAAAGAATGTAGTGCCCTGCTGGTTACAATCAAAAGGTCATGGATGTGTGTATGCAGACATGCAGCATGATGTCTCAGCCAGCCACATTATCTTGACAACAGGCCAACCAGTCATAGCACTAACCTCTTAATGCTGAGCGCCTAGCAAGGCAGCTGTAAGTATCATTTTTATAAGTCATCTTTGGTATGACACAGCTGGGGTATGAACTCATGACCACCCACATCAAGGTCTATCCACTAGGCCACTGGAGCAGTCAAAAGACCATGTGAAGATATGAAGCTGATTCTCAAGGGCCATAACTCTATTAAAATGGTGCTGACGACACAGAAATTATAAAAAACATATCTTGGGCCTTGAGTCAAAGTATATACCAAATTGCATCAAAATATACTGAATAGGTAGGTTAAGTGTGAACCCACAGAAAAGGAACTCTTTCCAGGTCTCATCAATTTTTAGCTCCATACAAACTAAAATCCAGTAATTCACAGTAAAGTTATCTTACAGAAAACAAATTGAATTTTGAAACTCACCAATGTTGCATCTAGAAGACATCCAGCTGACCAAGTCTCCCTCCTGAGCTTCTTCTGCATCAAAATCATGCATATCTAAAACGTCAAGATATAAAACAATTTCATCAATGTAAACAAATAAGCTTTTTAATTCTATTCATTTCTGATGTCGCTAATTTTTTTCTACATATAATTTGGACCAGATCATGTGTCTGCCATGCCAATCTAGTTTAAGTCACACAGGAATAACTGCAAACTGGTTTAACCGTTACACAGTAATAAAGTGAATCAGAAACCAGACTATTTTATGAAACAAAATGATGACTGCTAGCAGACAATATATGTGCAAATTGCTAAGAGTTGCATTTTTTGCAATCAGTTGCAATACTGATAACGTTTTACTATAAATTATAACTTCAATTAAAGATGAAGTACACTATATTTTAACTTGTCCTCATCTAAAATGACTCAAACATGTCAACTTTGAATTATCTTTAAGTCCAAATAACAAATTCCAACAAAAATGTAACTTCCACGTATAAGACATTTGTATTTACGATTCTCTCAGGGCAGTATCTTTACATTTTACATGGCCAGTGTAAGTTTAACTTAAAAGAAGACCACTCAGTCTACCTATATAACTTAACAAAATCGATCATTTTACTAAACAGACTTGTACTGGTTCCTCCTTCAAACAAACTGTTGTGTGGATTCAAAGGTTTGATGTCCATCACATCGTAACTTTTGGTAATACATGTAAAAAAAATTATTGGTTTTGAAATTATGATTTAATCATGCTCTGACACTTTAATAACTTGCCTTTCTAACATCAGGCATTGTTAGTGTGTTTGCTCATACAGATCTTCCATGGTAAATTCTGAGAAATGACTTTTTGGGGTTTCTTTGAAATGAGTCATATATAGTTGCTATAAACAGAAATTAGGAAAGTACATGTAGGCCTATAATAGGCAAATTAAGTCTGACATTGTCACTTTGCTTCTCTCCCCCTTTGTCAGTGTAACATACTGCAGCAAAGTGCCTCTTTTCGCTTTCCCTCTGTTCAGAAATATCTAGCTGGAATATTGATGATATATGTTCCATATCAGATCAGAAAGTTGGTGGCTAGATTGGTGATAATCTCAGTCAACCAGATGCAAGATGACCGTAATAATATTTGTGTATAATAGATGTATATCTTGTTTCATATTGAAATTGTCCAAAATTTTGGTAATATTCCACAGATCAGAAATATTGCCTAACAAGGGGTAAAAAGCTCAGCCAATCAGATGCAAGAGACATCATTAATAAAAACACATGCATCTTGCTCATTACTGAACTCGTTAAGGCTATTAATGATTCAAGTCCATATTCCAAGTTTGATCAAAATTAAATCAGAAATATTTACTCCAGAATGGTAATCAATTTTTGACACTGAGCTACCACAAATTTATTTAGGCTAATGACCAGGTGGGCTACACTTATACCTATCCAAATTAAAACTTACTGTCCCCATTTACTGGTCAAGCAATCTGCAATCTACATTTGGTTGATTCAGGTATTAATCTACCTGAATAATGTGTGATACAAGGTTTTGCATTTACTCATATACAGCATTAAATCCCACATCCTAGCATGAGAAACTTGGGGGTCGTGGTCTAAAGTGCTTGCCTTTAAAAATCACTCCAATCTCACCTCAATCCAAGTAGGCATTTGAAATCGTGTGCCATTAGCTTCCTGTGAGTTAGTTATTCCCTGGCTTTTCCTCCACCAAGTATACTGGCTACTATGCATAGCTTACTATGTGCTGAAAAATAGCTTGTAGCCAAGAACACCAAAATCAAACCCAAGAGAAACCTACCATCTCTGTAATAGATATCTGCATCATCATTCTCAAAGAACCTTGGGTCTTCATCTGGATAATCATTTCTCCAGTTACTTTCATCATTACTGTCATCATCATCATCATATACCTCTTCATTATCATGGTCATCATCATTGATTAATTCCTGTTCCTGCAGTAGGGCTTCTACTGTGAAAATATTTTCTAAGAAACGGAAGTCAAAATCGTGACTGTTGGTGTAGTACAAGTCATACACATATTCCTCCTCCCCTCTATTGCCGCCTCTAAGCTGCACCTTTTCTCTGATCATGGGTACAGCATTGCATGTAATTTCACTGCTACTACTTGACACCTGTAAACAGAATAAATAATTTAAAGTCAAACTTTCTACAGTGGTCACCTCAATAAAGCAGTCACAGTCTGACTATGTTATGCCCAGATGCCATGGGATCCTCAAATAATGCATCTGGGTTACAATACATTCAGGTCATGTAGCAAAGTGGGCAATTATTGTATGCCAAAGCAGTCCTAAGTTTAAGCATTTTCTCTGGTTGCCCAATGGGTACATTAAGTCCCATTTGTATATGAATTAGATGCCATTTACACTGCTCTAATGGCAAGCTGCTGGTACAAACTAGTTTCTAAAAGTCTCTGGTGAGATCTTTAAAGATAAATTTGACTTCATTTGCATCATAACGATTATGATCACTAATATACCTATTTCCACATATTCCAATATTATAAACTAATAATGTACTTAGTCTGAACAATTATTGAATGAATAAGAGTACTTTGCATGCATGCTTAAAAGTACTTCTATTTTCTGAAAATGTGTGGCTACAATTGATGACAGATCAACATTAGTGTGGCTACAATTGATGACAGATCAACATTAGTGTGGCTACAATTGATGACAGATCAACATTAGTGTGGCTATAATTGATGACAGATCAACATTAGTGTGGCTACAATTGATGACAGATTAACATTAGTGTGGCTACAATTGATGACAGATCAACATTAGTGTGGCTACAATTGATGACAGATCAACATTAGTGGTTGAAAACTTTCTATGCCAGAATGCTTTCTGTCAAATTTAGTTACATTATGTTGAGAACGTTTTAGGAAGAAGTCATTTAGAGGTTGATCTATCTTTTAGTAACTCTGCCATATTTGAAGGCCAATAGGTATCATGGGTATAAATTTTGAAGGCATTCAAAGCAGTATGCAATTAGTCAAGACTTGTTGAATTATATTCACCCATCTTGAAACAGAAATTGTTTAAAGGTATTTCTATGTTCAATAATGACAGAAAATATTTCAAGGCAGAGTGTCATCACTGGTACAAAAGGGCAAGGTCTTCATTCGATGCTGTGTTTTGTCAGTTTGTTCAAATTAATGTTAATTGGTTTCAGAGAAGTCATTCACATGCTTTCTATTTTTAATATCAGCTGGTCTTTGTAGTAATGGCTGTCATATCTAATTGTGGATCAGCATCATTTGTATAAGCATCAAAGATTTTCCTGCCAATATGCTGATGAATTCTGCTTCACCAGTTAAGGAAAAGAAATTCTTTCAAGCTTGCTTTTCTCTAGTTTTAGTAACAGTGGCTATATTTGATCAAGGATCAGCATCATTTGCAGAAATGATGAAATCCTTCTTTACAGGATGCTCTTTTCCCAAAATGTGCAGAACTCGATAAGTGCTCTTTTGTGAAGTTTAAAATCATAAAATGGCTAACTTTTGAAGAACTTATGATGGATGACACACTATGAATGCAAGGTCATGTCACAGCAAATCTTCACCAATATGGACAAAAAACTGTGCTGGCCTGGGTTCATTCTTAGATAATGGGAAACATACATATCAAGCTTACTTTAAAATGATTATAAAGAATTTCAGTTATTGTCCAAACATTAATACAAGAGCATATCCTATTTTTAGAAACAGACCTTGAAAGACAAGCTAATGATTCTAAAATCTAAAGCACTTTTTCTTAGGTAAATGGATTATATTGCATGCAATAATTCTTGCAGAAATCCATTCAAGATCACTGGAATAGATATGAAATTTGTTATCTGGTTAGAAATTTGATTTACTTATGATGTAATGATCTCTTTTCAAGAATAGCTAATATCAAGTTTTGTATGTTTTGAACACAGAAAGCGGTATGATGAACCAGGAAAAATATTTTGCAACAGTGCACATAATGACATACACGACAAATCACATGTCAAATTTACACCCTGTTTATAGTATGAATATACATGACAAACAACAAACCAAATTACGCCCTGTTTACTTTAAAGAAAACATGATGAACCAAACAGAATGTTGATTTCCTGATCACAGTGTGATATAAATGATACGCCACATACAAACTTGATACCTGTTGACAGAATGCCAAACATGATAAATTGTATGCCATATTTATGCCCTGTTGACAGATTGCCAAACATGATAAATTGTATGCCATATTTATGCCCTGTTGACAGAATGCCAAACATGATAAATTGTATGCCATATTTATGCCCTGTTGACAGATTGCCAAATATGATAAATTGTATGCCATATTTATGCCCTGTTGACAGAATGCCAAACATGATAAATTGTATGCCATATTTATGCCCTGTTGACAGAATGCCAAACATGATAAATTGTATGCCATATTTATGCCCTGTTGACAGAATGCCAAACATGATAAATTGTATGCCATATTTATGCCCTGTTGACAGAATGCCAAACATGATAAATTGTATGCCATATTTATAACCTGTTCACAGCATAATAAACAAATGATACACCATGTCCTACAAAAGAAAGACAGCTAGCTACATGTGCTATATACGTAGCAATTTTAACATACATGATGTGTACTGTGAAAAAATATTGTAAAACACAATTTACTTTTTTTTCCAAATTTGTGGTTGAAAAAAGCTTTTTAAGTGAGTGGATCAGAAAAGGTACATATATTTGGACAATTTTTTGACAGTACACTGCATGTCAACATTGAATTGAGAAGGTAATACTTTATTATGATGTGATTCAGGTCTATATATACATCATACTAAAAAATATCACTATACAAAGAAAAACACGAAATTGTTACTTTAAACTGAAAAATGTTTTCCGTTTCTATCAACATCATATCTGATTTTAAAAAGGTGTTGTAATATTTCCCACAATGAATGAACATGATATACAGGTTCTTCAAACATAAAAATATTTGTTTTCCCTGCACTTTTGAATAAACTAAAACCTAAATTCTTACGTACACTGTGTCCTGAATTCTGCGAAAGATTTCCTTCCTGCTCCACATCAATTAAACAGAAAGTTTCATCAGTTTGTTGGTTACTAGCCTCTGATTCGCTAGCAGCTGTAGTTTGTTGAATCCCATCTCCTTCTCTGGTAAAATGTGCACTATATGTTGATAGTCCAATATGTTGTTCAGAACTGTCTTCATCACTATTGCATATGTGTCCATTTTGTTCACTAATTTTCTGTGTATGGAAATTGGTATCCAGATCAGAATGTCCACTGCATAGCCGGTCTTCAGCACCTTTGTTCTGATGTGACTGTATAACATCAGATCCCAACTGATTTAATGTTTCTGATGAATCTAGATCAGCCAAATTGATAGCTCTGTGACTTGTAATGATCTTATACCTAGAAAAAATATTATTTAAATCAGTACAAATTCCTCATGTCTTGTAAGCAAATTAGCAAATTTTGGGTTTTGTCAAACAGAGTTTGTTTTTTTCTATTTTAAAAAAAATAATTTATTAAACTGTACTTAGTAACTATTTAGTTTTAATTCGATACTGATGTAGAATATTGTTTGTTCTTTTACACAGTCTATTGGTACGACTGACAGGTTTTTTTTCAAATACTAAAATGCACCCATCAGAAATACAAACATGTTACTTAAAAGTAAGTAAAAGCTAAACTTAGATTGATCTGTATACATCCAGGACAGGTACAAAGCAATTTGGCACCCTGTGCAAAACAGACATTATGGTCCTTAAGAAATGAATGCAGGATATGATGAAGAAAAGTTTCATATGAAAAATGACAATGGTTTTGTTTTATTTTAGCGCTCGTCTGACTTTTGTGCACCTTTTAAATTGCCATCCCTCTGACAATGGCTCCATGTGCAAGTACGATGCGTGCTCATAGCTTACGCAAGCCTTGTATAATCTATAACCTTTGATGTGCTAAATCCTACTGATATTACTGCAGTCGATACCCAAACAATAGGTTTATGCTAAAACAAAAATTTTAGGAAGTTTTCTTACAGTAAGATTTAACAAATAGAACCAGTGATTCTCAACCTAAAGCTGTTGTTACATTAGATAACTATTTACTTTTAATACAAATGCCTGAAATTACATTTTTTCATAATTTTAAATAGGATCTATTATAAAACTAAATTGCTTTTTACAATATCGTTCAACAGGATCTATTCCAGAACCAAACTTTTTATAGTTTGCCTTTTTTACATATCGTTCAATATGATCTATTATAGAACTTAACATTAATGAGTTCATTTATTTTCAAACCTTTAAACAGGATCTATTCTAGAAATAAAAATTTAAGAGGGAAATTCTCAACCTTTGAAAAAAAAGATGGAATTTAAAAAAAATATATTAAGATTTGTTATTCAATGAAGAGATAAAGGTATGGCTTATAAAATATGAAACATGATGTTCATGCTTTCTGCTGATATTTTATTTACAGTATTTTCCGGCGTATTAGTCGATACTTTTTTTACTTGAAAGTCGGGACCTTGTCTTATACTCCGAATCAACTTATATATGGATTTCGTCATTGAAAGTTTATATAAGTTACATTCGTAACTACAGATAATTAAATTAAGTACAACATGGATGCACTTTCAATTATAATAAAGCAAGCATGGACTGTTTATTCAGCTGTGTCAATTGATAACAGAATATAGCAGTGATTTGATCAGAAGTAAAATCACAAGCATGTTAGCATCGGTAATGCAATTTGACGATTGCCGATAATATGGAATATCATATGATACCATTAAAAAAAATCGTCTTATACTCCAAATTGACTTATATATGGACGAAGGATGGAAAATAAGTCGAATTGGTGAATTCGACTTATACTCTGAAATAAGCACTAGTCCTAGAATAGATCCTGTTTAAAGATATTTGTTTCAAAATCTTCACCAAAATGATTTTGAACTCATGCTATAACTACTGAGATTAAATTATCTTCATGCATAAAAACAATAAAAATGTCTTGTACAGGAGATATGCGTGTTATCTGAATTTTTAACATAGCTTTAAAAAACAGGTCATATCACTATGATGTCTGCAGTATGACACTTTATACTGATGTCTAACACTGAAGCACCATACCGCAAACATGCCGACCAGTCCTAACACTAAATGCTTAATGCTAAGTGCCTTGAGAGTCATACTGTCAGTACCATTTTTCGGTTTTAGGTATGATGTGACAGGGGTTCGAACTCATGACCTCACACATCTGAGGCAGATGCTCTAATCACAAGATCACCAGTTGTAGTTTTGTACAGGAGATACAAGTCAATGGTTTGTACACGCTTGTTTATTTAATTATTTACAAGCCAGAGTCATGGTCATTATAAGACTCAGAAAAAAATGTGATTGAAAGTTTAAAGCATCTGGCTAAATGAGTAAGAACTGCAAAAATAAAATTTATTTGCCTGATAATGATCACTAAAAAATATTCTCTGAGCAACAATTTTAATATTTTGCTTCTATTAATAATGACCCTTATGAAATTATCTGAGAACATAAAATTACCAAATGTGTACAAAAGAAAGCAAAAAATGCTCTTTGTCTTCCTGTATTTTTAAACCATAAAACCATGAGCATGACCAATGTACTGTTAGTCCATTAATGAATTGGACTGTCTGCTTAGATAATATCTCTTATAAAATTGTAACTTGTTAACAATTCAATGTCATTTCCTGTGATATTTGTAACATATTAGTTTTAAACTGAAAACAAGGAAAAGGTAAATTGCTATCATATACCTTTGAATGTCACTCTGCCACAAAATCTGAGCAAATATACATGGGCATATCATACCTGTTCGCATTTGTTGATTGTCTTCGATGTTGTCTACTCTGTTGTAGAATATCAGATTGAAGCACTTGGTGCTGTTTGTATTCTCTCTCTAGTTTCTCTTTTCGTATTGCATCTCTGACATGTTGAGAGACACCCAGCTCCTTCAAACAAATACATGAATTTACAATGATTACTTTTTATACAAAAAGGTATATTTTTTATTATTACTGGAAAAAAAATGTTCTTGGAGGTCAATATTTGGGGGACACTGGACCAAACTTTAGGGATACCCTTAATTCTATGCTGAAAGTATAAAACTCTGTGTGTGTGTGTGTGTGTATAAAAGCAGGAATTCTGTAAACCCACTTGCCTCAATTTGGTTTGGGCAAGTTCAAATTTGCATGGCACTAGATAATGGGCAAGTCCACCACAGTGAGAGAGGAATAAAAGATACAAGAAATTTACTGAATGTTAGTGGTTAGGGTAAACTAAGAGTAACTATTAGGGCTGTCCAAAAGCATGCAAAACTTCACCCGGGTACCTGTTGTGCTGTTTAACGGGTAACCGGGTACTCGTTAAAACATGAAAGACGTGTACAACCCTAGACCAACAAATTGTTCTCCGCCTTTTTTTATATTTTGACTTGTGACAGAGACCAACCATGTAATGCACTACTCAGTCTAAAGTGTCCGCAATGTGGTAGCTGCGAATGATCGGACTGCATACTATTAATTACTAAATTTATTAATTACTAACTGTTGTACCGAGATGGTAAGTATAATCCCTCTTCTAATGATCCACTGCATTAAATCCTTTAGAACACTTACTTTTTTTAAAGTAAATCCATGTCAGAACAGAACACCTGTGTATTCATCTGCTGTTGACCTCAGATTTGAATTACCCATGCAAACAGGGCTACAGCGACTGTGTGGTCACACGGTGTCACTGGTATGTACCAGTGATACCATATGACCACACAGTCACTGAAGTGATATGTTAACATGAGTAATCAACCTATTAGTGTTGTTTTGAACTGTGAAGCTGTTAGCACAGCCCAGCATGCAACAGCCATTTAGTAGTGGGCTGCTGATGCATAACGGGTGGTCCTACTAGTAAATAAAGACTGGAGATACAACTCAGACCAACGTACTGCTTATGTTATTTTGATAGTATTGTCGACAAATTATTTTTGTGAATGGGTACTCATATTAGCATCAACCAACAAAAGATACAACTCCTAACACACTAAAAAAAAGCCTCACTTTCATGTCTACGTCGACTGAACTCGGGTGTGTTCTATGCTGTTTAATTTCATTGGCTGTTTAAAATTCAAAATATTCCAATTGTTTTGAAATTTTCAGAAACTATTTCCATAAAACTAGCTTCTGCTGTTTTAATTTTAGCACAGCCTTGAAGCACAGTCAATTAACAATACATACCTTCAAGGATGTTATATGCAATTACCGTAGTGTTTGAACTT
This sequence comes from Unio delphinus, assembly GCA_029339505.1. NCBI lineage: Eukaryota > Metazoa > Mollusca > Bivalvia > Unionida > Unionidae > Unio > Unio delphinus. Next base: position 3,689,019 of record JAQISU010001242.1, on the reverse strand, counting down.
ACTATGATTTCTATTGAGGGGTCATGTCTGTGCAAGCTGGAAGTTAATTGCAAATGAAATCCTGCTGAATGGAATACTGTCCTCTCATTGGTGAACAGAAAATGACGTCCTGCATTTGTTTTTAACTTATTTTCATGGCCACATTTAGCATTAGTGTGGGAAAATGGTATGTCATTCCTTAAAGGTATGATAGTAAGCCCAACTTTGGATATGCATACAAAGCTGAATGTCTGAGCTTAAAATGTGTACCAAACTTATTATGTACACGAAATATAAGCGTTTCTTAATTAAATAGGTTGTGCGAGAAAGGAAAAAAGGGTACTCCCTTGTTAAAAAATTGCTATATTAAAAGAGCTTGAAAATCTGTGTGGTCCAAATTTGGTTTTGATATCTTTACAAATAATTATTAAAAAAACCTGGCTATGGTAACACTTTTTGGCAACAAAAAAAATTCATTCTTAAACAGAATTAGGTCGACATTGTTTGAAAGACAAAAAAAATCATAAAAGATAACTGAGTATCGTGTCAGGACAGGTCAAAGAGTAATCTGTGGTAATTATTTCACTGTATGATTTTCTTCCTTTATATTATTGCTTTGTTATTTTCAACACCGAGCTTGTGTTCAGCCACCTATGGGTCTTACTAAATACCCCAAACACTCTCCAAAAACACCTAAAACTTTACATAATACCAACTTTAAATTTCAACAACAGCACAAAAAAAACCAAAATCAAACAAACAAAAATTGTGAATATTTAGCGATATTTTGTTTAACAGGAAAGTTAGTAAGGTCAGGAGATGCCAAGGGAAATAACTCCCGTTTTGACGAAGAGTGTTCCGGTAGAGTAACGTGAATATTTATCAACATTTATAAATAATTAGCAATAGGCTGGGTCGGGAATCCAGGCACGTTTTCACATCCGGGCATTTTCAGTGCATGGTTACGACCGCCGAAGTGAAAACATCCGCCATTGTTCTAGTTACTTGAGTAACGTGTGCCATGTGGGGAACATTTACACATTTTAAGAGATGCCTAAGATTTGCAATGTTGGTGTTTGCAAAAACTATCATATGCAAAAGAAAAATTTAAATAATTATAAACTCCTAAATTACCAAATACGGTACATCTTTTCTCTCTCGCCAATAACTACATAAATATACAAGTGTCTATTATAGGTTTAAAATAAACAAATAAGCTACAAATTCTACCTTTAACCGCTCAGCTTTTCCGTTGTTTATATATTCCCCAGATTATAAATCGTACCGAACCAAGCTTATTTCCTTGACACTCCATCGTTCATATTTGCCATTATAATGCAAACTCCAAACTAATTATATGGCATACGAGCCAACTATATGTGTCCACCATGAATTGTTCTTCTAAATGATTGACTACTCTGATTGTATGCCATTTCTTTAATCTTTTTAATCATGAGAACGACCAGGATATTGCAGTAATTAGCAGGTTTTAATTAAATTCACAAACACATAAAAACAGAAATTTAAAAACCGAAAACTGTCTTTTTTTAAACAGTCATATGTTGACAACTTTTAGACGTGGATGGGGTATTTGAATGATACATTAAACAGTAATAGCATATTAAATGACAATCAGTTCATTTCACAAACCTGTATGTTAAAAAAATAATCTACATTATTGATTCTCACTGAAGGTCGAAACACTGGCAATATTTAGTAGTATCAGCATTTATTTATTGATTAGAATTAAAGATTTCTTGCAGCACACATGATCAAGTGAGCTCTTATCTATCTATCTATCTATCTATCTATCTATCTATCTAACTATCTATGTCTGTCTATGGTTGTCTGTATGTCCATCCGTCCATCCATCTATCCGACGAACCAACAAACCAACTACTTTAAAAATAAACAGCACGCAAAACTTGAAAGGTTTTTTAGTGCTAAGACATTTTGTAAAAGATAGCATTGGACCCACAATTTTCGCTGAGCCAAGACAAGGGGATTCAATAATTATTGCCATGATAGCGTAACAACATAATATTCTAATTCAAAATTTTATACAGAAGTATTTTGGCGCATGTTAAATTTCAGTCTACAGGCAAGCAGGAAAAGGAATTGATTTGGCAAGTTTGTATGGGTCGAAAATCAGATTCTTGAGAGTTTGGAGAATCTAAGGTGATGGAGTCGAGTTTAAAAAATAATCGACATTCATTTTATATTGAAATGAAAAGAAACAAATTGCTGTCCTTCTTTGCATTGTCCTATGTACATTTTACAAGGTAACAAAAATATAGAAGTATTTTTTTTTAATGTGTAAAGACAAGAAATATGGGAATATTTACAGGGTCATTCGTAAAGCATTTCAAAATGAACACAAGCGTTAATGTTTTGGTACTTGAGTGGGTTTATCCCACCCACCCCATTATAGCAGAGGACTAGGGATAGGCCTAGCAAAATGAGAGGTTGATGGTAAAGTTTAGTGAATTCTGGATACGGATACTATGCTTTTTTTTTCTTCTTCTTAGCTGATTGTCATTAAAATTCCCAAACAAGCAAAAGGAGAAATACCAAAACAAATCCCACAAACTAACACTGTTTTTCTCTTGGTAAGACAAATCCGACATCAATATCATTTTCATAACTATGTATAGAGTCTTTGGAATATAACATCTACAGAAAGAACTGACAGCTTTTCTTTAAAGATATGACCTGCTAACTTGTAGTATTCTACGAATTTATAATCAGGACCTTGATAGTTAACATCTTATCAAAGTAATAGAATCTGGTCGTTGACCATGTATTGTACTCTAACATATAAAATATAAATCAAATTCTGTAGTTTTGTCGCACTTGTTGCTTGTTGGGGTGAAGAAGTATTGATAAGCGGAAAGATGATGAATGTAGTCTGCACTATATGGTGGTATCATTTTCCGAGTAGCAACCCCAGCTGATCAATGTCACATATTAAGAACATCAATGAAAATCAATACCTAGTGTTGGAAACTTCATAAGTGTCACACACAAATTAAAATCAACCTATATAAAATATACATGTTTCAAAAGGGCATTAAATTATCTACCATTTGATATAACTTTTAATTTGTTTATTTTTAAACTGCCTTTGTTTTTATACATTGAACTTTATCCGCAGTGGTAATTTCCGGTAATTTTCCTTTTCGGCGCACGTGCACCAGCAACAGCGCGTGTCAGTCACGTGATCACGCTTGCGGGTCATTAAATGGCTATGAATATTCATAGAATTAATTTGGCCAATGAGAAAAATGAATTCGCTACAACCCGATGCTTGACGTTTTTTCGTATGTTAACAAACAACAAAGATACGACGGGTCAAAGTCGGTGAGGATTTGTACGCCATCTAAGCTAAATACAGATAAAAGGCATATATCAAAATAACATTTAAGCTTTTTTCTTTAAAATGATGTATAAATCATTAAATTCGGTAAACATTTTGTATCCCGCATTTAACACCAAACTTTTCAAAATTTACCGACTTGTCGATCGGGTGACCCGTCCGTCATTTTGGACATTTGACCCGAGAAAAATGTCTAAATAATGTGGAAATTACGTATACTCCCACCCACCTGCAAAACAATGCTAGTTCGCAAAATCTATTTTCAATATTTTTAAAATATAATTACAGATATAAAAGATTCCATTGTGGATAAGAATTGATTCAATATGGAAGGGAGATCGCTAGGCCCTTTCTGTACTGAAATGCAGCTTAGTGAAGAACAGTTGAATGAACTGACTTCAATAAAATCTCTTGAAAATTGTCATGTGAAAATTGGTGTTTTGTTGGAACTGAACACTTTCTTGAAAAGTGCAGCAAAAGTAATAGATGTTGCTAAATGTCTGCAGCCGAAATTGTCTGTTTTTTGTCGGATTGTGTAAATTCCGGCAGACAGTGGTATTTTAAAGAACACGGTGAAATTGACTCTTTATTTAAGCAGTACCAAAACAAATTCTTTTAAATGATGTGTGAAGCACTTTACAGACTATGATGTGTTTTCTAAACAATGAAAACAATTTACAACTTAATTATTTCAACAGAATGGTGACATTTAAGTTAAAGTAGCAAGTGAGGTTTACCAATTACCATGAATTTAATAAAAATTGAATTTGATGCATAGTCCATATGATTAGTAAAGCTTTGAACTTTATACAGTTACCAGCATAACTTAATTAAAATTTTTATTTGAATGGTTTTGATGTGAAAAAACCCCTTTTTTAATTAAACACAATATATTGACATGTTGCTGCTGTTTGTGTTATCGTACAAAATATTAAAAACAAAATTTAAATATTGGTGAGATGTTTCTTGCAATAACTGTCCCTCTTGTAAAAATACATCTTAAACAATTGCAAAAATGAGTCCAGCATGTTCTTTTACATAAAGTTGGAAAGTTTTATTAATTTATCTTAAAAAACAAAAAACATTGCATCAATTTATGTCTAATTTTTTTTTTCTGGTGCCATTGATTTATCGTGTGGCAAATATTATTATAAGGGAAAAAGTGGGCAAATTGAATGAAAATATGCAACTTTAAAATGTCATATTTTTTACTTCTAGTAGAGATATTTTTAAAATTTAAACTGTTTTGTGCTGCTAGCAATGAGATCTATCATTTAACAATGTTTTAAAAGTAATTCAATGACAATGAAAAATCAGCTGGGGTTGCTATTCCGAGTGAGATTTCCTTCCTGCCTTATCAACCTAAAATATATTACGTCTAAAAAATATTTGACAAACGCACATATATGGTTTTAAATCCTGCTTGTACAGAAAACCATGTAACATTTCTGAACAGAAAACAGAAATAAGAAACAAAATATAGGTAAACAAAAACGGTTTGTAATATCGAACATAACCAACGCTACCGTGCTGTTACTAAGCAATTGTTTTCACCTCCGCAATATAGGGGAAAGTAGGTCGCTAAGCTCATGATGTCATGCCGACCCAACCTATAGCACAAAAAAGTCATTAAACAAGTCAAACAAAATGGCAAATTTATTCCATACAAAATTATTTATCACAATAACAAATTTAAGTATTCCTCCATTCCTTTATTCTGACATTAACATGGAGCAAAAACAATTCAAATAAAGAAGAGAAGTATGGTGTATTGCCATTTAGTGGGAAAATTTTGTGTGTGTGTGTGTAATTATTAAAGAGATTTGACGCATAAGAATTCGTTTCCGTAGATTATCGGAAATAGGGCCATCAACCAATACTATTAATCATTGATACTATCAATGATTTATAGTGATAGTAACAATGTCCGTGTGTTTTCTGTTCTGTTTTTCCGCTTCTTGTACGTTTTATCGAGATTTAGTGATAATATATGCAATATTGGGGTGTTCTCGGGGTGTTTTGAGAGACCGGCCACATATGTGTGAAAAAAGAAATCCACGAAAATATGTGACACCTAATCACTACCTTGGAATTCACTGTACCAGCAAATTTTATAATGCTAGTAATCTCAGGAAGCTCAATGTCCTTATTTGTTTCATTCAAATCCTGATTTCTCCTTCTTTTACATGAAATAAGTAACGTTTCCATCGGATTTTCTACACGATGTCGTTTAATACGTATGACCGTCGCCATGTTTAAACTGGAAGTAGAATAAAGAGGTAGACATTCGGAATAACCTTGAACTTTACATTTGAATGGCGTTGCGGTTTCGTCTCAAGCCACCAAAACGTACAAGACACACAGTAAGATCTCACTGGATAGTTGTTTTGGCAAATTTTTGTCCGACAGTGACCTATAGCAGAAAAATGACAATACCATTGCATTAAAGACACAAATAAAAATGAACTAATGATTTTTATTGAAACGATGCTTGTAGGATTCTGACTGAGGAATTAAAGCCAATTCATGAATAAAGTTCACTAGTACTGTAACAAATTAGCATACTTTTCATCACCTCTCAACCATCTCGATTTTTAGATATTTACCTCTGTAGCAGACACATATAAATACGCAAGCCAAGTCCACGGCTCATTTGAAGCCCAAGTTTCGCATTTGATCTCCTGCGCTAGTTTAACTGTGACAGGCAGACACCAACAAGTCAACCAGTTTCCAAGCCTAACTCAAAGTAAATCTAAACCACATTACACATTTAGCTTATGTGTGAACTGAAAAATGCTAGGATGGTGATAATTAGGCCCATGCCTTCTACCTTAAATATTAGGCAGGTGTCAAAATGCGAAACTATCCAATGAGACCTAATAATAATAATAATAATAATAATAATAATAATAATAATAATAATAATAAAACTTTTTTTAGATAAGGTAACTCAATTAGTTACAGAACTAATCTACTTTGAAGACTTCTATATGTTATGTACAATATATACAATACATACAATATGATGAGAAGAGTCTGGCTCGACAATAAATAATTAAGGAATTAACAAATTCAAAGTATCAAGCCTGGAACACATGCACAGGCATCCGTAAAAACATAAACATATTTTAAAAAACATAAAATATTCTGAATTGAAAAATTCTGCTTTGTAAATGATACAAAATTACAGAAAAGCAGGCAGTATTATTTTATATTTTCTTTTTTTTTTGTACTAGCACTCTTCAATTTTCTAAAGATTTCGTCCATTTAAGACATTGATTATGAAAAAAGAAATGCTAGGAGCCTGTCTTATTTCGCTGGGAATGTTGTTCCATACTAATGGACCACTTTTTTTTAAAACAATTCCTTCTTTGGCCTTGGTCTAATGTACTTCTTATGGACATTAAATTTGGAGTACCATCGTCATCTCTTTGGTGAAAGATATTGATTAGATAGACAGGAATGGCTTTTCTGGATACTTTATACGTCAATTTGGCTTTTCTAAGAAATATTCTTACATGTATTGTTAAAACCTTTATATTATTCATTGCATCCTGAAAATTGTCTATTCATCGATCTAGAATTAAATGGCAAGCCCTCTTTTGGAGCCTTATAAGTGTCGTTATGTTTGAATTAGAGGTATTACCCCAAGTTACTTTACAGTAGTCCAGATATGGTTGAATATAACTTTTATAAAAGATGACCCTATACTGAAGAGTAATGTATGTTTTGATTTTCTTCAGTAGCCAAAAATAAGCATTAACCTTGTTTGAAATGTGTTTAATGTGAATATACCGAATAAGATTGTTATCTACGAATACACAAATAATTCTATCTTGAGAGGTCATATTAAGATTCACGTTGTCAAACAAAAAATAACATGGAGTTTGTCGCTATCTAGTCTTGTTCGTTTTGTTGTTTTGTAACATGTAGGGCTTTTTTTTTCTTTTATTTATGATCATACTGTTTTCCTTGCACCATACTTGAAGTCTGTTGAGAGCATGTTGTCAGTTATTTTCAAGTACTGTTTTGGTTTTGCCAATCTCAGACAGTGTAGTATCATCTGTTTAGAGTTCAGTGGAAGAAATTGAAGTTCCAATCTTAAGCGGTAAATCGTTGATAAATAGAATGAATAACAGAAGTCTAAGGATAGAGCCTTGTGGTACTCCACAATTAATATTTTTTACTTTCAGAAGTTGACCATTTAAAGATACTTTGTGCACTCTATCGGTTAAGTAAGAAGTAAATCAGTTTAGGGAGTTTTCACTGCATTGATAAATAATTTTTAGTTTTTCAAGTAAAATTTCATGGTATACAAGATCAAAAGCTTGACGAAAAACAACCATAATAGTGCCTACCAGTTCTCCTTGATCTAATGCTTTCAGCCATTTATCAATCAAAGATACAAGTGCAGTTTCACAGGAGTGATTCTGGCGAAAGTCATACTGATTATCATGAATAAGATCGTAAGAGTTTAAATAGTTGAGAAAGAATCATTTACACGTTTTTCTAGTAATTTGGAGAGACAAGGAAGGATAGAGATAGGTCTGTAGTTATTTACATCATCTTTTGTTCCTGCTTCATGCAATGAAATAACCTTGGCATTTTTCCATGTTTGACGAATTTATTACACGGTACTAATTTAATTTAAAAAATGAGAACTAGTCGAATATAAATATATATATATATATATATATATATATATATATATATATATATATATATATATATATATATATATATATATATATATATATGAGCCAAACCCCAATATTGTAATAGAACGACATATATGTATTTACCCCCTAGCAGATCCACCACGTTTGTCTAAACAAATACGCAAACGACTTTGTTGAGGCAACAACGTCGATTTCCTAAATCGAAGAGCTATCAAGGAAATCCTCATAGTCGTCAAACAAAATACGGTTTTGGCTCAGAAACAATCCACTTTACTAAGGCTAATGCGGTTTTTATTTTATATTTCACACACAATTTTACTATTATTATTTGTGACATTCACACACAGTTTACTGACATAATCAATCTAACAAATCCACCTTGCTAATGTCAACATCATACATTTTATATTACATTTTATATCATAATGCAAATGTATTGATCGCATCAGAGCATTATCTTTGTCATCAAAATTACACAGGCCAGATCTTATGATAACATCAGTCTCAGTTATATGACAATTTGATCTTATTGCTATCATCTCAACATAACCAAAAGATCCGTTTAACGCAGCCTTACAATTACTGATTCCTATAACCATATCTTTTAAATCCTTTTGCTTGTTTTAAACTTTATTATCATCTAGTTTTAAGAAATACATTTTACTTCGCAATCTGATAAGACTGACGATAGGAAAAAGGTGTTTCATCCTTAAACTTTCCTATAACGTTCTTGTCATTGTCGCAATGAAATCCGATGTTGTTGTTTTTGTTGTTGTTGATAATCCGAAAGATCAAATAATTCTCGGTTATAGATAAATTTCATAAGATTCAATCTTGTACATTAGCAAATCAGTGTTTGAAAAATAACAATTCTGCATCTTGTGAAGTTGCGGGTGGTGTGTTATTTGTTTATATTATTGTATAAGCCCCACATGTCAAAGGGTAAGTGTTAAGTCCCACTTTGTTAATGGGTAGTGCACTATATATAATAATAATAACTATAAACCACTCCCTTTTGGTACTCGTTATCTAAGAGATGACCGCCCTCGATATAATTGTCCGGTTCGAGATGAGAATAGATAGAGTAAACTGAGCAGGTATACTGAACAAACAACTACGAACCCCCGTAAAGATAAACAAACAATTTAATCAAGTACATACACAATTATGAAAACTTCCTTTCATTAGGAATACACGCTGTTTAGAAATAAAACTTTCACCGAATTACAATAAAATTTGAAATAGATTTAAACAAATAAGCCGATCTATTGCTGATAGCTTTAAATCATCATAGGAGCGAGTGTCACAATCGAAGTCAATGCCTTGTTTGATTTTAATAACCTGCTATCCCTCGGTCCACGTTCCCTGTTCAATTCAATGTTGGTTCTAGAAGACACTTTCTCGTCTGTCTCTAGATAATCTGCACCCGTGGATGTATCCGCTCGATTCCGGACTTGTCCACTGTGTCATGCACTCACTGCTTTCCCGTTTCCCAATTCCTTTTCCAAAATGTACGTCGCAATTTACGTAACTTCACGATCTTCCCAAAAGCTATTTTCTCCCTTTCAAAAGAAATTAAAACAACCCTAAGTCTCTCGTTACAATTGCTACAGCTGAGAAATTTCATTATTCCTTTGTTCGAAAATCAGATATTTCTATCAGTGGTAAACAGACGTTATGGCTAGTAATTAACTACATATGTCCTCAAATGACTGTAGTTAAACAAAAATGCTAATTCGTTATACCTTGACCTAATCCATTAACGCACTATACAGCGAGGATCTACATTCTGGTCCCGCCTTGATTTACACAGCACATAGATTGAATAGACTGTCGCTAAATCAAAATTCGGTGAATTCACATGTATTCTCGTAAATCATTAACTAATGTTATACATTAAATATTAAATTCTTAGAACTTAATCATTATGCAAACAAGACGATAAATTCAAGAATTAACGTAACACTTCCTGTTCATAACTCAGCATAGTGTTTTACGACATAAAATAACACTACGTCATTCTTAACTTAGAATTAAGGTAAGAATTCCGATTCATAATTCAAAAGCACATTATTATGCAAATGTATCAAATTAAATCATGCAAGAACTTCCGATTCATAATTCAAAAGCACATTATTATACATATGTATCAAATGAAATCATGCCAGACCTGTAAACTAAAGCAAACATCATATAAATTGCATCAACAAATTACATGGATTTGTGACAGTATACCTTTGTGTTTTTGTGTCTTTCAACCGTTGGATGGTTTGGCGAATTTTCTGCACCACGATTCCTTAACGGACGTATTTCTCTCAAATAACATCCGGAGTCTTAGTAAAGAATTTTATCTCTTGTTTCTCTCTTGCAGAAAAATTCAGACTAACTATAGTTTTCAATAAGGCGATATTAAGTCGTACGAAACTTCGTGTGAAAACACCCCCCTTATTTAACCGTGACCAATCAGAATCAAATGTCTTTTCCCACGCTTTTCTCTAAGAGTCGCTTACATCTGGTCAGCATGACCTGGTCATCTTTTAAGTAACAGAATCCCTGCGTTTTCTCAAGTCTGACACTTTTCGTAAAAAATGAAACGTTAAAATTTCGCTCGAAGTCAGTCTGATTGCTGGATAAACAAGGTTTAATTAGTAACAACGGGCGCACTCTAACTGAATACTACACTACACTATACAAAACCCCCCTTTGACACGGCGTGTCGCCATAAATTTAACTAATGGTTATCTGGCCTCACCTAATGTTTTATTAATAGATCACCTGAAATTTGCCCCTTCACACATCTGATCACTTAATCCTAACAAAATCATAGTGGAACTAGTACATTGACATTTTTGATATCTGAAGAACATTCAAACGGACATAAACGGCTTGTTCAAATTTAAGTATGTCTTTCTTTTATGAACGGCTACAAGATTTTCATGAAATATATTCATAGTAACAAAATCATCCGATGTAACAAGTTTATTACGATTTTCCACGTTATTAATAATTTCAATATTGACTCGCTTTCTGCTATTTTCCATTGTTTTACCAAAGACGCTAGTGTTCACTAGTCTAAAAAGTTTTTATCAAATTCCGTTGTTGCAACTGCTCTTCGGCTAGTATTGATGTCGTAATAATCTTTCATCCAATGTGACTAAATTATAGAACTCGATACTTTTTTCTTAGCATCAGACAATGATCAAGTGCCTGTTTCAGATTTTGATAGTGCAAAATCTCTGTGAAGTAGATTAGGAAAATGTTTATTAAATAAATAAAAATTTAAAGATAGATTTACTTGTTCATCTGATAACATACTGAAGTCTACCATCATTATTTCTGGACAAGATGGATAATCATTATGCTTATCATGAAGTTCAACAACATAGGCAAGATCAACTAAAACAAACTATTTACTGTCAGGATGCTCGCATCCGGCTGTTAAGACTTTAAAACTTTCATCAAAAACTGTTTTCACTGATCCATCTGAAAACACCAAGTGGTAATACTCTCAGACATACCATATCATAGAGGTTGTTGCTCTCAGTATAAGTCATACAACTTAATGGTGCTTTATTATCATAGTCGGGCAAATATTATTTTTTTAATGACACTTATTCCTCCTCTAATTCTCTGTTTGATGAAAGAGAACATAAATGGGTCTGTCAACAACTCCAATTTCTGTTTCATTAATGCATCCCAGCTTAGTCCAGGTACTGAATAGTACCAAGCTGGGTAGAGTCCGTGCTTATCATCGCTGAAATTTTTGAAATTTTCAAATATATCTGCGAGCAACAACACACCTGTGATAAGATACAAGTCATGATAACAACCAAAGATTTTTCAGTAGAACGAGTCCCTATCAATTTAGCATAAGCTTAAACATCATCGCTGGCACTTTTAAGATTTAACCGAGAATAAAACTTACTTCTCAGGTAAACTTTTTTTTTATCAAAGCTGCTTCAATTATCAAGCTATTCATAAGGACAAATTGTTTTTCTTGTTAACAAGCTTGACTTGTCATCCAAATGTTCAGTCAAATAATCAAAATTACCACAGCCTTTTACAAGCTCGTACAAGACAGAAACTACAAGCTATCAATAAATTTCATCTTACCTAGTGTCACATACATATTATGCCAGTGTTTTTAGGATGCATTTTATTTATGGTTGTTAATTTTCACATGGTTTATTATATTCTTTTTGCCGAACGTTTTAACTGTAATATGATCATATTCTCAGAATTTGTGACAGACAACATGAACGAACTTGGGTGCAGAATATTTAAATTACCTTTGTTATGTGCTGGACTGCGATATTTTCCAGTTGTAGGACGATGATCTTTTACTCTTTCTTGATAAAGCACCCCTTCACAAATGTGACATATATTTGCTGCAGAAAATTAAATTCAGATTCCTATTTTATTGATAGCGGTGTTATTGCTGTGGTGTTTTCAGAAGCCAGACAGGATAATATGTTCCACGATAAATCTTTATTAATTTTATAAAATGTTTATCAGCAGCGGAGACAAATTTATATGCTACTCCATATAAGGAATAAGGAATATGTTCTTGAATTTTGCTTGTCGAAGATTTATCCGAGTTATAAGCACTATAAGTAAAATACAATCGGTGTTAATAACAAAAGTAGTACATTGCAATATCTGAAGTTTGGGAATTGCAATATCTTTTCATCTTAGCGTGGCGTAGATGTCCGCTGCAAGTTAGAGCAATATTCGAGACGTCGATCAAGTTTTTTTTTCTGAGACTTAGAGACGTACAAGCATCTGATACAGAAGTATTTCTTTTCCTTATGATTATTGTACTGACTTCCAGCTAACCATTTAAATTTTGTTACCTACGCATAATGATTTTTTTTATAAAATCATAAATTTATTGTTATTGGTGATGCTCGATTACTAATATATTTTAGATATATCTTTCTTAATTCACTATTGACTCTGAAGACGTTAATAACTCCTGATAATCGAAGATTTTATTGTTTTTCAGATTTTGGAATTTGCTTTTCAGCAACAGGAAAGTCAATCCCGCTAGAGTTTATATGGTTAACATGACTAATATAATTCGATACTTGATAAGGATATCTCGTGCTGAAAAAAATGCTGATAATATAGACCTTTCAAAACACCTGTTTTCACTGTTCTTGAGTTTCTTTTTATTTCATAGTGTGAATTAATATTTATATAATTTTATTAAGTCTCCAATATGGTCTTGATGTTGCGTACTCATACAAACAAATTTGTCCATATTTCCTGAAATATAGTATCTGACAACGATAATATTCGACAAGATTTTGATGTGATGTAAGGATCAGCAAATTCCTCGCGCTGCATTCGGGTGGGAAATGAAAGAAGCAGAGGGCAGAAAACTCAGTCCCGCTAGTCCAGTTTGCTCTTTCGATTTTTACAAAGTCTGTCCACCTTCAAAAAGGAATGCATGGAAAACCCATCAGCATTTGTATTCCCACAATTTGCTGCAACACACCTGACCCCGCTGCCCTTGCGTGTACCTCCACGATGTGCTTTTGGCATGATTGGGATGAAAAAATAACTAATATGGAACGGAAAACGTGCTTTGTTTATGTTTCGATAGAAACGGAAGTAAGGCGTGTGTTCATAATGTGACATCAGACGATCTATACACTCCGGAAATTACCGAGCGATAAAATCGGTCCGTTGTGTAATATTTTCGAAAACATACCTGAGCGTATTTCTTACTTATTATGGAGAATTTTTCCATCGGGTTTGTTTATACCGCTTCCGGACTTTATTTTCTATTCAAATAATACTTAATTTGATTTACGTTATCTACACTGGTATGACACTTTAAGACGCAAGCTGTCATGATTCTTGAATTCACAGATAGATATTGAGCTTAGAAGACTGACATGAAATCAAAGTATAATCTTTAGCCGCCTGAGCGCATTAAGCTCAGATTAAGTTATTGGCATAAGTAGATGATATAAATGTTTGGTATAGAAATTTACTAGACTAATTTTATTATCAAATCTCAAGCTGTTATCGAACCCAGCAAATGCAGTTGTAATGTTTTTCGACTGACAGCTTTCTGTCGAGAATAAACTTTATATACTGTTTTGCATTTCTCTAACATTATGATATGAAAATGTCAATTAAAGAAACAAAACTGTTATTATTATAAGATGATCAGAATTATCGCCCAAATCCACTCAAATTCACACCCAAATCAACCGAAATTTACGCCAAATCGTATTGTGTCTACCTTGTCATAAAAAAATTAAAAAGGTTCTCCCCTTCCCCGATTTTTCTTCTTTAAAACTTCGCGTTCTTGTGTCAGATTGATCAATAATAAATACAAATGCAAGTTGCTAGTATTATATCTTACGACTGTAATTTCCACTCAATTAATAAATAAAATAAGTTAAAAAAAATCTCTCCATCGCATCACTTCATCGCTCCATCGCCCGGCCAAATACTACACGATGAGAGATGGAGCGATGCGATGGAGAGATTTGTCATTTATTTACTGTGTGGAGATTACAGTCCTGAAATGATGACCTATAAAATATATAAATGACCAAAAACAAATGTAGCAAATATTTTATTGTCATACAAAATCTCTCTCTCTCTCTCTCTCTCTCTCTCTCTCTCTCTCTCTCTCTCTCTCTCTCTCTCTCTCTCTCTCTCTCACACACACACCCCACACATGGACACATAAACCACCACCCCTACATAATTAACGATTCGTTATTATATTTATTCGGTATGATCTGAAAGTACATTACTTTCTCCAATTGGTCATTTTTAATACTTTGTAGTCCGTTCTGATGCTGGCTGCTTACGCCGGCCTGTTTTTTCCCAACATTTTCGGAAGCCTTGGGACACTTAAATTCTATGCTGCTGACACTGGTATATCTGGATTTTGTTGCTGTTGGTGGTTTTGCCAGCATAAATTTGTGTATATGTCTGTCTTTCTTCATTTGTGACATATCATGCCATACTAGTTTTGGAATAACATGTTGTTCCATTGGAGATGCTAGACGTCAGTCTCCTTTGCTATAAATAGTACATCTAATAAACAGAATTTGGTTTTTAAAAATAGTTCCGATCACTTCAATAAGTTCAGGGAACATGTTTCTGTCCCAATTAACTGCCGCTTTTAACATATGGTTTATGGACTCGCTGTTAATTTATGTCCATGGTACACTGATTATTCCGTCGCATAATGGGCGGAAAACGTTAAGTGTTGATTTTGCCCAACACGAATCTTTGTCAATATGATTTGAAAACTGGCAATTGTTGTAAATAGGGTTCCAAATTCTGACATCTGGAATCAAATTCCGTATCATTTGAGGCAAATATTATTCTTTTTTTTCCAAAAATGATTCGGAGTATTCGGTTTTGGGCCAGTACACTTGCCCCATTTTCTTGAAGATGTCGTCCGACATTGTCATTAATGTTTTGGTACATATGAAAAAAATTGCATGCGGAAATTTGGCTTTCAGGGAGTTCGTCATGCTCTTTTGCTTCATCACTTCCAATGCTTAATCGCGCTTTGTGTCCAAATCGATCGCTAACGTGTGAGAAAACTTTCCCGTAAGTTTCCTCTTCGGCATCAAAATTTATCATGCATGGCCCAAACATAACCGGAATATCTTTAGTTGTACTAATTATCACACATCGGTTTTTGTAGGAAAAGACTGTGACATAGAAATGTCCCAAGTTGAAATATATTCATCCTTGGCCATTCATGATATAGAGAAAATGGATAGGCCTACTGTCAGTGATAATGACAGAAATGAAAAACTTCCCACTAAACATTTCCAATGAAGATATCGAAAGCATTAATGGAGCCATTACCTCCATTACATCAATTAAGAGTAATGGGGTAACAGTTGAGGATATGAAAAACATCCAGGATGATCCGAATGTATCTTGTGATTTGTTGCCATATATTGGTGTCAGTTAATTAGACGAGGAGGATGCACAACCAATTAATGAAGATAAAATGAATGAAAACAGAAAAAGACTAAAATGATGATGAAGATTATTAAAATATTAGGTCAAAAGTTGATGCCAATCAAGATTAATCTCCAAGATGTTCAAGCCCTCCTTGAAGAAATACAGATACCATTTATGACGAACAACGATGAAACTGTAGTCTGCGGTACTGATAAAAGTATACGAGAGTATCAAGATCTATATATAAAAAAAAACACCGCAACTATTATGCCGTCATCCTGCACCTATCAGTGATAGAGATGATATAGTGTTACGTGCTAATGCTCGAATAAACAGTAACATAGAAAGAGTGAAAATAACAAGCTTGTAAAAACTTAATAAACAATTTATTGAGTACAAATATTTTTCAGGAAAAAAAAATAAACTTACGGTTTTAAGAATCAGTTCCAAAATTAATCCAAAATAATTGAAAATATTAATCACTAGAGAAATGGCAAAAGTCTTGGTAATAAAAAGTCCAAATAGTTCTAATTTCGAATTCCAGCGAAGTATCCAAGATGGAAGACGATGTCACTTGATTTAGTCAGATCTTGTTAATAAAATCTCTATGAGCACAATTCTTTCCCAGATAAATAACGAAATAATTCCTCTTGATCCAAACGAATTGACACAATTTCCAGTACAAGGTAATTTATAATAACTCAAAAAAGACAAAACTTAATATTCTAAAAGCCCAATGAGGTCAACACCTGGTGTTTACTTCTGTAAAGTACAGGTCACCCTCCCCCCTTCAATGAACGAATCTTAAAACTTAAAATGCCAAATTTAAATCTAACAAATAAAAAAATAAAATAAACATAAATGACTTATATCACATATACGTAACACCTTCCCCCATAAAATAAAGAGAAAGGTTTATATGATAAAACTTGCTTTTTACCACAAACCAATTTACACCTGAAGTTAAAAATAAACTCGTATAAATTACACAATGTATATAATATAAGATATTGTTATACACGGGAAAGAGCGTCTGCTATTATATTATCTTACTTGTCCATGTCCCACAATATGTTCAAAGAAAGTCACACTAGCACGGCAGAACTCACTTTTAGATAAATTAACTGTCAAACACGCATCAGTGAGTCTGTCAAAGAATGTTCGAATTGTTGCTAGATGTTCTATCCAAGTGTCGTTGTAGATGATGACGTCATCTATATAGGCATCACAATTTTCTAGACCAGAGGAGATCATTTTTATGAGACGTTGAAATGTACTTGTTGACCCTTTCATCCTGAATGACATTACTTTATTTTGGTTCAGTCCATCTGGAGTCACAAATGCTGAGATTTCCTTTGCTCTTTCCTTTAGTGGAATCTGCCAAACTCCTTTCAGAAGGTCAAATTTGGTGACATACTTGGCATTCCCAATTTTATCAATACAATCGTCAATTCTTGGTAATGGGAATGAATCTGTTTTTGTCACACTGTTCACCTTCCTATAATCAGTGCACATACGGAAAGTTTTATCTGGTTTTGGAACAAGTATGCATGGTGAACTCCAATCACTTTTACTGGGCTCAATAAAATCATTATCCAGCAAATATTGAATTTCCTTTTTTAAGTATTCCTGTTTCAGTGGATTCATCCTGTATGGATGTTGTTTAACAGGTTTAGAATTTACAATGTCAACGTCATGAAAAAGTTTGTTTGTCCTTATAGGAACATCTGGAAATAAGTGCTCATATTCAGATATTAACTGTTTCAGTTCATTTCTTTATTACACTTGCAAATGTGAAAGTCTAGATCTTTCATAATTTCTGAATTACAAAGATTCGTCATTTCAATATCAATAGAATCTGATGATATTTATTCACTGAGTGGGACAGGTACAACTAAATTAATAACAGGTTTAACATGGCTATCTCTTTCAATATACTCTTTTAGCATGTTTATATGGCATAGTTGTTTTTGTTTGTGCCTCCCATGAGTATTTATGATGTAATTTAAGTCATTAATTTTCCTGTCAGCTGTGTAGGGACCATAATATTTGGCCTGAAGAGGATTTTGTGGCATTGGTAAGAGAGCATGCTGAAAACTCCATTCCTTCGATTTTTTTATCATATCTTGATTTCATTTTAGATTGAGCAGAGTGCAGATTTGCTCTTGCGACCTCACAAGCCTTTTGACAACTTGTATCTAAAATTGGAAACATAATCAAGAATTTTGATCTCAGTATCTTCATTAGAGAGAAGTTTCTCTTTCAAAAACTTCAATGGTCCACATACAGTGTGTCCAAAAACCAGTTCAAAGGGACTGAAGCCTAAAGATTCTTGAACTGATTCTCTAACAGCAAACAATAGTAAATGAATGCCCTCATCCCGATCTTTATTAGTAACAATATGATCGGATCATGTTTTTCAAAGTCTGATGGAATCTTTATAATGCCCTTGGGCTCTCAGGGTGATAAGCAGAAGATTTGAATTGCTGAATGCCCAATTCATACATAACTTGTTGGAAAATTCCAGACATGAAGTTTGAGCCTTGATCAGACTGAACAGATTTGGGAAGGCCATACTGAGTGAAAAACTTTATCAAAGCTTTTACTATTGTTTTAGATTTTATATTCCTTAACGGAATTGCCTCTGGAAACCTTGTTGACGCACACATAATGGTCAACAGGTATTGGTTACCTGACTTGGTCTTAGGTAAGGGACCTACACAATCTACCATAATTCTATTGAATGGTTCGTCAAAGGCAGGAATAGGTTGTAGATGAGCCTTAGGTATCTTCTGATTGGGTTTGCCTACCATTTGACAAGTATGACAAGATCTACAGTATTTGGCAACATCACTTTTGATTTTTGGCCAATAGAAGTGAGTCAAGATCTTGTGATAAGTTTTATTAATCCCTAAATAACCATCCAAAGGAGTTTCATGGACCAAATTAAGTATTTCCTGTCTATAAGGTTTTGGAACTACTATTTGATAGTTCACCGACCACTCATCACCAGCAGGTACCTCGGGAGGTTTCCATTTTCTCATAAGAATTCCATTTTTAATGAAATAACAGACAGGAACTTCAGTGGCTTCAGTCTCACTTATGGCCCTTTGAAACAAACAGGAGATCTCAGGATATTTTTCCTATTCGACGACAAGTGACTGTCGTTTATCACCCTGATTAGAATAAAGAGAATGAATTGTTAAAAGAGGATCACTATGATCAATACCTTCTGATTGATCCAAACAAGGAGTAAAAGTGACCTTTTGACCTATACACGTGTCAGCTAAAGGAATGCTGTCTTCACAAGTGCTTTCTTTGCCATAGCTCTGGTAACTGCACAAGCTTGAAATATATCAGGGAATTCTTTTCAATTGGATCAACTTTCTGATCCAAATCAGGCTTGTCAGTTACAAATGGATTAACCACAACCTTATCTCCAGTTAAGACGTGCGCAAAATATCCAGGAGAAAAACACCTTCCAGGGTATAGTTGTTGTGGACCTAGAACCAGACTCGATATCCGACTCGATGATCAAGACCAACCCCAAACCGGCGAATATCCAATAAATGCTATTGATAAGGCGTGTCATGCTCATGATGTTGCTTATAAAAGCTGCAATCTGCAACACAGACATATCGCATATGTGAAATTGATTCATGCGTTAAATTCTATCACTGATAAATCCTTCAAAGAAGTATTAGCTTCATGGTTGATAAAATCGGCGATGAAAAGTAAATTAATGCTGGGTGCTGGTAATTAATAACATCATGGAATCTATTTATTATTCCTCAAGAGGATACTGGAGGGTAAATCAGCAATCGATAAACTCGCTAACACCGCAAAAGTGAAAAATACCACCGTGGCGGATTGGTTATCTAAACAGGCGATATGGCAGATGGATCTACCACCGCCTAAACAAATTAACTTTGCACATTTTGATGTCAGCGTCCCTAATGAAGTTCATCATGCTGATATATTATTTCTGCCGCATGATACTGTTAATAAATAAACATACAAGTATGCGCTAACCATAGTTGATGTTGCGAGTAGATACAAAAATACTGAACCATTAAAGACAAAGTAGTTTTTGCGTTTTAAAGGATTTATTGACGAGGTCCTCTACAGTGGCCAAATCTATTACAAGTTGATCCTGGCAAGTAATTTTGGGGTGCAGTGTTATCAACAATGAAGCATCATAATGTCACCATCAGACGAGAACATACTGCACTACATTGCGATCAGGCAATTGTTGAACTATTTAATCGGACACTTGCTGAACGGTTATTTGGATATCAAGACGCGAAGGAATTTATCTAGGATACACGATCTCGTGAATGGGTCAAGAGATTACCAGGTGTAATTACCGCGCTAAATAATGAGATTACTCGAACAATCAATATGAAACCTATTGACGCCATCAAAAAGAAGTATATACGAGTACAAAAACCACATAATGATTTTTCAAAACAATTAATACTCGGCAATGTCACTGTGAGATATTTATATGAACCAATAGAACTCGAAGGCGGTAAAAAAAAAAAAGAGCTACTGATCCTACTTGGAGTGTCACTACACATAAAATATCTAACATAACAAGATCCACGGGTAGACCAGCAATCTATAAGTTAGATTCAACTGCTCCTCAGCGCGGATTTACACGTGAACAGTTACAAGTGATACCGGAGGATACTCAATTACCACCGCGTGGTCTTAACTAGCACCTCTGCGTCTGTTACACTCAAGACGAGTCAACATCACATTATCTCTGGTATGACCAAGACTATTATCTTTTCTGTCTGCGGTAAATTGGCGAGGATCTTTATCCGACCAACACCAACGCATTATACAATTACAACTCGTGCACTTATTATTCTGTTGTTGTTTCAGCGTAATTATAAATTTAGCATCAATATCAAATTCTCTCTTATTGTTTTTATCCTGTTGTTTATAACCAGCGAGTTTTTTTCTGATTATGTCATCGCTGACAATTTCATTGTTGTTAGTGTCATTAGCATCTAAAACAACTCTTTGAAGTTGATTTATTCTTCGTACTCTGGATACTGCAAAGTAAACTAAATTTGACCACTCGATGCGATCATCTACGATCCAAACAATCGTATCGGATATAGTCTATCCCTGTGAAGAATGTATTGTCATTGCGTATCCTAGCGTCCATGGGGATTTATCAGCATGCAATGCATCTTCGACAACACTGATATCAACCGACACAATATCATTTAACATAAGAATCAGCTTCTCAGTTTGTCCAGGAATATCAATTTCAATATTCTGTCTTCGTGTATCCGTATGCCTATAACACAATGGTACTGGAAGTGTTGGGAATTTTTCTTTGTGTGTTTCAAAAAACTTCATCTGAAGCGTGTCTCTGATTATCTTTCTACTTGCTACTATCAAATTGTTTGGTATCCACGCTTCCCAAAAATCATTTAATGGAGTTTCTGAAATTATTTCACGCGCTATTTCACACTGGATTTTATCCGGTTGTAATCTGATTAGTTTCTTAAACTCAATTGTAACATCTGCTGATTTGGAATAATCACGCAATATTTAATTTTTAATTCTCCATGATCACCAACACTCTTCGGAATTTGTAAATTCAGCCACTGCTTCAGTATGTTTTACATCTATGTAAAATGAATCAGTGGCGACTCTAACCGCGGATTCAGGAAATCTATTTATCATCGATAACAAATTCATAGAAGCATAAGCTAGCATAGAAGCCCTTAAATATGTGTATTGGGGATTATCTCCATCTATGTAAGTAACAATTGTACCGAATGTTGTTCCATCGGACAAGAAAGCGTCTTTACGATTGACATATATACCTCTAAATGTTGCATCTGCGATTAAATCATATCATGATATCTCAGTTGCAAGCATCCATCCCTATTATATGAAATATATAACAACTCCTATTCGTTACGATAACGGGAGTTGGTTTTCTGAAAGGGGTTCTGAAGACGGTTGGCTCGCAATGGATCTAGATGGTGTCATATGATATTTCAATTCCGTAAATAATAGATATAAAGAATATCTAAATAAATTACGGCAGATCTTTCAAGAACATATTATCAATTTCAATATCAATTTATCGTTGAAAACCTCAGTTATCAAATACATGGAAATACTAAATCGAATCGCATATGATATGGAACTATTTATCACACAACCTATTCAAGTTGTATTAAATGCCGAAGATGGTTCCAAGAGAGAATTTGCAAAACGATTGAGTATACGCGTAGAAGATATTTCAACATTCAAATTTCCTTGGTAAAATGCAACGCAATTACGAAAATCAGTCATTGATGTCAACGATGAGTATTTTCCGTTGATACTCATCGCATGGAAAAAATAACATAACCACAAACAACCATCCTCAAACATAATAATGATCCAGATGGAGCAGGTAGGCATATTGCTCCTCAAAATGTGAATATATCCTCGGTGATTACAGTAAATCTAGTATGTGACGTTAAGTAAGTTACCAAATAAATCTCGAAAAATCAAATCAAGCCCAGCAGGGATATATTTTATATTCGTTTGCACCAACGGCTCCACCCGGATTTTTAATAATTGAGGAGCCAACAAATCCAGTGTATATGCGGTGTCATAATGATCATTAACGAGAATTAATTTTAAACTCACTGACTAGTCCAATAATTTGATTGACTTAAGGAATGAGACTTTACAAATTAGTCTGTATGTGAAATCCTACAAGATTTTCATCGTAAACGATTTTCAGTTTTGTCCGCAATAGATGTTGAATATGTTCTGTACAACAGTGTTCCAGATCAAGAGTCATATGTAAAAATGGTGGCATAGAAAATTATTTTTTTCATAAGTTCATGTGTTTACCATCTTTGAAGTTATCCAGTTATTATGTGATTTTGTTGTTGTTGCTTCTGCAATGCACATTTATTGAAATTACACAAGCAGGCGCATCAATCTTTGAGACCGACAAATTACAATATGGGATGTAACAACATTTATATGGACTATTTATAAAACCATTTAATATGTTCATATATTGCTGGGGGGAAGGGAAATGAAGTAATAAGCCTGTATAGTAGACTGAAATGCATATAAAATGACACTCATTATATTGTCACAAACACCTGAATCAATTGCATATTTGGTTGTTATTTGGACTAATAACCGGGTGCATACAGTAGTTTGCACCAGCCAGGGAGAACTCATTAGGCTCACACAGTCATGGGCTTTGGATGATGATAGTAGAGGTCCTTCCAGCTAGGGTGTCATATTACCATGGATAGAAACTATCCACATTTTGGGGGCCTGTCATATAAGCAATTAAGATTATCTACCTTGCATATGTTCTGCTTGTAATTAACAGTAATGTTTTGTTTAGATTGTCATTAAGTATATTAGTGATGAATAATACAAAAACTGAAACTCACACAATTTCCAAAGAAAACATGCTGGAAATTATCAGTACTCATTATGCAATGAAAAACAAATCGAGGCTGGTTTTAGCTGGTTGATGGTGAACAAATATGAATTTTAAATTGTGTAGCTGAAAACTTGCAGCTTGACCATCTTATTCGGCAGGTTCTTTCATTGGTTTCTCTTTCGTAAGCATCGATAAGAAGCACTTGCCGCTTGCTGCATTTGTTCGTCAATTGGTTTTGTTTGATCTTATGCGATCGCCGACAATGTACCTGTTATGCATGAGAAGAGTGAAAAGCAACAACAACAACTAAATCAGGTAAAATTCCAACAACAGAAAGAAGAAACGCCAGGCTTAAAACAATACAACTAACCCTGACAGCAGAAGAGAAATTTTACTTTGAAAGAAAAAGAAAGAATGAAGGGGGAAAAAAGATTAAAAAGACAAGAAGAGTATGATATGATGGAAATATCACTTGCTGGCCTACGACGAATGCCTAGATGAATATAATATATAAAGTCGGTAATTTTTGCTCATTATTGCTTGCGACTTTAGCAATCTTCACATCCTTATTATGTGCTTCTACCTTGCATTTTTTTCGATGGTGCCACTATTTTCGAAAATAAAACTATATATTTGAAGTATAAAATTAAAACTTCACGAAAGTGTATGTATGTGTGTGTGTGTCTTCATTTATCTCTGTCAGTACACCTAATATCTTTATACAAGAACGTATTCATAA
Organism: Unio delphinus; assembly: GCA_029339505.1. Taxonomy (NCBI): domain Eukaryota; kingdom Metazoa; phylum Mollusca; class Bivalvia; order Unionida; family Unionidae; genus Unio; species Unio delphinus. The sequence goes on along the minus strand of JAQISU010001242.1, from coordinate 3,664,855 downwards.
AGTCAAATAACTCACATTAATCTTAAACCTTTACCGAATTTGGTAAGCAAGATATAGGTTGTTTTTTGTTATGAAAAAATCGGTGTTTGGAAAACAACTTGTTTAAATTTGAAAGGAGGGAAGGGTAACGTTGTAATTTATAGATGAGATGGTTTACACAATGCGATTTGTGTGGATTTCAGCTGATTTTGGTGGATTTGGTTGTGGATTTGGGTGGATTTGAGTGGATTTGGGTGTTTTGTAACACCGACATTTAGTGAGCAGGAGATAGTCTGCATTCACCGAAGTACAACTACTATGCTGGAGAGATGTTAATAGTAGTAATTAATCTTAAAAGCGGGATATACAATTTGAGTAAAAAGTGAAGATGATACTGAATATGCTGACATGTTTATCAAAGACTCGATGTATACGTTGTTTTGTGATGAGAATCCAACGGGGATGTGAGTTTATCGTGTGAATGGACATGTCACTGACAATAATATCGCCAACTTGTCATTGCAAGATGAGTTTCAACCAAATTCGGTCTATGATCTTTACGATGCAAACGTTGTAGGAATTATCAACAAAAAAGTTGTTGGGAATATTAATAATCATGTTTATTTGAACACGATGGTTCGAGGAACTAATATTAATCATGTTTGTTATAGATCTCATAGGTTTATGTTGAGGTATTTCATGGCAATATTTCAAGTGGTTTTGTTATTGATCATCATAATAATAATACAACGGATAACCGTATGTGGACATACAACACAATTAATTTAAATATATGTGCTCTACATTCATTTCTCAGTACTGTGTGACAATAATTACAAATCTAAAATCTGATCTAAAATACTTTTAAAGATGAAATCATGGTGAAGTTCTTGTTAAAGGTTCACTGGCATGTTTTGAGAGGCTGCACTGTATACAGAGCAGCATGTGAACAGAACACAAATTTCACTTCCGGATCATCACCAAGACCTTATTACTCATTAAGCACTGTCGCCGAAATACACAAAGACAACCACTATCTGAGCTCCTATTCTCAGGAATAAACAATTACCTTAACATCCTTACCAACAGTGCTTAAATATAACTTTCTATCACCACCAAAATGAGAGTAAAAAAAATTTCTTTTAAAAGAATCAAACTACATTCCAAGGTACTGAAATGGAAATAATAATTGTTATGCAATTCCTGTCATGCCCAATTTTCTATGGTCAAATTTAGTCAAACTTTTCTTTATATTTACATGCCACACCTATTTCAACTTTATACATGAAGTCATTTTGAATTTCCTTGCAAACAATACATGTGACACATGTCAGAAAGTGTGTAATGCTCGTGTTCCACCCACAGCGTGCACGTTTTGGTCCAAGTGTGCTTGAGAAACCAAAAATATATTTGCTATATTTTCTTTACTTATAGGCATTTTTTAATGCATTAAGAGCTAATTGTAATACAAAATAAGGCCTGACTGAAAATGTGTTTGAAATTTAACAATATTGATTATAAAATTGTAATGGAAATTTAACTAACCATTTAAATTTTAAATTCAAAATTTGATTGCAAAATTAAGTTTTCATACAAGTTTTCAAACTCAGTTTGAAACATTTTAGACAGCAAAGTTGACCAACGAATGGTATTTAAAAGAAATGGTAGTTTGGGTCAGCATAACTAATAATATTTTTAACAGGAGTAGTGAAGCAACATAGAAGAGTGATTTTGGCAGCAAACCGAAATATGCTTGTCGAGGGGCATATGGGTGTTCACACTAAAGAAACAAAGACAAGTGCTATGTTCCACATTTATTGTGATACTTAGACAGTTATTTGTATAAGTAATAGCGCACTCAGATTTTAACTTCTGATGGGACCACTACCATGTTTTTTTTTAGCAAAGATGCATTCCATTTCAATGTCAATAACCACAAAAGGTGACAAAGGGAGAGGAAATACAGCTTCAAGGCAGGCTTTACCCTTCTGAGCAATGGATGGTGCTAATATCTCTCAATAAGACCCAAACCATGTCTTTGAGGTGCTATGTATCAGTGTGGTGATATGAACTAATCTTGGTCATTTATGGCATTACACTGCACATGTCCTTTATAATGAAACCATCCTATCACCACCTAACTACTGGAGAGCTTTCAAGCCGATCCAACTCTAACACTTTGTTCCAGACACCATGCTAGACCTGAAAAGATATAACATGTTTCACTTAATTCTAGAAAACAGTAAGCTCTAGGTAAATGAAGTCAAAAGGTGTTAGATATAGTGATTTCAAAATAACATTCAGGCTGCAAACATGGGAAAAAATATTAAACTTGAATTTTGTATAAGTTTGATTTTTTTCATGTATGTATTGGGATAAAAGGAAATGTCATCACAATCCATGCTTTATATTATGATAAAATGTTACAGAATAAAGATTATTTTTAAAACAATTGCAAAAACATTTGGGAAGAGAAAAAGCAAGAATAAACACATAATCCTTCAAAAGTACTATAGTACCTTAATACAAAATCTTTATAAAAAAATATTTGTTTGTTATGAATGAATTAACTAGTAAACCCTTCATATTACAGAATTGGAAAATCAAAAGAGAGCCACTCAGCCTTGATTATGTATTGTACATTTTTCACCAGCTTTGAATGCAAGACATCCTGCATTTTTTTGTTCATTGATGTAATTGTATGATCATGAATTGTGTTTTAGCTATCCAAGATTTTCTCATCTGTATTTTTGTGTGTGCCAGGAACCCAAGCTGTATGGGCTTTCTGACTCTAAATGAAGTAGATAGTGAAAGAGATAGTTGGAATTCTCAGTCACAAGGTAATTAGCCATTGAAACCACTCAAAAATGAGAGTTGTATTCTAAACAAGCAATTTAAGGTTACATGTTAACAACCCACCAGAAATTTGTAATACACTGTGCAGTGGAACAATCTGAGATTCTAGAGTAAATCTCTGCCAAGCAGAGAAGTAGTATTTGTTGTTGTGGATTATAAGCTGTCTATACAGCAAAGATTTTATGCCCATTAATTATAGTTTAAATACATATATACACTGTATGTAGATTCATGTTTACATGTATGACCATTTTAGAATGTGTTTTTCTTTTTTTATTTTAAAAGTTTTTACTTTAGTCTAAAAAAAAATATGTTATGGTTAGTTATTTACTTCTTTATAATTTCTTTTATAAGGACAAATAAAGTAGCCACAAGAAAATCATCGGATGAGTCTTTTCCAACTGAATCAAGGTGATTTCTATTATGATGTGTGTGTGTGTGTGTGTATATATATATATATATATATATATATATATATATATATATATATATATATATATATATATATATATACATATATACACACACACACCTAATATCATGATAATAAAAGATTGCTTGATCAGTTCTAATGGCTATCTGAGAGTATTTATGTTTTACTTGCACATGCATTTGAAGCTTTCTTGACTTATCCAACACAGATTCCAGTGTTATGTTTGTATTCATATACAGATTTACTTAACAAATTTGGAAGCAATTTAAAACTGTAAATTGAGTGTGTAAGGTATGTTCATATGCTAGTAATTTTGGCCATGGCATTTCATTATCCATTTTGGCTTATTTTAAATTAAGCATTTTTTGGTGATGATAATTTTGGTACAGTTTTTTCAGAAGTTAAATTAGTTAAGCATTTGTATTCATTTAATTTTTACCTTTCCATTGCATTTTATTTTCTACAGCCCATTCATCCATAATTTGTTAGATGGGTAACTCTCACCCAGACTGAGATTAGTAGGCATGTTTATATGCATGTGTAGATGATGAGTTTATCATTGCTTTGAATTGACCCTGCCTTCTATTTTTTTTACTTGCATGCAATACATTTTGGCTGCATTTTGTAAATGAAAAATCTTGTTACCCATGTAGTATGCTTAATAGCAGTTCATTTAACAGGATATTATGCAGGTGAAATCATGTGTTAATGCAGGGACCCCTATAATGTCTACACTATTGTAAATTTTGAATATATTTCTTGCATCATTTGCACAAATAACAAAATATTTTCTTTATTCTTACACTGTAGAAATCATAAGTCATGATTTTCTCTAAGTTTCAACAAATTTTATATAAAAAATAAAGGAATTCATAGTTTTACTGTCTGATAATTATTTTGTACTTGTTTTAAAATTTATTTACAGTTGAAGCTGAGATTTGATGGATCTCACTGATTCAGAGGATTGCAAATTCATTGTTATGGAATCCTCAACATGTAAGAATTGTTTTAGGAGTGTATATTAACCTCATGTAATAAGCTTACACGACTTTTAGCTCTTTAGGTCATATATCCCTGAAACATGCTTATGCAGTGACATGTCATCTGTCAAGCCATTAGAGCTAATTTGTTATTGCTTCTTTTCCCAAACTGGAAGGTTTGCTGAAACTATACACATATTTGTCGCAAGGTCTAGTTGGCCCAAAATGAAAATTGTGCCCTTTAGACATACATGTCATGTGGCTGCCATGGTGACAACCTTGAGAATATTATTGCTATGCTTTCTCAACAGCATGAACAGTTTTGCTGAAAATGGATTCTTCTCCAACCAATTTATTCATTTCTTTGAAACATATTGATTTACTGAAAATATTTTCATTGCTGGACCAAGAATTTACTTCAGTGTTAGAAGTGGAAATCACAAACCTTGAAAAACAAACATTTTCATTTGACCTATGAAACCAAAAAAAATCATAAAGAAACTGGAGAAAACCTAAATAGATAATGCAAACCTAAAATGTTTGTAAGCCTAAAAATTACCTTTAAAACTTTGACAACAAAAACTTAACCTAAGCTTTTTTAATTCAATTTCACTTCTAACCCTAAGGGGCCTCAAGTGGCCATGTGGTCTAAAGCGCTTACCATTATTGATCACTGCCATCTCACCACTGTCTGTGTGGGTTCGAGTCTCTGATTTGGCCAATGTGCGATGTGAGAAAGCATGCTAGTAGCTTCTTGTGGGTTGGTTGTTCTTTCCGGGGTTTTCCCAGGTTCTTCCTCCACCATTAATACTGGCTGCCATATATAGCCTATCTTGTGCTGAAAAATGGCATTAAACCATACTACAACAAAAACAACAACAACTTCTAACTCTGTTAGTAATATATATATATACGTTAAGTTATTGAAAATTGGATTCAGCTTGTTGAAGTTATGATTTTCATGTGTTATATAGTAATATTGTGTGGAATTTTTGCTATGAAACTACACCTACTCATTTAAAAATATCCATTGGTATTAAAGTTCAAAATTGTACTCCACTGACATCCAGTACAGCTGCCATGGTAACCATCTTGAAAATCTTTTCACCTTCCCAGCTACTGTTATTTGTGATATTAAAGGCAGTTAAGTTGTATTCCTTGCATCCAGTAACCCCTCAGATATTTGTAAAATGAATTGTCCTCTTGTTATTACATATTTTTAAAACTTTAACCCTGAGATCTTCTTGTAAATATTTTCAGTGATTGACAAATGATTTATTATTATAATTGACAGTTTATTAAAAATTGATTTATAATTTTTGTTTGCTAATAAGATTTGCATATGTTGTATATTAATATTGTGTGCATTTCTTGTGATCAGGAAAATTATGTTGCAAAATTTGAAGTGCAAATTATAATTGAATTGATAACAATGAGAAATCAAAGAGCAAATTTAACAAACTTATTCTCATTGGTAAACAATAAGTGATTTGATATAGAATCATTAGCTGCATTAAGCTTATTTACTTTGTTCTGAATTAATGCTGTATGTACTAAACCTTAATTTCCTGTAGGTAGGTAGGTAGGTAGGTATGTAGGTATTAGTGTATAGTATCAAGTCCAAACAATAATGCCTTGATAGTGCCAATTAACATTTTTAAACTTTTAAAAAAATGTATCAGTCTGTCTTATGAAGAAGTTTAGGATTTAGCTGTTCTTGAAACATGTATGCTTATTATGTCTACTGATTAACAGGAATAAATAAAAAAAATGATTGGTTTGAGTTGGAGAAGATAATGAAAACAAAAACAAAAGAAAAAGACAAACAATATCTCATTAAGTGTAAGGGATATGGGAGCCATTGCCTGGGAACCAGAACATAGTAGAAAACCTGAAAATTACTAGAAAAGGATTAACATCAATACTTGTACTATACCACTTTCCTTCAGTGTTGATATCATTTCTTATCATCAGAAAGGGGGTCATTTTTACCAAAACTATTCAGAGACAACTTTATTATCTACCTATTCATTGTTATATAGGTACAAATTAGTACTACGTCAAGCCAATTTTAGCATTAAATCTGGATTGATAGGACTGTATATAGATGGGGCTTAATATTAAAATAATGCAAGATAATTTATTACATTTTTATTTTTATCACCTGAGAGCTAGATTAGTTAGTATTTATTTGTTCAAGTTTTTTATATTGTTTCTCAAAAAAATGATTGCAGTCGGATGAATTTCTTTCCTTTTTCTATTTATTTCTTGTACAGTATGTACATATCTTGGCAATGTAATAATGCCTAAATAATTATGTCCATAGCATCTTTTTGATAACTGAAATTGAATGACTTCATATTTTTCCCACATTTCAATTTTAAACATTCAATGGCAGAACCGAAACACACTTGCAAATGTCAACACACTGCTCTGTCACTGCTGAAATCCAAAGTACTTCATGTACAATTGGCACATAAATCCAGTCCATAATCAAATCTTTTTTGTAGAAACAATGAAAATACAAAAATCCATTCATTCTAGATCAAAAGGGAAAGTTGTTGCAATGCACATTTTTTCATAATATGACTACAAATTTCAATTTTAAGTACATCAAAATGCCATTTTCTTTTCCTAGTGCACGATGGTTCAATTTTATCTGGGTGGAGCTAAGTGCGCATAAATAATGATGTTGTGTACCGATGAATATGTGCTTGGGTATTTTTAGTTTTTTTTTTAATACGGCATACATTCAGTTACTTTGTTTCATGTAGTGTATTTTTCTTTACATAATTAAGGCTTAGGTAGAATAAGCAAATTAGCAAATTAATACAAAGGTTACTGCATTTGTATGGAAAAATATGAACTCATTTTGTCAGATGGACATACTGCACTCCCAAGGGAGGTAACCTATAACTGTTAATTAATGCTAATTAAATCAAAAATGAAGTATCCTGCTTGTAATATTGTGTATTCAGAATATGAACTATACAAACTGGACATTGAAAGTAGCCTAAATCCTGCAAGATGACAATATTATATCTAAATGCAGTCAATACTAACATAAGATCATATATATAAAGCCTACCAGTATATTGTATACCAGTATATTGTATACCAGTATATTGTGAGGCAGATTAATGTCAGTTGCAATAAAAGTTGTTGAATATGTTGTCAATATGTTGGAAGACTTTAAAAAGATTCACCAAATAAAGTTGAGAAAACTTATCTATATCCATCTTGGCATATAATCTTAATGTCACTTTTGTGAAGGAGAATCTGTGGATTTAATTTTAAAAACTGATGGTATGTTATGTATGGGAAAAAAAAGATGTTACTTTCCAGTAATAACTTTCTTGTTTAGGAACAATGTTGCTTAGAACATGCATTTTGGTGTTGGATCAAGGACACACTTTGCATATTCCTTTTTCTTTTTTCTTAGAAGCTACTTTGCATATTAAACTTTAACTGATGTTTAAGCTAGCACAGTTTAATCTTTGCTAGATGCTTCAATATTAAAATTCATTGCTGAAAAATCGATTTATTTGTATTGAAAGTGTCACAAGTGAATGAACATATGCAATAAAATAATGAAATGGGAATAAATTTTGTTTTTACAATGTTATTGTTTTTCATGCCTTGTTTGTCTTGCCTGCTTTAAAGAAAGCATGACTTAACATAGATAAGGCAGATTTTTTCTGAATGCTCATAATTCTCATACCTTTGGGTTGACAACTCTCATAATGTAGAATCTAAGAAGACCTTTAATAGCCAGTCTCTTCCTAGGACTCGGTCAGTGTTAAAGCCATTTGAACATCTTAATTAAATAGGAAACTTTGGACTTATTTTAAATTCTGATAGTGCGACCTTGTTGAAGGACTTGAAGCTTCAACTGTGTGATATCAAAATTGTCCTTTTGGCAACTGTCAGTGAGAGACTGAAAAATGTGAAAACTAGTGTGAGGTGGTCAAACATTATTGGAATAAACTTTTCTGGATCTGGTATTTTTCTAATTCCTATGATTTATTATTAGATGAGCTTAAACAGTACAAGGAATGAGGTGAAAATAATTAAGGTAAATTAAATATTATTTTCTAGAGTACCTAAAACTCGCAGAATCTTATCACAAAATAATGTTTTAAAAGTACTGAAATTAGAAAATAAAATAAGGGAATGATGCTCTTCAAAATATTACAGGTCATGCATTTATGTATTTCTTGCATAGTCTTTCATTGTATGCACAGACTAATAAATGCTGAACTCTCCAGCGAGGTGTGTTTTAAAATTTTTTTTATCTACCTAACAGTAGACTGCCACCATAAATTAATCCTTGACGCCCGTACACCAATCCGGCCCTTTAATATTAGTATTATATTACATCAACACTAGTCCTACAGTGTAAGGCATATCTCCTGATGTATTTAGGGTATAATAGACTTTTTAGATACAAATAATACAAATCACTCCCCTCCCAAAAATGATATGCTTAGACTTTAGTCTGTCAGTGACTCTCTCTCTCTCTCTCTCTCTCTCTCTCTCTCTCTCTCTCTCTCTCTCATTAAAAAAAAAAAGTTTGTTATTTTTCTCAAATATTGACATGCAGTGTAGATATTTCTAAATTAATGCCAGATCATTAAACTGAATACGAATGTGAAGTGTACTGATTTTGAATTTATTTTCTCTCTCTCTCACACGCGCACAACTCACACTAATGACCACAAAAATTCTGTGTTGTTTCATGACACAACAGTGATGAAAAAACAACATACAGGTTAGTTAGTTCTAATGCAACTGAGGTAAAATGCTTTCACAGGAAGAAGAGCTGAATCAGGATGACTATGATTATAACAATTTCTATTCTTGTCATATGCAAATAGAGGCAGTTGAAATGTTTCCAGATGTAGGGGCATGTCATTTGTTTAAATGCAACAATGTATTTGGTGCAATGTAATCTGGGCGAAATGTCTGAGTAGGGTCAGATTCTGAATAAGAATTGCAGGCTTTATAGCTGGGTCAATTAATTAGACCTGTTTAGTAATGAATATACAGTTTATTATAGGCTTTGTTTGAAACAAGGTCATGGTGTTGATAGATTCCTTGACCTAATGGCCCAAAGACTGAATAATAACGCTGAAAAACATTAGGTGTGAACAACTTGATAAAAGCAGATTTATCGAAAGCAAACACACTGAAGAAAAGAGGAGACAAATTTGTGCTAAGGAAGTTTATAAAAATGGATTTTAATTCATAATCCTAATCAACTTACATTAGATTTATACAAGTTTCACATTTATTAAATGCTTACAAAGATGAGGACTAACTTTCTGTGACCAGGTGTTACTTACAACATTTCGTTCCTTCAAAATACTAACTCGTTCCCTCAAAATCATATTTAGTTCCCTCAAAATAATAATTTGTTCCCTCAAATTGTCAATTCATTGGCATTGTTCCCTCAAAATAATAATTTGTTCCCTCAAGTTTGCATTTTATTCCCTCAAATTAATAATTCATTATTTCTTCTGCTTGTGGTTTCAGTCTGTTCAACATGATCTTCAGCATCTCCTTACCAGCATGGCTGATCAATATGATAGTTTTGTTATTTTGGCACAGCTGGAGATTACTTTTTTTTGCGGAGTGTTATAATCAGTGACTGGGTCCACTGTGCTGCCCATTCACCTGTCTGCCAGATCTTGTTGCAGATTTTTGTTATTAGCTCTATCACTGATACCCACCCCCATTCTGGATAAGTTCAGCTGGGAATTGTTGTCTGCTCCAGCTGCCTTCCCATTCTTCAGTGCTCTCATTGCTGACTCCACCTCTTCTTTGAGAATTGGAAATCATCATCATTTGTGGAGTTTGTAACTTCAATCACCTCTGGGTCTCCTGTGGATGGATGGTTGTCGAGTTCTTTACTCAGTACATCTATCTGCAATGTTGCTTGCTTTCTGTGAGGCATTTTCCTTTTTCATCTTGAATGGTACTTACTCTTGGTTGCTTCTGTCTGATAAGGACTTTCACAATTTGAATGCCTTTTTGCTGTTTTGCTGTTATTCTGTATCAGTTGCTCTCTATTTCTGTGCACTTTTGTCCAATCCAATCTTTTTGCTTTCTTCAAGTTGTTTCCTGATTTTCTTGTTTATTTCTTGGTACTCCATTGCCACTGTTGTGTGTCTGGTGTTTTTGAGGTCTCTTCAGGCATCACACAATATCAAAACCTCTTCTATAACCCAGGTTTTTTTCTTTGGGTGATGGAGGCCAATGATGTCCTTGGCAACTGTTGTCATGACTGCGTTGAAAGGAGTGGAGCAAATTTTCCTCCGTTTGTGGTTTGGAATGACTTGCGGATGTTAGGGTCCTTCAGTTGTTCAAGGTTGAGTCTGATTTTCTTTGACTTGTTAATTTTCTTCAACCTCACTTGGACGTTCATATTCATGAGGTCATGATCAATCCAACATCAGGTGACTTGGGAATGTTTTTGTTCTTTGCTCCACTGATGCCAGATCAGTAATGGTTTTGAAGCAGTATGTAGTCAGTCTGGTTATGATGGGTTCCATTTAGTGCATGCCATGTGCATCATCGTTAATCTTTATGGTGGCCCAGGGTGTTGGCTAGTACCAAGTTTTTAAAGCTTGTGAACTCGAGCAGCGGTCTCCCTCTTTCATTGGTAAGCTCATTAAGGTCCACAGTGATCATCCCAGTATTTAAGAGCATCTTTGCCAACTATGGCATTCCAGTCTCCTTGGATGATGATGATGTCTTTTTTACTTACCATATTTTGAATACCCTGGAGTTTGTTGTAAAACTCCTATTTCTTCATCATCATGATCAGTAGTTGGAGCATAGACTTGGATAATTGTGATGTTTCAGACAAATGGAGAAGATTCTACTAGATATGGGGCGACATTTAAGCACAGATTCCTAGATGGCTTTGTTTACAAGGAAGCCTACTCCATTTATGGACTTGTCCAACTCTCCACTATAATAGAATATATGTCCATTTTCAGTTTGGTGTTCTCCTAGGGCTTTCCATCTGACTTCACAGAATCTCAGGTTGTGCTACGTGTAGTGTTCCATATCATGTGTCAAATCTTGGAATCTTCCAATTTGCACCATATTTCTGATGTTCCAGGTGGTGATGGCATAACTGTCTTTCATTCAGATTTTATGCAAAGTACCAGTAGCACACTTGTCACCTCCGTCCTGGTGGAAAACAGCAGGTGCGATCCTTGTTGACCTGGGCAACAACCGATTCAGTATGGTAATGTCAGATTTGTCCAACATCATCAGTGTTTCTTGGGCAAGAATCATCTGGCAGAATGCATTCCTCTACAGACCAAGGAGCTAACAGAAAGGGATATAGTACATTGTCCAGCTGCTTTAGGGTGTCCACTCTGGATTTTAGGGATTATTCCCTTAGCATTTGGCCAACCAAAGCCAACCTGCAGGGCAGCAGGAGACTTGTGTATGGGCGAGTGCATCCATTTCCCGAGCAGATAAAGCATCTACAACTGCCCAATATCCTTCTATACTGTGATATATCTTCCCACACTGTTATTATTGTGGTGTATCTAGTTCTGTACTGTTATTTATGTGGTAAGTCTCCTTCTACATTGTTAGTAATGTGGTATATTCCTTTGTCACTGTTATTAATGTGGTGTATCTTATTTTACATCATTATTAATATGGTAAATCTCCTTCTACATTATTATTAACATTATATCTCCTTCTACATTGTTATTAACAGTATATCTCCTTCTACATTGTTATTAACAGTATATCTTCTTTTACATTGTTATTAACAGTATATATTCTCCTTCTACATTGTTATTAACAGTATACACTATTATTAATGTGAGATCCTTCTACACCGATATAAATCTGGTATATCTCCTTCAACTGTTTTAATAGTGGTAATTTATCAGTATAACACTGTTAATAATGTGAGTTCCTTCTACACCGATATAAATGTGGTATATCTCCTTCAGTTGTTTTAATAGTGGTAATTTATCAGTATAACACTGTTTTTAATAGTGGTAATTTATCAGTATAACACTGTTTTTAATAGTGGTAATTTATCAGTATAACACTGTTTTTAATAGTGGTAATTTATCAGTATAACACTGTTTTTAATAGTTGTAATTTATCAGTATAACACTGTTTTAATAGTGGTAATTTATCAGTATAACACTGTTTTTAATAGTGGTAATTTATCAGTATAACACTGTTTTAATAGTGGTAATTTATCAGTATAACACTGTTATTGATGTGGTATCTCCATCTAAGCACTAATTATTGCTATCTTCATGCAATGTGCATTTGTTATACTCTCATTAAGAGGGCCTCAAGGGAGAATAGTCCTTGACTAATGAGTCACCCTCTATAAATAAAGCATTATTATTATTATTATTATTATTATTATTATTATTATTATCTAAACTGTTATTATATTGATATATCTGTTTCAACACTGTTATGAATGCAGTATCTCAATCTACATTGGTATTAAATACATTGGTATTAAAGTGCATGGTATAGATCCTTCTAACATGCTATGAATGTGGTGTATCTCTTTCTACAATTATTAATGTTGTATATCTGCTTCTACAGTGTTATTAATATTGTATATCTCATGCTACACTGTTATTAATGTGGTATATCTCATTATACACTGTTATTAATGTGGTATATCTCATTCTACACTGTTATTAATGTGTTATATCTCATTCTACGCTGTTATTAATGTTGTTTATCTCTTTCTACAGTTATTAACATTGTATATCTGCTTCAACACTGTTATTAATTTGGTATATCTCATTATACACTGTTATTAATGTGGTATATCTCATTCTACACTGTTATTAATGTGGTATATCTGATTCTACACTGTTATTAATGTGGCATATCTCATTCTACACTGTTATTAATGTGGCATATCTCATTCTACACTGTTATTAATGTTGTGTATCTCTTTCTACAGTTATTAATGTTGTATATCTCATTCTACACTGTTATTAATGTGGCATATCTCATTCTACACTGTTATTAATGTGGTATATCTCATTCTACACTGTTATTAATGTGGTATATCTCATTCTACACTGTTATTAATGTTGTGTATCTCTTTCTGCAGTTATTATTGTATATCTGCTTCAACACTGTTATTAATGTGGTATATCTCATTCTACACTGTTATTAATGTGGTATATCTGATTCTACACTGTTATTAATGTGGCATATCTTATTATACACTGTTATTAATGTTGTGTATCTCTTTCTACAGTTATTAATGTTGTATATCTCATTCTACACTGTTATTAATGTTGTGTATCTCTTTCTACAGTTATTAATGTTGTATATCTCATTCTACACTGTTATTAATGTGGTATATCTCATTCTACATTGTTATTAATGTGGTATATCTCATTCTACACTGTTATTAATGTGGTATATCTCATTCTACACTGTTATTAATGTTGTGTATCTCTTTCTTCAGTTATTAATGTTGTATATCTCAGTCTACACTGTTATTAATGTGGTATATCTCATTCTACACTGTTATTATTGTTGTGTATCTCTTTCTACAGTTATTAATGGTGTATATCTGCTTCAACACTGTTATTAATGTGATATATCTCATTCTACACTGATATTAACATTGTATATCTCCTACACTGTTATTAATGTGGTAAAACTCCTTCTACACTGTTATTAATGTGGTAAAACTCCTTCTACTCTGTTATTAATGTGGTATATCTCCTACACTGTTATTAATGTGGAATATCTGCTTCTAAACTGTTATGAGTATGCTATATCTCCTTCTACACTATTATTAATGTGGTAGATACTTTCTATGCTGTTACTAATGTGGCATATCTTCCTCTACACTGTTATTAATGTGGTATATCTCATTCTGCACTGTTATTAATGTGGCATATCTTCCTCTACACTGTTGTTAAAATGTGGTATATCTTCCTCTACACTGTTGTTAAAATGTGGTATATCTCTTGCACTCATTTTAATGTTGTATCTCTCTTTCTACGTTGTTATTAATGTGTTATATATCCATTTACACTGTTTTTAATATGGTATATCTTTATGTACACTGTTGTTAAAATGTGGTATATCTCCTACACTGTTATTAATAAGATATACCTCCTTCTACACTGTTTTAATGTTGTATGCATGATTATACACTGTTATTAATGTGGCATAATTCCTTCTACATTGTTTTTTAATGTGGTACATCTCATTGTACACAGTTTATTTATGTGTTAGATCTGCTTCAACAGACCTTTTCAATATACTCAACAGAGTGCAGTACTGGAGTCACAGTACAAGGGTTATGGGTTTGATCCCCACCCAGGTTAGTCTGGGTCAGCTAAAATATATATGGTATAGGTGCTTATAAGCTTCCATTTCCTGTGCATGATATAGTAATGTGTGGAGAAAGCCAACAATAACACCGAGCAACTGTAATAACTTGCTGTAAATTTGAGGCTAAACACAAAATAGTCAACAGTGCAAAGGTGTTATGATTTTTCAATCATGCTTTCAAGTCTGTGTCAAGCAGGATGTTAAAAATATTGAGAAAATAGTAACAATCTAATGAGCATAATGTCTGGTTTTGTTTCCTAAGAAAAAAATTAAATTCAGACTGATCTCACCATTTGGAATGTCAGAAATGTTTTATTATAAGCCTTTTTTATGGTTGAAAATTTTCTTAGGTTGGCAGACAAAAAGTAGAATTACGGTAGCTTTGAAATAGAAAAAATTATATATTTTCTTGTAGGCCTTATAGCTTTTTTAAACTCATATACATTTTGATAATACAAGCAAATTCACTTTGTGAAACATGATAAAGTAACTGAACCCTTACTTTGATTTTGTAGTATAATCATTAGAGTGTGATGGGACATCACTTGGGGTTTATCGGGTAATTGACAATTTAGTGATAAAATGGGTATTTATTGAATATAATTTAAAGGTTTTACAAACTTATAACCCACCCAGTACTACAGGAATTAATGAAGCATTACAAAATTTACATATATATGAAGTAATATATGGCATGTGAACTTGATCACTAGATTTTATTTACTAATTTTATATAGAGACTTAAATATTATCACAAATGTACGTAAGCCATTATTAAAACCATTTACCAGTTGAATGCTTTTTTAACCTTCTTAAATGGTGTAAATCATTTGTGTCCAGATTGATTGTAATAATTAAATGTGTCACAAGGTATGGTTGAAAATGACTGCATTCATCAAAATTCTTGTGGCATACTTAACCTATTTTACAATTATACTGTAAATGTATACTGTATACTGTAAATGTATACTGTAAATGTATACTGTATACTGTAAATGTATACTGTATACTGTAAATGTATACTGTATACTGTAAATGTATACTGTAAATGTATACTGTAAATGTATACTGCATACTGTAAATATATACTGTAAATGTATTCTGTAAATGTATACTGTAAATGTATACTGTAAATGTATACACTGTATACTGTAAATGTATACTGTAAATATATAATGTAAATGTATAATGTAAATATATACTGTAAATGTATACTGTAAATGTATAATGTAAATGTATACTGTAAATATATACTGTAAATGTATACTGTAAATATATACTGTAAATCTATACTGTAAATGTATAATGTAAATGTATACTGTAAATGTATACTGTAAATATATACTGTAAATGTATAATGTAAATATATACTGTAAATGTATAATGTAAATGTATACTGTATATGTATACTGTAAATATATACTGTAAATGTATAATGTAAATCACAGCTTTTGTGAGCATAACAATTTTGTCAATTTAGTAAGGAATCAAATTTCAGCTGACAATGTATGCATATTATATTTTTGTTAACATAGAAATTAGTACTGTAGTAACATTCAAGGATGATGACTAGAGAATTTTCAACCTGACAAAGCACTCAGCATTGATTTAGCAGGATGTCACTGTTACTGCTGTTTTATTTTAAGAACATGACAAAATTGTAATCAGTAAGATATAAATTGTATGCCCCACTGGTAATTTGCAGAAATTTTGTTATAATATGTAAAAAGAATGCCATGACCTCGAAATTAACAGTCATCTTTGACATATATAAAGAGCAAGTCCTCTACAGACTTTGGTCAAGGTATGGAGTCTTGTACTAAAGTTATTATGCAGAAATCAATAACTGTGACCTTGACATTTGTTATTTTGAACCCCAAATTGGTCTTAGTGTTCAGGTGCATTATGCTATGGCAGATCAGGATCTTTATTGTTTCCAATTTGACTTGATATATAAGCAAGTAAACATGGTACTCAAAAATAAGTAACCCCTTACAAAGATGAAAAAGACCATTATCAAAAAATATTGACTGCATGTTCACAGAATAATGATCAATCACTGATGTTACTGTTTCTAAAAACAGAAAATCCTTCAAACAACTTCTTCTCAAAGACCACTCATCAACAGTAATGGTATTGATATTAACGTAGCTTTAATACTTTTTCAGTCCTATTGCGATGATATCTGCTCGTCTGCTCCGGTGGCCTATTGGGAGGTCGTTGGTTTGATCCCCGGCCAAGTCATACCAAAGACTTACAAGAATGGTACTAACAGCTGCCTCGCTTGGCACTCAGCATTAAGAGGTTAGTGCTAGGACTGGTTGGCCTGGTGTCAGGATAATGTGACTGGGTGGGACATCATGCTACATGTCTGCGGCATGCATGATGCCTCCATGCTAGACATCATTATAAGGTGCATCACTGCAGACATTGTAGCAATATAACTAAAAAATTCTTAAAGCTATGTTAAAAATCCTAATCACACTAATCCTAATCCACCAGATTTTAATATTGATGAAAGTATTGACAGGTTACAACCTGAACTTCACAACTACATGTTTAGAGACTTCATTTAGAATTAAATGTGAATCTTTAGCACTCTCAGTTTTTGGTGAAGATTATCAAGCTTGTTCTAGTGGCAGCTGATTAACTATTTCTAACCTATCTGTAATTATAATGATTTAATCTCTGTACATATATCAGTTAGAATTAATTAAAGTAAATAATTTTGAATGTGCTATGTTAAATCACATGGTGTAGAGACCAAAAATTGCACATAATAATAATAGCAATATTTTAATGTTAAATTTCATTGTTTTAAAACATTATCAAATCAGAATTGATACTCAGCCAAATAGAGTACCTTGCATGATTGCATCTTTTTCTAGAAAGAGACATTTTTTAATATGACCATTCACTTTCTGGCATCATGACAGTAATCCAATGATAGGATTACAGCTTTACATTTTCTAATTTGTTTACATACCTGTAATAATATTGTATATTGATTAGAGATAATTTTCTTGATTGCTTTCTTTGTATTTGCCTAAAAGTGAGTGGTTAGAGAACAACTTTGGCCTTACAGTGTCTCAGATTACACAACATTGCACTGTCCTACATGTTTCTTACCTTCATATTCATATTATAAGCTATATGTTGCATCACATAATACATGTATTAGGCTTTATATGAATTGTCTATTGTCCTTAAGGTATTTGACAAATAGTTTTTGAAAACATTACTTTTAAAGAGGAACTTTCTAGACAGTGTAGAACAATAAGTTCTTTTCTGTCTTTTTTTGGATACAAGTTGTGTGAGGAAAAAAAGGTGGAAAATATCTTGTTGGTCAAGACAAAGAGATGTCCACCATTTTTAACTCCATTCTTCAGAGTGTCATTTATTTATGCATATTACATTCAGTTCTGATTGGCAATTATTGTTTAAGTACAAGGTAAAACAATATCGACCAATTAGAACTAACTGTACTTATTTGCTGCATGACATATCAGAAGTAATTATCCACCAATTAGAACTAACTGTACTTATTTGCTGCATGACATATCAGAAATAATTATCCACCAATTAGAACTAACTGTACTTATTTGCTGCATGACATATCAGAAGTAATTATCCACCAATTAGAACTAACTGTACTTATTTGCTGCATGACATATCAGAAATAATTATCCACCAATTAGAACTAACTGTAGCTTATTTGCTGCATGACATATCAGAAGTAATTATCCACCAATTAGAACTAACTGTAGCTTATTTGGAATCACATCACAATTAATACTTCCAGTTCAGTACCCACGAATGTAGTTCCAGTCTATTTTTAGAACATTTTTTCCTCTCTCATTTTGGTGGTGATAGAAGAGTTATATTGATGCATATTTGGTAGGGATTTAAAGGTAATTGTTTATTCTTGAGAATGTGAGCAGAGAGGGTGGTTGTCAGTGTGTAATTTGGCGAGAGTGCACATGGAGTAATAAGGCCTTGGTAATGATCCGGAAGTGAAATATGTGGTCTGTGTACATGCTGTTATGTTTACAGTGCAGCAGCTCACCAAAATGCCGGTCAACCCTTGACAAGAATTTCACCGTGAAGTCATCTTTGGGGGTATTTTAGATTTTCATATGATTTGTATTGATTGTCACACTGTGGAAAGGTCAGTGCTGAGAAATATATGTAGAGAACATATAGTAAAATTAATTGTGGTGTATGGCCTGTACAGGCAGTTATTATTAAACTTTAAATTGCTATAAAATTTTTATTATTAATGATCAACACATGAAATTTGAAGGCGTTATATATATTAACATTTAAAATAGAAAAATGACATTAAAATTTAAAAATTGATTTTATTTTTTAAAATTTTAATAATTTTTTTTAAAAAAATTAAAAAATTAAAATTTGCCCCTTAAAATGCACATAGATAATATTTTTGGAAATTATATCAAATGATATCAGCATGTTTATACTCCTACACCATATACAAGCTACAATGATGGATATTTGTAAAATTTTGTCAGAGAAAATATCTTTGTAAGTCAAAATGAGTCATACATTTAAAATGTATGAGAGACAGATTCTATTTTGTATTGCTCATTCAAACTATTTATTAGGGGTCCAATCAGTTAATTTATGTGTTTATGATGGGGTGACTTCCTGAGTAACACATATCTGCTTATATAGCCTTTAGTAATTGTTAACAAATATAGTTACAGGGTGTTTAGTGAGAGGACAGCGATGCAAATTTTATACTAGAACCTACTCAAGTTCTCTACTAAATCAGTTTAAACTTTCTGAGAATGAAATGCAGGCTGAAGGAATAAAATATACTTTCCACATGTATATTTACCCTTGGATGTATGAAAACAGCAAAATGATGTAAGTTGAACACAAAATGCATTCAATTTTATTGTTCAATTTGGTTAAGATATTGATTAGTGAAGTGCGGCATTGTGGCCTGTATGATGTTATGTGAATTCTAATGATCCATCTTAATTTATGCATTGTTAATTACTAATAATATTTGTTAACTGACACTCTAAAGATTGCATAAGATATATTCAAACATATATTTTGAGTTTAACTGTGTACAACTGATCTTAGCATGGTTACATATCCCACATGAACAAATATTCACATATTTTAGAATGTTTGGGATCCAAAGTTCACATTCAGTATATCATATAGGCTGACAATGTACCTACAGTGAATCTGTAAGACACATTTCTGGCTGTGTGCACTAAATGTATCCCAAAATGTTATTTTCTTCATTAATATGCCCATGTATGGTAACATATTTCAATTCAGTACTTGGATAGAGTGCGGTATTGTAATATCAGCTGATATCTGATTCTATTGAACCATTGAGGTTAATAATTGGTATAAAACGTCCTTACAAATACACTTTAAATGTTCAAACAGATCATTGGAATTATTTTTGCACATTTGATCATAACAATTACATTGTATATGTCCCACATATGCAAATTTCCATTCTTGTTTACAAGTTTTGGGGATCAGAATTTCACATTTAGTTTATGATATAGGATGTATTGGTACCTGTAGTTGATATGTGTGGCCACATTTGGCTGTATTCTCTTGCAATATCCAGAATTGTTATTTCCCTCATGAATAAGATTGCTTATAGTAATATGTTCTTTATTACTACATTGTCGCTTTACTTTCCTGTATACTGGCATGTACTAATGTTTCCACCAATGATCAAACCTCACCGTCCCCGCATTTCCTTAAAGTTTGTGATGCATAGTCTACCTGATTAGTTATTTAACCTGTAAATGACCAGATATGCTTATATAAACTTCATATACTTTTAGGATGAATTTATTACTTTAATACATGACTATTACTTCACATTTCTGAGTGTCACTCTGTCAAGTTTAATATTTATTTCCTATGCTTGCAGCCTGAATGTTATTTGGAAATCACTGTATCTAACACATTTTAACTTCATTTGCATACATCTTACTGTTTTCTAGATATAAGTGAAACATTTTATATCTTTTCAGGTCTAGGCTGGTATCTAGAACAAAGTGTAAGTGGTGGATCTGCTTGGAAGCTCTCCAGTAGTCTGGTGGTGATAGCAAGGTTTCATAAGGACATATGCAGTGTACTGCCATAAGTGATCATTATATCACCATACTAATATACAGCACCTCAAGGACATGGCTTAGATCTTCATGAGAGAGATTAGCACCATTGTTTAGTAAGGTAAAGCCTGCCTAAAAACTGTATTTTCCTATCTTATTGTCGCTTTTTGTAGTTATCGACACTGAAATGTAATGCAATTTTCCTATAAAACATGGAAGTGGTCCCATTAGATGTTTAAATCTGAGTGCACTATTAGTTATACAAATAACTGCCTAAATACCTGACACAATAAATATGGAACATAGCACCTGTTGTTGCTTCTTTAGTGTGTACACCTATATGCACCTTGACAGGCATATTGCGGTTTGTTGCCAAAATCACTATGAGTCATGCTACTTCACTACCCCTGGGACAAATGTTCTCAGTTACACAGACCCAAACCACCATTTATTTTAAAGACCATTGATTGATCAACTTTTGTGTCTAAACTTTGACAAAATCTGTTTTCAAACTTTTATGAAAATTTAATTTTTCAATAAAATTTAGTTTATAAATTTAAATGTTTATTTAAATTTCATTTAAAATTTTAATTGATCAAAATGTATAAACTTTAAACATATTTTCAGACAGGCCTTATCTTGTAGTACAATTAGGTTTTTACAGAATTGAAAAAGTCCTATACTTAAGGAAGATATAGCAAATTTAGTTTTGGTTTCTCAAAAGCACATGAATCAGCACTTGCACCCTGTGGAACACCAGCACTACACACTTTCCAGCAGGTGTCACATGTCTTGTATGCAAGGAAATTCAAAAAGACTTCATGTATAAAGTTCAAATAGGTGTGGCATTCAAATATAAAAGTTTTACTAAAATTTGCCCCAACAAGTTGGGCCTGTCAGGAATCACATCACAATTAATACTTCCAGTTCAGTACCCACGAATGTAGTTCCAGTCTATTTTTAGAACATTTTTTCCTCTCTCATTTTGGTGGTGATAGAAGAGTTATATTGATGCATATTTGGTAGGGATTTAAAGGTAATTGTTTATTCTTGAGAATGTGAGCAGAGAGGGTGGTTGTCAGTGTGTAATTTGGCGAGAGTGCACATGGAGTAATAAGGCCTTGGTAATGATCCGGAAGTGAAATATGTGGTCTGTGTACATGCTGTTATGTTTACAGTGCAGCAGCTCACCAAAATGCCGGTCAACCCTTGACAAGAATTTCACCGTGAAGTCATCTTTGGGGGTATTTTAGATTTTCATATGATTTGTATTGATTGTCACACTGTGGAAAGGTCAGTGCTGAGAAATATATGTAGAGAACATATAGTAAAATTAATTGTGGTGTATGGCCATTTGCTGCATGACATATCAGAAATAATGCATCAGAAAACTTGATCCAGCTAAATACAATGCAACAGATAGGCCTCCCACAAAAATGGCTGTTAAATAAACTTTAAAGTTGTCCATGGGAAGAAGATTGGAATGTCAGCCATTTACAGTGATCTTTGTAATCAGGGGTGGGTATAAAATGCAAAAAGGACTTACAGTCTAAGAAAAGGACCAAGGATATTTACTAAATTTCAGTCAATATTTATATTTCACAAAAGAAATTATTTTGTATTGTAACTGATTGACATAGTATTTAGTAATTTTCTTATTCATATAAACTGTTAACAATGGACCCTTTTTTTAAAACTGGTCCTTTTTGTGTAATGAACTCACAATCTGCAAAAAGAACCCAGCATGATTTTATTAATATTTTCAATTAGTATTTATATTTCATAAATGAAAATAGTGTACTAACTCATTTTCATAGCATTTAATATTTTCTTTTAATATTAAGTGTTACCAATGGGTCCTTTTCATTCAACAGGTCCTTGTCATCAAAGAACTTATCATCTGTGAAAATGACCCAATACATTTTTGTTAACAGTTTCATTCAATAATTCTTTTTCAGGGATGAAATTAATTTTTGTATTAATTGGATCAGTATTGCATACAGACTTATTTTTTTACTTCAATATTATAGTAACTTTCCATATTACAGTAAATTCAAAATTAATCTATAAGGAAACTTTGGGTTCTTTTGTTTGTAGATTTTCTGGTAGCACTATAGATTATTTAGCTTATACTGCAAATAAGATTTGTCAGTCAACCAAATAATCTATGATTGGTTATGGGGATATACATTTTCTGCAAAGTCAACTGACATTCAAGCTAAAGTTAAAGTTGTCCTGGTCATTTTTAAGAGTTAATTTAACCTGTTTTATAGTCGTATTTTTCATATATTTATTTATTTAAATTTTTTTCAGAGTAAAATGGTCACTGTTGTCAGTGTAACAACTATGTAATATTGAGGTACATGTATTAAAGAAGTTGTCTGCTATCATAGTTTTATTAGTATTTTTATTATCATGGTTTTATTATGTTGTTTTTATTATTTTGTTTGATGGATTTATACATTTGTTTTGTTTGCTATTCCAGTAGATTCTTGTCATCTCATTTTTTAAAATTTATATCCTATCTGGTTAAACAATAGGTTTAAAGAAAAAATGTGATATCATTTCAGGTATGTCAGTAGTCAATCACTGCACTTTGATCTTTAAAAGCTGATGATTCTAAATTTGTATATAAATTATTACAGAAACTTAAGATATGTAACTAAATTTTCCTTTGTTTTATATCAACCCAAATTGTTATGCACTGGTAAACTGTGGGTCATTGGCTACTGTGTCATATCTGAAATCATGTTATAACAAAGAGTGTTATAACAAAGAGTATTATAACAAAGGGGAGCTATAGCTGACTATATTAGTATTGTGTAATGTTGGTAGATATACTGCAGCAATTAGCACACTTAATAAAAGTACCAGTGTATACATGTTCATGTTAAAAAGGCTATGGGTGGGTGGGCATTCAAACAAACTTCCCACACTGAGAAGATAGCTGCAGTACTGCCAGATATATTCTAAATACTGATAGTTATTTTTCTTGCTTGATAGAATAAATCTTCATTAAGTTTTTATTGTTCAGATACTGTAGTATAGCTGTAATGTAATAGTCAAAGGGTTACTGTTAAATATATAAGTAACAAATGTGAAAATAGGTATGCTGCTAATTGATGATATACGGATGAAATAGGTGCAGTTTTACAGTGGGTTGGGGTAATAGCCAAAGTCTGTAAATTATATTTGAAATTAATTTCCTATAATATCATATATACAGTAATGTTGAGTTTTGTAGAAAGGGTTTTTCCTATAGTAATGCTTAGGTATAGATTTGCCTAAATTGTGCAGCAGTTGGAATGATTTGTCTTTATTGATAACTTGTCTTAATTTCTAAACTTTTTAAAGGCTTACTTATACTACAATAAGTTTCTGTTCTTTTCTGAGTTTGATAATTTCAGTACTTGGAACTGTTTTTACATCTATACCAGGCCAGTTGAAAGATTTAATTACATTAAAGTATTACATTATAACCAAATTCAAGCCTCAAGTAGACAAAAAAGTTTAATGCCATGTAAAAATAATTTCATTTGTGAAAAAGAAATATTGATTGAAACTGTTAGTAAAGTCACCGATCATCAGTTTTTGTGAAAAGGGTCAGTATTGTGAAAAGAAACCTTTTCTTGACATTTTATATTTAAAAAGGTATATTAAATGCATTATAAAATAAATTACTACACAAAATAATTTAATTTGTGAAATATAAATATTGATTGAAACTATTATCAAAATCATCCTCATTCCTTTTGCAGATGGTGCATTTTTTTGGACTGCTCTGGTGGCCTAAGTGGTTTAAACATCTGCCTCAGACGCGAGAGGTCACAGGTTTGAACCCTGGCCAAGTCATACCAAAGAGATTTTAAAATAATACTAACAGCTGCCTCACTTGGCACTCAGCATTACAAGCTTAGTGCTAGGATTGGTCAGCCTGGTGTCAGGATTATTTGACTGGGTGGGATATTGTGCTACATGTCTGCAGCATGATGCGCCAGTATGAAAAATTACATTAAACTGCCACACAGAAGACATGATTGCGATAGATGACTGAAAAATTGTGAAAGCTATAACAAAAATACAAATCACACATACACACATACCATTTTCATTTAGGACCAATTAGACATCTTAAGAAGTATGTTAATGAACCACAATATCAATAGGACTTTTTAGGAGAAGTCATAAAAGAATTAAAAGGTCCTATTTCATCAACTACGACAAGAATAACCTAACCATTGTTATTATACTTAACAAAACTAACAGTAGAATGTCAAATGTCAGGTTCAACAAAACAGTGTTATCCTCATACAGTCATGTTTACTAGTCCTTTATGATTTAATATAATAAACAATTTATTACCCTTGTTCTGGGGGAAATATGAAGATTTGTTCACACTTGGACATTGTCCTCATGGAACAGAACTTGCCTTTGTTGAACAAGTTTTCATATTGTCCCCTTACATGGTGAATACATGTACTGGATATGGTATTTATTTATTTAACTTTTTGTCAGACCCACAAAACTTTAGGTACCAATAACACTAATTATTTTTAACAGCATGTTTACTGGTAATATGATATTTCTTGAATAGAATTGCAGTGTTTCTAACATTGGAGACACTAACTCTTTGATAAAACACCTACTAATATATTGATCTGTCAGAAAAATATTGATCTGAAATACGTCCGAGGCATTTATGTTTTTCCTTGCCACATGTTATCTGTTATTTGTCTGATCTACAGCTTTTAACCCCCTCATATCAATACTTTAAATATTTAATGAGCTTTATCCTATTAAATATTCCACAACAGTGGTCATTCAATTAGACATATTGACATACACTCCTTTCAAAGTTACATGATATTCACAGCCTCAAAGGAGTTAAATTACATACCAGCTTGTTTTGAAAGGCAGTCAGCAATGCTGTCTCTTAGCTATGCTTGGGAATTTAACATATCCTTGTGAGTGAATAGTGCTTACTTTGCAGTTTTGTGTTTGAATTCATTTATGAAATGTTACTGTCATCATTATCATACATTATATTGAACATTGTGGTAGATGTTTTTTCATATTTAAACATATATCCATTTCTGATCAATTTTGAAACAGCTGCTTTTTGTCCAATGCTGACCTCTTCAAAGATCAATGTTGAAAATATTTCTACTTGCTGAGAAATGGAGTATAGTACATGTATTATTATGTGATATGCTTAATTCCACATTGATGCATGGATATATTGTAAGAGTGGCAGGAACTTCCTTGAAGAAGGGTGGATTTGAAGTGGATCAAACTGTAAGTTGCCATTTCCATTTTGTCTGTAATTTGCATGCTCCAACACAACAGTGGCTACTATTATCCATCTGTCTGTTTGTCCATCTGTCTGTCTATCCATCTGTCTGCCCTTGAAAAAGTTTTGTATTTAGGTCTTTTTACTGCTGTCAAAGGTAGGAAATCCATGTTCCATGAACACACTTCTTATACTTTATTTTACATTTTTTAAATAAAATGATATTCCAACATCCCATCCCACTAATTCTCATCCAGAATACAAGTATTTTTTCACTTTTCAAAATAAAATTTATCAGTATTTTCATTAAAGAAAGCTAGTTTATGTATAATTCAAAACAATCTACTACATAAACTGTTTTACTGGAAATATCTTACTAATTAGGCCAGTTCTAAATATAGCTTAATTAGGCCAGTTCTAAATATATCTTATATTATAGCAGATGTCTTTCCTGTAAAAATAGACAAGTTCTCATCATCCACTTTTACAAAAATATAATACCTTCATCTGAGTGTTTTGTTATATTTCATTGAGTGATTTTCCTCCTATTTATCAATATGTAATTATTTTTGTAGTGACAATTGTGTTAAGAGGCACCACTAATTTATAAATGATTGTTAAATTATGCTATAATATATCTGTTTATTTTAGGAAGTATTATCTATATTTTGAAATATTGTGAGTTCCAATGCACTTATTCATAAAGCACAGAGAGTTTTGGTCATATAAATTTAAGTATAATTTGGACCTCACTGTATTACCATTTGTCTTAAAATATTCAGATAATTTTACTATTACTATTTGTCTTAAAATATTTAGATAATTTTACTATTACTATTTGTCTTAAATATTCAGATAATTTTAATATTAATTAGTATAATAATCAAATAAAATTCTCGACCACTTATAGCTTCCACTATACAATCAATGATTTATTAAAAAGTGATCAATTTTCTTGCATAATGTTTTCATGAAAGCAGCATTATTTGTTATATAGCCCTGTAGTCTTCAGCTAGATTAGTACAGATATAAATTTTGATAAAAATTCAAAATTTATTTTAATTGATTTATTGGTCATTATACTGAAAGTGACCACATATCAGATCAATTACTTAGACCAGATTTAATATGCATCATTTGAATTCATAACTCAAGACCATTTGCATGAGATTGGTATGCATTGGTGTCATGCCTGGTATGTGCATCATGAAGGGGACACAGATACATGGTATGTGCATCATGAAGGAATCATGGATACATGGTCTGTGCTTCATGATGGGCACACAATACATGATCTGTGTATCATGAAGTGCACACATATACATGGTCTGTGCATTATAAAGGGCACACATATACATGGTCTTTGCATCATGAAGGATGCACAGGTACATAATCTGTGCATCAAAAGGGCACACAAAAATGTATGTCATATGCTAGCTTATGGTCTGTACACAAGTCCACTTGGCCATCAGGATGCTAGGGCAATGCTGTAAACATTGCTTTGATGAATAATTACCTTTGTTTTGATAGTAGTTTTGGATGGATTGTAATGTTCTTGGAACAATATTGTAATGAGCAATAAGGTTGACTTGAAAAGCTCTTCATAGGTTGTCATGTTGTAAGGATTAACCAGATTGCAACATGTATTTGTTAGACTCTGAGGCTAATAATTTTGTGCTGTAAAAATGTATGAAGGTCAATTCAGTGAACAATGAGGTGTCAAACCAGTTATCTGACATGGTCATAAAATTTGTTATTGGCCTTATTTTGGGCAGCCAGTTACATAATAATTGTGATTACATGTTTCACAGGTAAGTGATGGAATTCTGTTTTCAGATCAAAGGAACCTCAAGTGGGGGTCATAAATCCACCCTTGAAATACTATTGGGAGGGGGCAGTATCTGATAATAATATGAAACAACATCCACTCAGAATTGAGCAAGACATGGCCAACATTATAACCGCAAGCTTAAAAGTTTCTATTATCTTGAGAACCAAACATCAGTAGTAACTAAACCAGCTTGCAGAAATTTTAAGGAAGATAAGCTACTCTGACATCATTCGAAATTGGTGAGAAACTTGTTATTCTGGGAATTGTAAGGAGCTACAGTACATGTCAGTGACTATTTGCTCGCTTGTTGTGAAATATATTATGGCAAAGTACATGCACTTTAATTATGGCAGTATGTATACTTTAATACATAGAATTACCGTTTGTAGGGTTAGATTCATCATGGTATTTGATCTACAAGCATATTTTGAGATATGAGCAATGTTTATGTAAAGAATTAATATTGTAATTTGCTATTGGGTTAATTCATATATATTATAACCTCAAATATATATTTATTTGATATTATAGATATGCAAATGTCAAAATGAATTATCACTTTGTATAATGGTTGCAGTGTGCAACATTAGTTAATAGGGATTTGCTTTTTTTTTTGTATACTTTGTAGGACTATAATATGTAAGGTTATATCAGCCCCTGGATATGTGGATATCTGTGTACACTTTGTAGAAGTGCAATGTACATAAATACATCTGATTATGTGATATTGTTTTGGATGATAAGATTGAGAATGAATATATATATATATATATATATATATATATATATATATATATATATATATATACTGTGTACACCATATCAGAGAGTATGTGTATTTCGATGTGCATGAATGCATGACCAATGAAGGTAATGGTTTATCTGAAGATATATATATATATATATATATATATATATATATAGAGAGAGAGAGAGAGAGAGAGAGAGAGAGAGAGAGAGAGAGAGAGCAGAATTCTTTGACTGAAATTATAAATATGTGAATTTTAATTTTTCTCTGTTTATTGATTCTGATTTAATGTGCAGTTAAAAGGTTAAAGCAATACCATGAGAATCAGTTGGCTCTTGAAGAATTCTTGCCATTTGTTTGCATACCCCTTGGGGTAGTTTTTCTGTTCTCCATCTCACTTTAAAACACCATGGATTACTGATAATTTAAAAGAAATGCATGTACAAAATAATTTAGCAACCGTATGTGTAACTTCATCCATTAGTCTCCCAGCAAATACAATACAGATGAATTTCAAGGTCTCCAGACTGGAACAGTATTTTGGGTTTTATGTTGAAGTCATTTAGATGAGATGATAGGGATGTGGAAAATCATCAATACACACACAATAAAAAAAATTGCTAGTGAAATCTCTTAAAATTATTATATTTATCACAATTTTCTCAAATGAAGAAATTAACATCAACCACATTTCCATTAAGTCTTACAACAAAGGTCTAGAGTATGACAGGGTTTGCTGTATTTAACATCATAAGTTTACTCCCTTCTTTTTGGTCACACTCATAGAAAAATTATGTTTTTCTTAGGCCTGTATTGATTCTTTGCATACCTTGTGTGTGTGTGTGTGTGTGTGTGTGTTTTATTTTACATAGCTTTAGCAATTTGTCATATTGCTATGATGTCTGCAATGTGGAAGTTTATAGTGATGTCTTGCACTAAGGCATCATTCCACAGACATGTAGCATCATATCCCAACCAGTCATTATCCTGACATGAGGCTAACCAAGTCCTAACACTAACCTCTTAATACCAAGCACCAAGAAAGGCAGCTTCTGACCATTTGTATAAGTCTTTGGTATGACTCGACTGGGGTTCGAATTTATGATTTCCCAATATCTGAGATGGATGTTTTAACAATGATGTCCACCAGAGCAGTGCATATCTCATGGGAGGAAAACAACTGCAAAAATGTACCATAGACATGATGTCATAGAACCAACTACCCCTATGACAATATTTCCTAAAACCTACCACCCCTATGACATGATTCCTAGAACCTACCACCCCTATGACATGATTCCTAGAACCTACCACCCCTATGACATGATTCCTAGAACCTACCACCCCTATGACATAATTCACTAGAACCTACCACCCCTATGACATGATTCCTAGAACCTACCACCCCTATGACATGATTCACTAGAACCTACCACCCCTATGACATGATTTCTTGGAACCTACCACCCCTATGACATGATTTCCTGGAACCTACCACCGCACTTGCCTCTTGCCTTGTAACCACTTATCTTTGTGGGTAAAAGCAGACTCCAGAATGGGTCTTGCATGCGTTTTATTGGGCATGGCCATATTGGGAGAGACAATGAACCTTCAGTGCAGAGAACACTCAACGCTGACAAATGGAGTTAACTCATTTAATAGTAAGTACGTTTACATGATCAGGAGTAGATTTATAAATTTTGATAAGTAGATTTGCTTACAAACCAGTAGATTTTTTATCAACATAAGACTTATATGCTTTAAAAGAATAGAAAATTATTATTATTATTATATTAAATTAATATTAAAATGCAACATTTGAATATTGTTGAGGATCATATGGTAATGGATAATGTTGCAATAACAATGAATGAATAGGAATCAGTATATCATCAATTAAGCAAAAAAGGACAAGTTGTATATCTTATAGTTCACTGCAACAATTTTTTGACAAGGATTTTTAGTTTCTTTCACAAGATCACTGTCTGGTGACCACTGATGATATTTATTATGATTATTAAATTTCAAACTGAACAGGCTGTCTATATTTTTCTGGTCCAGATTCCTCCCCTGAGTCACTTTCGTTTTGTCAAAGATTGGAGTATACCATCTCTCTATCAGCATGAAAACATGGCTATGACAAGACAACTATGTTCAGTCTATAGAGAACTTCAAATTTAGTTGTCCTGGTGGCTCAGGGTTTTCAAGCCCACTGACTTCTTGCCATTATTCCTCCAAGCTATGCTCACCCCCCTCCCCACCTGCCGAAAGTTTTATTTTTGAGTATTGTATTCCCTCAGTCTCATATATCATAGTCTGTGGGGGTTTTTAACACTGGGAAAAAGTGCATATTTATGCATTTTTACTTGAATTGAATGAAACATAAGCTGCTCTTAAATGTTCTCTAAAAATATATTGGATATCACAACAATTAAACATTAAAAAGCTCAGAATACTAACTCAAGTGTTTCCCAAAACATGTGTTGGTTGGATTTTCCTCTTATCTCACATCTGGCCAATTAATGTACTGGTTGGCCTTTTCTCTTTATCTCACATCTGCCCAATTAATGTACTGGTTGGCCTTTTCTCTTTATCTCACATCTTCCCAATTCATATACTGGTTGGTCTTTTCTCTTTATCTCACATCTGCCCAATTAATGTACTGGTTGGTCTTTTCTCTCTATCTCACATCTGCCCAGTTAATGTACTGGTTGGTCTTTTCTCTTTATCTCACATCTGCCAACAATTGTCCATCATTATACACCAACTCAGATCCTTTTAGTACTAAAAGTCCCTAAGTAGATTCCCTATCATGTTCTAACACTATCATCTCTAAATACTTGAAATCCCTAAGTAGTCTACATCATGTTCTTATAGCTATCATCATAAGATGCTTGAAGTTCCTATGTAGTCTACATTATGTTCATATAGATCATCATAAGATGCTTGAAGTTCCTATGTAGTCTACATTATGTTCATATAGATCATCATAAGATGCTTGAAGTTCCTAAGTAGTCTACATTATGTTCATATAGATCATCATAAGATGCTTGAAGTTCCTAAGTAGTCTACATTATGTTCATATAGATCATCATAAGATGCTTGAAGTTCCTATGTAGTCTACATTATGTTCATATAGATCATCATAAGATGCTTGAAGTTCCTAAGTAGACTCCATCATCTTACCATATATACATTCATAGGCTTACTAAGAGTCAATAAGTCACCTCTATATTGTTTCCATGACTATCTTTATAAATTTGCTTGAAGTCTCAACACAGTTTCTTTTGTATTCCTATGTCTGTCTTTACAGGTTTGCTTGAGGTCCACAATGGCAGAAAATTTACATTGACTGTATACCATTACTATATAGCATTGAGAATTAAATTTTAGTTTATGTACATTTGACCATGTGCTGATTGGATGATTTATTTCCAGTGCTGGTCTGCTAACCCTGTATTTAATCACATGAGTTGATCTGCTAATCTGTCATTTAATCACATGAAATTGTCTGCTAATCCTGTATTTAATTAATTAGGTTGAAATAAAATCAAAATTAGTTCCAGTTCTGGTCTGCTAACCCAGTATTTAATGCCATGAGTTCATTTGCTAATCTTATATTTAATCACATGAGATTGTCTGCTAATCCTGTAATTAATCACATGAGATTGTCTGCTAATCCTGTATTTAATCAATTAAGTTGAAATAAAATCCAATTCAGATCCAGTGCTGATCTACAAACCCAGTATTTAATCACCTCAGTTTAAATGAAAGCATTTGGTACTAGACTTTACCAAAGTTTAAATGAAAGCATTTGGTACTAGACTTTACCAAAGTTTAAATGAAAGCATTTGGTACTAGACTTTACCAAAGTGCCAAACATTAGCTTGAACAATAGTCTTCTTCTGAGGAAAGAAGTAAATTTAAGAATCCTAACTTGGGAATTGTAATAGCTGTGTTTAACATGTGAAATACAAATACTGTAGAACTAATTTCTTCATTTTTAACTTTACATTAAAAAATGTAAATATAATAATTTAATTTTTTATAGCTTTTATTAAGCACTGAGTTCAGTAGGTCATTCCATGATTTGCATACACATCCCATAGCATGTGTAGATAAGCTACTGCATTCTTTATCATGTAATTTTATCCAGAAAGTCCGTTGTAAAGGTAAACATGAGATACAGATGTGGAAAAAGTGATGCCTAAAAAGTTGTGATTATACAATAACCCAATAGAAGGGTAACACAATTGTATATGAAGAAAATAATGTCTACAACATGCAAGGAAATGGTACAGACAAATGCTACAGCTTATCTTATGACAGAAATTATTATTAAATTTTCCCTTAAAATGTAAACAGTCTACTTGTAATTTTAATATAATAATGAGATGATGACATATGTTACTTGAAATATTAAGTAAAACTTTTAATATATATTTAGAAATAATTATTGAGAAAAGTTGTTAATTTTTTCTTAAGTCCCATAGATTTTCAGAATTATAATTGTTTAAAGAAAGTTACATGTTCCAAAAATTATAGGACAAAAATAATTTTTATTCTTATGGGTTGATAAGCATTTTGAAAAATTAGAGAAAATATGGCACAAATAATGGGAGTCTCTACCATGTGCATAGCTTACACAAGTGAATGGTGAGCCGAGTTAAGATGACATATGATTAATCTTTAGTAGGAATCCCATAATACCTTGTTTGCTGTAATTCATCATATAAATATATGAGCTACATGAATATATTATTTCTCTCTGCTTATAGTTTACGGTCACAAAAGTTGATGAGGATGAAGAACTTGATGATGAAGATCAACATAGGCCATCCAATGCACAGCTGACAAATCTGCTGCAGTTGGAAGTCCCCGAAGTCAAGGACATCCTGCAGACAACCACAGCTTCAGACACACTCATACAGAATAGTATTACTACCTTGCTTTCCTCAAAATGCAGGGTAAGATTCTCCTTAATTCTGCATTTCTCATATTATAATTCCATCCCTCAGTTTTGCAAAATGTTTTAAAAATTATATTGTGGAACACTTTTTAAGAACAAAAACAATCACATCCCCTGTTTTTTATTTACAAGGCTACTAAGGCTTATTGAAAGCTAAATACTGTATTTTACAGTACAGGGCTTACGGCTGGGTTAAATACTGTATTTTACAGTACAGGGCTTAAGGCTGGGTTAAATACTGTATTTTACAATACAGGGCTTAAGGCTGGGTTAAATACTGTATTTTACAGTACAGGGCTTAAGGCTGGGTTAAATGCTGTATTTTACAGGGCATGTCTTAAGGCTAGGTTAAATAGTGTATTTTATAGTACAGGGCTTAAGGCTGGGTTAAATACAATATTTTACAGGACAGGGCTTAAGACCTGGTTAAATACTGTATTATACAGTACAGGGCTTAAGGCTGGATTATATTATGTATTTTACAGTACAAGGCTTAAGGCTGGGTTAAATACTATATTTTACAGGACACTGGGCTTAAGGCTGGGTTAAAGACTATTTTACATGACAGGGTTTACGGCTGGGTTTAAGATGTATTAGGGGACTAATCTTAGCAAGATAGGTCTTAAGGCTTATTATGAGTTCAGTACTGTATTTTACAATTAAGGCTGATTCAAATACTGTATTTTCAAGATGGGACCTAATATTTAGTAAGAATTAAAAAATACTTTACAAGACACGTCTTAAGGCTTATTCTGAGTTCAATACTGTACTAAACTGGGCAGGCCTTATGGCAGAGTTAAATACATGTACTGAATTTTCAAGATGGGCTCTAGGGCTTATTATGACTTGAAAACTGCATTTTACAAGACAGGTCTTAAGGCTAATATTCACTAAATACTGTAGACATGCTTTACGGCTTACTATGAGTTAAATAATCTAATTTACATGTATCAGAAGACTGCTACATCAGGTTAATAAATTCATCTTGAATTTTACTAATTAATGTCTGGCAAAATCAGGAGCAATTTTGATTGACTATCCTTCTAGCCCTAAGAGTATAGTTAAGACTTATGGAAAAGAAAAAGTATTAATAATAAAAAAGAAGGAATCAGCACATGGAACCATCTATACTGTTTTGATTAATGGCATTAACTTTATGTGCCTACATTATTTAGTATTCTAAGGGTCTCAGAGTTCTTCTCGATACTAACTGCTATACCTCACACAGCTGTTCCCAAAATATCCAGACATTTGCTTTATCTCACAGTGGCATTATTGGTGGAATTTCAGCACATCAGCCCTGGCACTGCATTGGACACATCAAAGGTCTTGCTTAAGCATAAGTAAAGACATTCTAAGAGATGAAGCAAAAAAAACAAAACATTTTTGGGAACATATCCTTAATGCTTCTAATCCACTGCAATCAAGCTGACAGCATGGAAATGCAGATCAAGATTCAAAGTTAATTAAATCAGTTAAATAGTCTATACAGCCTCAATCCAATATGCCATCTCAAGCTACAGCCTCAATCCAATATGCCATCTCAAGCTACAGCCTCAATCCAATATGCAATCTCAAGCTACAGGTTAGGTTCATGTCAAACAGGAAATAGATGCCTCAGACCCACAAGATGAAGTTCTCTAACCAACCTTCATTTTTTATTAAAGGAAGTGAAAGTGGAAAAGCACTAGTGGCCCAAACTCTTTCATTGCTTGCATTCAAACATCTTGTAGTTGCTTGTCTAGGTTTTTTTTCAGAGGCTATGTTGACCATCACAGATAAAGGTTGGATCCTTTTCCATTGTGAGTGAGAGTTACTATCTCCAGGCTAGGAACAATCCCTATATCAAAGCCCCCCATGTTCTTTCACGTCTTATCTAGTGAAATTCAGTGAGGATGTGCAGAAAGGAGCATTCAAGATGGCTCTGAACAATAAGTCTCCCACAGTTTATTCCTGAATCTTCCTGATTACCAAGATTGGTGAAAAATTTTGCATTATAATCAATCTCTACCTTATAAACCATTTTCTTCTAGAGGAACCTTTTAAGATAGAGACCACTTCTGCAATTCAGGACACACTTCATCTGATTGAGAGTCTCCATTGACTAACCTGCAGGATGCCTTTTTACCTATCTTAAAATGACCTTCACACTGCAAAAATGTCTAGTGGTCTTACTTGGACCAGGAAGCTTTTTCAATTCCAGGTACTGCTATTTTACATACTCTTTCACACCCAGAGTCTTCATGTATGTTATGGGATAATTTGCTATACTAGAAACACTGATTTTCCAGTATTTTGATGGCTGGCTGATTCATTACATTCAGATTCAGTCCCATTATCATGATCTTTTCCAATGTTGGTCCATAGTAACTCAAGAAGTTGGAATTCATTCCATCTCTTGAGTTTGTTAATGTTGGAATAGAATCCATTATGAATCAGAAAATAGACCTTGGTTCTACCAGATCACATAGAACAAATCCTGGAATTTGTGAGTCAAAATAACATTGCCTCCTCTCCTTTATATGCCCATATTGTGAACCTTGAATGATGCTGACATCTTCATATGTGTCTCTCTAGTTTCTCCTTCTGGCAAGGTGCAAAACACATTGAAATTCTCTATCAGCCCTAAGTCCTCCAATACTAGATGTTCATCACCATTTGTACTGTAGGATAAATTGGGACATATTTCTGACTGGAGTCCTCACGTATGCACACAACCGCCATGCTTATCTGTTCATTGACATATCAGATTCATGGTTTGGGCTGCTCAATTATAGCCAATATGCCATACTGTATCAGGGTCATTGTACTCCTAGAAATGAAAACTGAAGAATGTTTCAGTGGCCAAGTCTGTCTGGGTCAGGCAGAATAGTCCTCATGAAATGGACCCATGACTGATCCATCCCTTTTCACACAATGGTCAAAATCTCTGGTGGACTTGTTTAATAACAGACTCTACAAAAGACTTCCATTTTACATCAAGGCAGAGGATGCATTAAGCTTCATTTGGGATTGTCTGTTTACCTATGTCTTTCATCCTTCTTACTGCAATGTCAAGTTCTGCAAAACATCAGAACTTCCACTGCACAGACCATTTGCATAGCCTCACTGTCATAATTCTTAACCTGGCATCCAGCATCTATGATGCCAGGGTGAGAATCTTCTGAGATTGGTACACTATGAAACATTTTGATCCTTGGTGTCCCTCTGTAACTTTAATTTCTTATTTCTTTTTGTTCCTTGTTAAAAGATGTTCATTATCACTTATCAAAGGCTATTGAGCTGCAATTCTAACACATTTAAATGATCATTAACCAAAACCCTGTATGAAACATTGAGTGATGCCTCCTTTAATAATTAATAATTAATAATAATAAGTTAAAGAGGGTTACATAATGTGCTGAAGAACCTATCTATCTGGAGGTCCATGTACAAGAACTTTATTTATTTTAATTGCATCTCTACAGCAACTTGATATATTGGGTTGAGAAGAAGGAAATAAAATGGGGATTTCTAATCTCAGCTAGAACAACATTCATAGCAAAGTTCTAGAGTATTGGAAACTTTTCCTTTTCTGAATAATTCCTTATTTGGTTTGGGAATATTATACTGTTTAATAAACATGGATCACATTTGGGGAGTATTACCAGGTGACTAATATTGGAATAGTTATTGGAAATATTCAGAAGCACTATTATCTGATATCCTGTACATTAATTAGTCTTTTAGAACCTCATATTCAAGAGCAATATTACCTGTACATTAATTAGGCTTTTACGACCTCATATTCAAGAGCAATATTACCTGTACATTAATTAGACTTTTATGACCTCATATTCAAGAGCAATATTACCTGTACATTAATTAGGCTTTTACGGCCTCATATTCAAGAGAAATATTACCTGTACATTAATTAGGCTTTTATTCAAGATATTTAAAACTCAGTTTAGCATCTGCAAGCAGATGCAGTGAGAATTGTGCATTGTCTATTAACACATGCTGTCTCTAGTTTGATGGAGATTACAAATTTCTTTATCTCCCGTTGTCATCTGGGATGTTTAAGAGCCAGTGAGGCTTGAACCTTTGCCGAGTCACAAGTATACCATAAGTACTACTCCTTGGAGAACTTCCTGATGCCAGCATTTTATTGTTCCCATACTGCCCTTTCCTCTCTTTACAAGTAGTTGCAGTCCAATTAAGGTCATTAGGCATTTGAATCCTCCATTATTTTGATAGGCATTTGAATCCTCCATTATTTTGATTGTTAGTTGGTCCACATAATTCAGCTATAGTCCCTTATTTAACTCTGTCTGGCTCTGGATTTCTCTAAGTTGGGTTTGCCACAGATTTGGTGGACAAATCAGGACCAGTTTTTGAGCAAGAGTCCCCATGCATGCCCTAAACCCCATTCCTACCTGTTTGCAGATGGATCAGATGCAGGGTGGGGCACTCATCTTGAGTTCGAAAGACTGATTCTTCAGGATTCATGGGCCTGAAAAGAATTTACCCTCAACATCAACAATTTAGAAATGTGGGCAGTGTGATCAGCCCCTCAAGGTTGCATCCATGAAATAAGAAGTTATTACTTGATGGTCTCTTTTGACAACATGTTGGGGGAAGCACACCTCAAGAGACATGGAGTCACCATTGCAACTTCTCTCTGCATGGAGGTTATGAACATCCTTCACCAGGTATCTTTAGGGGAAATTACATTCTGAATTTGCCAATTCTGGTAGATTATATGTAAAGGAAAGGGAAGATTGTTTTCACAGAATGGTTTCTCCACAAGCGTGTAGCAAAGTTCCAACTTTGGGGGACTGGTGGATTTGTTTGCAACAAAGCAAAACAAAAAGGGCCCCTTTCACAGATCCTCAGTTACTAACCAATGGGCCCAGGCATGAAGTGAGATCATTTACTTCCTTATGCTTTCCCATGATCCCACAGGTTCTACACAAAGTAAACAACTCCAGTTTTCAGCTCATTTTGATCACCTTTCTGTGGCCCCAGCGGTTGAAGTTATGTGATCTTCTGGATGGATCATTCCAAGACCCTACCTCAGAGGAGGGACCTCATGTCACAGCACAGGGGCTGTCTCCTACAGATTTGACACCATCATGCTTGACTCATCTCAGATAATCTCTCTGCAAAGAAAAGGTTTTGATCAAAATTGCTAGTGTCATCATTTAGTCCATGAGAGGACCGACATCTAACGCATATGGAGAATCTTATTTAATTTGTATAGTAGAAAATATTCCAATGCTCTATGAGTGCAGTTGATGATTTTAATCTCTTTTTTGAATAGAAACAATGCTCAGTTTATGCTAGTAACAACAATCAGACAGCCATTTCTACTGCTTTCAAATCTCCAAAAAGCCCAGTCATTGGAACAGATTCTCACTTAGCAGAGCTCATCAGAGATTTCTTGCTGCAAAGACCAGTGTCTCACTCTATAACGCTTGAATGGAAACTTTCTTGTGTTCTTGTGGGTTTCTAATCCCATGCCAATGAACCTGTGAGTGAAGTTGCCTTCCAAAACCTTACTCTAACGACAGTTTTCTTGCTCACCTTCACTCATTAATCTGCCAAAGCTAATGTAATTTCTCAATGTGCCCAGTCTTTGTCACACAGAAAGTAGTCCATGCCAAAGCTAATGCAATTTCTCAATGGGCTCAGTCTTTGTCACACAGAAAGTAGACCATGCCAAAGGTAATGCAATTTCTCACTGGGTCCAGTCTTTGTCACACACAAAGTGGTCCATGCTGTTTCCATCCTACCAAACTAATGCAGTTTCTCACTGGGTCCAGCCATTGTCACACAGAAAGTAGTCCATGCCAAAGCTAATACAATTTCTCACTGGGTCCAGTCTTTGTCACACAGAAACTAGTCCATGTGGTTTCCATCCTTCCAAAGCTATATATACAATCTCTCACAGGTCCCAGTCTTTGTCACACAGAAAGTGGTCCATGCTGTTTCCATCCTTCCAAAGCTAATGCAGTTTCTCACTAGGTTCACTCTTTGTTACACACAAAGTGGTCCATGCTGTTTCCATCCTGCCAAAGCTAATACAATTTCTCACTGGGTCCAGCCTTTGTCACACAGAAAGTAGTCCATGCCAAAGTTA
The DNA here is from genome assembly GCA_029339505.1 of Unio delphinus. NCBI lineage: Eukaryota > Metazoa > Mollusca > Bivalvia > Unionida > Unionidae > Unio > Unio delphinus. The sequence goes on along the minus strand of JAQISU010001242.1, from coordinate 3,625,155 downwards.
ATACAATTTCTCACTGGGTCCAGTCTTTGTCACACAGAAACTAGTCCATGTGGTTTCCATCCTGCCAAAGCTATATATACAATCTCTCACACGTCCCAGTCTTTGTCACACAGAAAGTGGTCCATGCTGTTTCCATCCTTCCAAAGCTAATGCAATTTCTCACTGGGTCCAGTCTTTGTCACACACAAAGTGGTCCATGCTGTTTCCATCCTACCAAACTAATGCATTTTCTCACTGGGCCTAGTCTTTGTCACACAGAAAGTAGTCCATGCCAAAGCTAATGCAATTTCTCAATGGGCTCAGTCTTTGTCACACAGAAAGTAGACCATGCCAAAGGTAATGCAATTTCTCACTGGGTTCAGTCTTTGTCACACACAAAGTGGTCCATGCTGTTTCCATCCTGCCAAAGCTAATGCAATTTCTCACTGGGTCCAGTCTTTGTCACACAGAAACTAGTCCATGTGGTTTCCATCCTGCCAAAGCTATATATACAATCTCCCACAGGTCCCAGTCTTTGTCACACAGAAAGTGGTCCATGCTGTTTCCATCCTTCCAAAGCTAATGCAATTTCTCACTAGGTTCAGTCTTTGTCACACAGAAAGTGGCCCATGCTGTTTCCATCCTTCCAAAGCTAATGCAATTTCTCACTAGGTTCAGTCTTTGTCACACACAAAGTGGTCCATGCTGTTTCCATCCTACCAAACTAATGCATTTTCTCACTGGGCCTAGTCTTTGTCCCAAATAATGTACTCCATGCCAAAACTAATGCAATTTCTCACTGGGTCTGTGTATCTTGGTCTCTACAGGCCCAAAAAAACATTAACATGTCTTTACATGTTGGTCTTTCAGGCTAAGAAAACATTAGCATGTCTGTGTATCTTGGTCTCTACAGGCCAAGAAAACATTAACATGTCTGTATATGTTGGTTTCTTCAGGCTTAAAACATTACTCTTTTTTAATGTAACATGTCTGTGTATCAAGGTTTCTGCAGGCCTAGAAATAAATTACTGTCTTGTTAAATTTAACATGTATGTGCATGAGTAATAGTATGCAAAATTCTGGTGTTTAAAATTAGCACTGATATCAAAATAGAAACAGTTATCATATAAAGATTGTATATGTTGGCTTTTGGCCACATGGAAATTTGATGGGTCGGTCTTAAGTTCAATATTTTCAACATTCATTGAAGCTTTTTACCAGTCTGTTATTTAGCACTTTACAAGAAGGCCAAGGTTTCCAAATGAAATATAATTACCATAATTATTTAGACAATTGAGAGCAGTTTCTTTTTTTAAATATAGATTTCTCTTTAAAAAGGGTTATTCATCTGAGGATAAAATGAGTGATGACTGCTGGAATTATTTTAAAATCTACTGCTATGCATTGCGATTTTCTGTAATATCTGTGTAAAAAATCAGATATAAATCATTTCAGAAAGGGGGGGGGTTGCTGAACCTGTCTTTCTTTTAGTATGAAATTACGAGCTTCACTAAATATTAGAAAATAATTGTTAGATTCTGCAGAGTATGACATAAAAATATAGATGTATTGATAAACCTTTTGACTCATGCAAAGGCTGTCCAGCTCTGTAATCTATTTGAATGTGGCCAGGACATTTTTGTTTTTGTCTTTCTGTCTGTGTGCAACATTTGCAAAAAACAAGGGTCTCTAGTTCAGAACTCATAATAGCATCAAAATTAATTTTTCATTTATTTTGTGTTTTGGGTTCAAACTTTATTTTAAACATGCTCATCCCAATTTTTTTAAAACAATACTTTCTTTTTATCCTCATCCTAGGTTGGGCAGTTAATCTAGTAATGTTGTAATTAACCTAGTAATATTGTAATTAATCTAGTAATGTTGTAATTAATCTAGTAATGTTGTAATTAACCAAGTTATATTGTAATTAATCTAGTAATGTTGTGATTAAACTAGCAATGTTGTAATTAACCTAGTAATATTGTAATTAATCTAGTAATATTGTAATTAACCTAGTAATGTTGTGATTAAACTAGTAATGTTGTGATTAAGCTAGTAATGTTGTAATTAACCTAGTGATGTTGTAATTAACCTAGTAATGTTGTAATTAATCTAGTAATGTTGTGATTAAATTAGTAATGTTGTAATTAACCTAGTAATATTGTAATTAACCTAGTAATGTTGTGATTAAACTAGTAATGTTGTAATTAACCTAGTAATATTGTAATTAACCTAGTAATGTTGTAATTAACCTAGTAATGTTGTAATTAATCTAGCGATGTTGTGATTAACCTAGTAATGTTGTAATTTACCTAGTAATATTGTAATTAATCTAGTAATGTTGTAATTAACCTAGTAATGTTGTGATTAAACTAGTAATGTTGTAATTACATGTAACCTAGTAATATTGTAATTAATCTAGTAATGTTGTAATTAACCTAGTAATATTGTAATTAATCTAGTAATGTTGTAATTAACCTAGTAATATTGTAATTAATCTAGTAATGTTGTAATTAACCTAGTAATGTTGTGATTAAACTAGTAATGTTGTAATTAACCTAGTAATATTGTAATTAATCTAGTAATGTTGTAATTAACCTAGTAATGTTGTAATTAATCTAGTAATGTTGTGATTAACCTAGTAATGTTGTAATTAACCTAGTAATATTGTAATTAACCTAGTAATGTTGTAATTAACCTAGTAATGTTGTGATTAACCTAGTAATGTTGTAATTAAGCTAGTAATATTGTAATGATTCTAGTAATGTTGTAATTAACCTAGTAATGTTGTTATTAAACTAGTAATGTTGTGATTAACCTAGTAATGTTGTAATTAACCTAGTAATATTGTAATTAATCTAGTAATGTTGTAATTAACCTAGTAATATTGTAATTAACTAGTAATGTTGTAATTAACCTAGTAATGTTGTAATTAACCTAGTAATGTTGTAATTGACCTAATAATGTTGTAATTAACCTAGTAATATTGTAATTAATCTAGTAATGTTGTAATTAACCTAATAATGTTGTAATTGACCTAGTAATATTGTAATTAATCTAGTAATGTTGTAATTAACCTAGTAATGTTGTGATTAAACTAGTAATGTTGTAAGATCTGTTCATCAGTCTGTTACCAATTTTGTTTCAGTACCATAACTTCTCCAAAATCTAATGTTACCAAACTTTGTGAATTGCTTGTGCTTGTGGTTAGGAAGTACTCGTTGATTATGCAGTGAAAAGGTAAAGGTCAAGACCACTGTAATTACAAGAAGAAAAATAGTTTCCACAAAATAACAGTGATTCTATAACATATGCCTGGATCAAATGTTGCGGATTTCTTGCACTAGGTGGTATAGAAAAAGGCTGTCATTTTCGGGGTCAAAAAGTTAAAAATCAAGGTCGTTGTGACTGAAGAAAGAAAAATATTTATGCATAAAAACAAGTTTTATGTCATATACCAGGATGGCTTGCACTTGGTTAAGGAATAGTCCTATTGACAGTGGACCAAAACATCAATGATCAAGGCCACTGAGTGCAATACAATGAATTATTTTATCTGCAAAATTTAAATTAAAGTTCTTAACCATGTACCTTCACGACACATTGAGTAAGAAACATTGATTTTGTTGTCCTAAAGGTCTAACGTCTAGGTTACTGTGACTTAGAGTTAGAGAAGAAAAATGGTATTTGCATAATGACTTCAGTTCTAGACCAAAATTTGAGGAGTGTTTGAACTTGGGGTCAAATGGTCATGGTCAAAACCCTTTTTTCACAAAGAAACTTGGGTTCTGCAGAAGAAGGTAGTAAAATTATTTATGGATCTAAAGGTTTGAGGTTATTGTCATGGTGATCTGTAGAGGTTCTCGTGGACTAGGTTAGGGTAAGGTGCTCCCAGTATTTTATTTAATTTATACAAAAGACCCACCCTGGCGGCTCGTTTTTGTTAGAAATTGAAGTAGTGATATAGAGATACAAATCTCCAAGCCCCCAGTCAGTGATGCCGAGAGTTAAATTACTGAATAGACAAAAGGCGAAATTCAGATAAACAACAATTTAATACCATTCAATAACAGATAGTGATTTCTCCAATGAAATTCAAAATTCAAATCCTTATCACTCATCTTTCACTTGAGCAAGTGATGGCCCATTTCATCATCTGACTTAGTGTGACAAATTTTCCTCCTGTCCTGTGTTCCTACTCATCTGTACTATTTTTCTCTTGACTGGTACTCAAGTTCCCATTCCAGTCCATCAAACTTCTGCCTCCGCTCTCTAATTTATTTTGTCTCCCATACTTTTTTATTTGGTGTACATGGTATCAACTGCTTATCATGCATATATCAATAGATTTCATCACATTGGCATATATAGATTCCCAATCTTATGATACAGAACAATATCACATAATCAGATGCATTTCTGTACAGTACACTTCTACAAAGTGTACACAGATATCCACATATCCATGCGCTGATATATCGTTACATATTATACTCCTGCAAAGTATACACAAATAGTCAAATACCTATTAACTAATGTTGTACACTGCAATCATTATACAAAGTTATAATTCAATTCAAGATTTGCAAATCTAGAATATCACATCAATAAATACACGAGGTTACTATGAATTAACCAAATAGCGAATTACAATATTAATTCTTTACATAAACATTGCTCATATATCAAAATATGCATGTAGATCAAACACTACAAGGGATCAAACCCTAAAAATGGTAATTCTACGTACTAATGATTCTAGTAATGAAATAATAATACATAATGCACATAATTAAAGTACAATTAATTGGCTGTAATAGATTAAAACAATCAAGAAAATATGTCACTGACGTGTCTGAAGCTCCCTTTTAATTCCCAGAATAACAAATTTTCTTGCCAATTTTGAATGATGTCAAAGTAGCTTATCTTCCCTTATAATTCCCACAAGATGGTTTAGTGACTACTGACATTTAGTTTCCAAGATACTAGATTTAAGCTTGCAATTTCAATGATGGCCACACCTTGCTCAACTCTGAGTGGATGTTGATTCACCCATGGTCTATATAATTAGCAGACATTGCCCCCTCCCCAGCAGTCTGTCAAGGGTGGATTTACGACCACCTATTGATCTGTTACATTGAAGCCAACACCGGCAATTCAACACTTACCTGTAAACCGCATGCCACCAAAATAATGTGCCAGTCATGAGTTCCTATGGCCATGTTTTACACAATGGCTTTACCACCTCATTGTTCACAAGGCTGACTTTGTAACATTTATGATGCAGAATTATTAGCCTCAGGGTCTAGCATATACATGTTGCAATCTGGTTATTGTTCCTTACATACAAGGTAACATAATCTTAAAAGAAAATAATGCTTTCTGTTTTGTTTAAGACCTCATACCCAGACCAAAGGTCAGGTCACTAGTCCATAAATGAATTCCAAGAATTCCAAGTTTCTTGAATGTGCTGATTCACCAACAATCTTGAATAAGCTAATGTACAAATAGTCTTGATGTATCACAATGATATTATCCAGAATGCCTTTGAATGAGTCCTCAATAATCCCAAAGCAATGTTCTAGTCCAAAAGTAAATGAGCACTTAGTAATTCCAGTGAATAATTAAATAAATGATTCAGCTCAAGATATAACTGATTACAACACAAAAATTCTGATCATAGATCTGAAAGACTGATATTAGGATTCTGATATGCATCCCTACTTGACCCATGTCCCAATAGCATTTTCTGAAAAAACTTTATCATCTTAGTGGAAAATTACAGCAAATTGTCATGCTTATCAGGCCTTCAGGTAAACATCATGATAAAAATCAGGTAGAAAATATGATTTCCAAGAGAAAAACTAAATTCCTGAACTCAAATCAAAGTAAAATATTGTTAAAAAAAGACAAGAGTTAGCTAGGCCCAAATGACCACTCTCAATCACAGACAAAGGTCAAGCATATAATACAAATTAAATATACAGAACAATGTCCATTACATGTACCCTGTAAGCATGTTAAATGTATCTGAAAACTATTTTGTTAAGCAAGAGCAAATTGGTATTTAGATACCTTGAGTGGGTCTCAAGACCTGAATGAGTTAAGCAAGAGCAAATGGGTATTTAGATGACTTGAGTGAATCTTCAGACTTTAATTAAATGAAGCGAATGCCAGTAGATGACATAATTAGAGTTTCAGTCTATTTTATCAATTTTTAAATATTTGTAAAAACAGTTTTGAATTTTTTGTACTTTTTTGGCAAAAACCTGGTAAATCAAGATTAAACAAAAATTGCTTGCAACAGACAAATTATGCATCCTGGTATTAATATGTAAATGTCATGACAAGACTATTAGGTCATTTAGTAATTTTCAATTGTTTTGATTGTGGTTATGGACTGGTAGTGACTGTCCATCTATCCTGCATTCTGGTAGCAATACTCAAGGTTTGTGTTTAGGGTATTTTCTCTGACAATAAATATTACAAGTAGAGGCACAAAAGTTGGTGCTGTGTCATGTGGAGTATCTGAAATCACGCTGTTTGCTCAACAGATGCTGTAGATCTAATGTTTTGGTCAGCATGTACTCTGAACAAGTGGACATTGGCCAGAAGATATGTCAAATTTTCTTTGAATTGTTTATCCATTTAAGTTGTGACCAAAATTAAAATTCACTACAAAATGTTTATCGACTGCATGCATGGCAAATTATCCCAGACCAAATCAGGGATGTCATTACTCAAAATCTGGGAGATTAGGTCCAAATCAGAGATGTCAGTGCTCACAATCCAGGAGATTAGGTCCAAATCAGGTAAATTAGCATAAATGATGTTGGTGCAAACATTTGTACCACTTTAGGCACGTCATGTGATGATTTCTCATTTGCAGTGTGATGCATACTTTTCTAGTGCCTTGTAAGAACATTTTTTCTCCCACTAGAAATGTTCAAATGTGTGTTGCAAGATGTGCATTACACAATTTTCCTCTCTTTTCACTATGTTTCACACCTTCAGATTCATCTGTCCAAGCAATGTTGAACTTTTTTAAATTCCTTCTCATCTGTTAGTGTACATTTCAACATGGTACCAAAATTAGTATATTTGCAAGTAGTTCATGAATTGTTTCATACTGGTCACTCTGCCTGCAATCTGTTTTACATGACAATACTCAATACTGAAATATTGATGAGTGAAACAAATTATTGCACCAGTGCATGTTTCGAGCTAGGATTTGATTGGTTGTTAGGATAATAACAGCTTCACTGATGCATTACAACAGTTGTAAACAGCCTAGTGAATTTTGTACCTATGCTCTGCAGATTTTGTTTTAGCCTGAAATATAATGCTTGTCAGATGTTGTTTTAGCTTGAAATATAATGCTTGGCAGACGTTGTTTAGTTGGAAATACCCATGCTTGGCAGATGTTGTTTAGTTGGAAATACCCATGCTTGGCAGATGTTGTTTAGTTGGAAATACCCATGCTTGGCAGATGTTTTAGTTGGAAATACCCATGCTTGTCAAATGTTGTTTAGTTGGAAATACCCATGCTTGTCAGATGTTGTTTAGTTGGAAATACCCATGCTTATCAGATGTTGTTTAGTTGGAAATACCCATGCTTGGCAGATGTTGTTTAGTTGGAAATACCCATGCTTGGCAGATGTTGTTTAGTTGGAAATACCCATGCTTATCAGATGTTGTTTAGTTGGAAATACCCATGCTTGGCAGATGTTGTTTAGTTGGAAATACCCATGCTTATCAGATGTTGTTTAGTTGGAAATACCCATGCTTGTCAGATGTTGTTTAGTTGGAAATACCCATGCTTATCAGATGTTGTTTAGCTGGAAATACCCATACTTGTCAGATGTTTTAGTTGGAAATACCAATACTTGTCAAATGTTGTTTAGTTGGAAATACCCATGCTTGTCAGATGTTGTTTAGTTAGAAATATCTATGATGGGAATATGTTGTTTTAGTTGGAAATACTTTGCTTGGCATATTTTTTAGCTTGAAACACCTGTTTGGCAGATATTATTTGACTTGATATACCGCTGCTTGGCAGATCTTTTAGCTTGAATTTCTGTTTAACAGATATTTTACCAGGATAAACATATGCTTGGCAGATGTTATTTTAGCTTGAAATACCTATGACTGGCAGATGTTGTTTTAGCTGGATATACCTTTGCTTGGCAGATGTTATTTTAGCTTGAAATACCTATGACTGGCAGATGTTGTTTTAGCTGGAAATAACTATATTTGGCAGATATTTTACCTGGTAATTAATTGCTTGGCAGATGTTGCTTTAGCTGGAAATAACTATGCTTGGCAGATGTGTTAGTTGGAAATACATAAGCTTGGCAGGTGTTTTGTGTTAGCTGGAAATACCTAAGTTGGCAGCTGTTTGGTTTTAGCTGTAAATACCTATGCTTGGCAGATGTTTTAGATTGAATTATAATGTTTGGCAGCCATTGTTTTAGTTTGAAATATCTATGTTTGGCAGGTGTTGTTTTAGCTTATGCTTGGAATATGTTTTAGCTTGAAATACCTAAGCTTGGCAGAAGTTGTTTTAATTGGAAATATAAAGCATGGCACATGTTGTTTCAGCTAGAAATGAACCGCTCCGGTGGCCTAGTGGTTAGAGCGTCCGCCCCGGAAGCGGGAGGTCGTCGGTTCGATCCCCGGCCGAGTCATACCAAAGACTTACAAAAATGGTACTAACAGCTGCCTCGCTTGACGCTCAGCATAAAGAGGTTAGTGTTAGGACTGGTCGGCCTGGTGTCAGGATAATGTGACTGGGTGAGACATCATGCTACATGTCTGCGGCATGATGCCTCAGTGCTAGACATCACTATAAACTGCCTCACTGCAGACATCGTAGCGATGTGACTGAAAAATTGTTAAAGCTACGTTAAAAATCCTAATCAAACAAACAAACAAATCAGCTAGAAATACCTTTGCTTGGCAGATGATGTTTTAGCTGAAACATATGCTTCACAGATTTTGATTTAGCTAGAATTACCTATGCTTGACAGATGTTATTCTAGCTTGAAATACTTACGCTTGGCAGATCTTATTCTACATTGAATTACTTATGATTAGCAGATCTTATTCTACATTGAATTACTTATGATTAGCAGATCTTATTCTACATTGAATTACTTATGATTAGCAGATCTTATTCTACATTGAATTACTTATGATTAGCAGATCTTATTCTACATTGAATTACTTATGATTACCGGTAGCAGATCTTATTCTACATTGAATTACTTATGATTAGCAGATCTTATTCTAGCTTGAAATACCTATGTTTGAATGATGTTTTAGCTGAGAATACCTTTGCTTGGCAGATATTTAAGCTGAAAGTACCTTTGCTTAGCAGATGTCATTTTACCTTGAAATATAATGCTTGACAGATGTGTTAGTTTAAATTACCTATGCGTGGCTGATATTTTAGCTGGAAATACATATGCTTGGTAGATGTTGTTTTGGCTTGTTATACCTATGGTTGGCAGATGTTTTACTTTAAAAAAATAATGCTTGGCAGATGATGTTTTAGTAAGAAATATAATGCTTGGCAGATTTTGTTTTAGTTGGAAATAGATATGCTTGGCAGATTTTTGATTTCCAGCAAATCAAAAGATGAGTTGAAAATCAAACAACTACTGGACAGTCTGGGAGACTTGTATGTGATTATTTCTTTGTCGGGCAATCATTAGTTTGCAGACTAAATTGAATATAAAAGGTGATAAAGTCTACTCTACACTTTTTTTATATATCTCATAATCAACAGAACTTCCAAATAAAAGTATTCAGTCATTATGTGTTTCCATTTGTTTAAAAGTTCTGTAGCCACAAAAGATAGTATGAAAAAAACTGGAGTTTTCAAAGATCTTTTAACTGAATAATTGCACAAGGGTTGATACAGTACTATACAAATTTCATCAGTCATTCACACCATGTTTTGTTTTAGTATATTGTATCACAAGTCCAGAACCAAAAATGACAAAATATTCTGATATAAGTAACAATTAGGTGGCTAAAGTTTGTTTGTCACAACTTGTTCTATATTATTTATTATTTTATAATAAATATTACCAGAATATGGGTACATCTTGTTACATTTCCTTTAAATATTTTACACGAAATAACAGCTATATATGGCCACACCATGTCATATTTCCTTTTATTATTTGTGCAAAATATCATCAACATATTGGCACTACATTAATTGTCAGCAAAAAATGTTTTCAAGAGCCATTAGAATTGTATGATCCCAGGTAGTCACATGACTTAGTATGTAATTGCTTCATGTTGAGTCCTGTATCCTTTAGGAAAATGAGGTTATAGTGACATCATTTTACTTTTTGAAGGATTTATCTTTACCTTTGAACTGAGATCAGTTTCTCTCTGTTTTCCACTGACTATAGGTTGTTTTATCAAAACTATTATTCACAGAGTCATAATGATTGTTTCAAAGAAACCAAAATATCTACATAGATTTGTACCCAGTGGAAACAAAATTGGATTTACAGAACTCATGGTTTGCAATTTGGCTATACTACTATTGATGGTTTTCTTTTCCCATATTTTGTGACTTTGAGGACAAAATCCTTTTTTGCCCTATGCAACAGCAACCACTTGAGGTAGAAAAATATATTTTAAAAGATAAATTTACATGCAGATGAGCTGATATCATTTTCAGGCCATAAAAATAGCTTTTATACCTTCACCACTTGCATTGGTGACAACATGATTTGATCATGTCTGAGTCAGCCAGTCCATCTGTCAATCCCAATAATAGAATGATTACACAAAACCACTCAAATTATATTTGGTTATCATATTTGTATGTATATTTAGATAACTTGATAACATTTTCAAACCAGTACAGCAATCTTAAAAGTTTTTCAACACTTATGAATAACTTTTTTTAAAAAATGTGTTAAGCATTTTTTTTAACAAAATTCACTTTGGGATACAATAAATAAATGGTTTGGCTGATCTATGAGGTTGTTCTATGAATTGTTTTTTTTTATTTATGTTTTTGAACTTAAATCACTTGTTTGATGGCGGGGTAAATGTTTTTGAGGCTGATAAATCAATTTATTTTTGTGGGGTTTTATGTTCATGACACAACAACACAAGAAGGATATATTGTGTTTTGAGAAAAATGCCTTGCCCAAGCACACACTACAGTTGTCAAAACTGATTTGATTTGGTGGTGAGAGTTGGTGGTAAGAATAACCAAATCCATACTTTTCAGATCATGTGTCAATGCATTTGGCCTCTGTGTATTTTATTGGCAGCTTTTTGTATTTAAGTACCTACCGGTAATGTTAATTGATTGGGGTGTATAAAAGTTAGGACTATTTTTAAACTCATATACCTCCAAGGGTATGTTGGGAGTTCAAGATGATCTTTACATTCTCATCACATTGTGAAACTAACATGTAATTAGTTTATTACCTGCTGAGTAACTTGTAATTCTGTTAGCCAAAATTGTATCATTAGTGTGCATTATGAATCTCAGTTACTGTGCAGATCATTCATTTCAGTGTGCAAGTTGTAGTAGTTACCTACCTTGGATCCCTCAGGCATAAAATTACAAGCATGAAATAGAGTCTCATTGGACAGTTCTTTTGGCAAAATAGCATCGGACAATGACCTATTGTGAAAAAATGATAATAATATAACATTAAAAAAAAAAAATAACTAATGATTTTTGTTGAAAGGATACTTGTAAGACTCTGACTGAGGTATTACAGTTAATACCTTATACAACTAGTGACATTTAAACTGAACCAACACGGCTACCAACCCCTCTGTTTTACATTCATTTTTGACAGGAATTAGCTATTTTTAATATTTTCCTGTGACAAGACAGCTAAAAGAATCAGTATGTGCATTATGCATGAATAAAGTTCACTAGTACTGTAACAAATTAGCATACTTTTCATCACCCCTCAACCATCTAGATTTTTTAGATATTTACCTCTGTAGCAAACACATGTAAATACGTAAGCTAGCCAAGTCAGCTACTCATTTGAAGCCCAATTTAAGCATTTGATCTCCAATACTAGTCTAACTGTGACAGGCAGTCACCAACAAGTCAACCCATTTCCAAGCCTAACTCAAAGTAAATCTAAACCACATTACACATTTAGATCATGTGTGAAATGACAAATGCTAAGATTGTAATAATTAGGCTCATGCTTTCTACCTAAAAATTAGGGAGGTGTCAAAATATGAAATTATCCAGTGATATTTAAAAAAATAAAAACATTTTAGAAATTCTTCAAATTCACTTTTTCCATTTATAATAAGAAACCAAGACTGACCCATTTAGTGAGTATGCTACTTTGTCTTCAACTATTGATGATAATAATGTCTGCCTCCAAGTTTTCAATCCAATTCATATGATTATTGAAATATGGAATTATCCAGGACAGCGGATGACTCTTTTTACAAATTGTCCATGCCTCTGAATGAGAGAGAGAGAGAGAGAGAGAGAGAGAGAGAGAGAGAGAGAGAGAGAGAGAGAGAGAGAGAGAGAGAGGATCTTTCTTTGTTCAACTCAGCAATTGGAATGTAATCTTATTCTCTCATTCTTCAATTTGTTTCTTGCTGTTTTATCTTGATGTAATCACTGATGTGAATGGACTAAGTGTAACCTATACCCTTTTTATCAGACAGATTTACATACAATTTTACAAGAGTAAACAAGTCACTGATGCGATAGCATTGTGAGAGTAAACAAGTCATTGATGATATGGCATTGCAAGAGGTAGATAGAGTAAGACTCGCAAGACGGATTATTGTATTTGCTGTGATTATATACCGTATATACTCACTTATAAGACAAGTCCAACTGTACGCTGTACTGACCCAGATCTGACGTTGCATAATGTAGAACAAATATCATAGACCCTGATATGCAGGCATATTAAGCTATGGCACATCCGAATCTTTGTTATTTGCAGTTTGACTAAAGTTATAAGTGAGTATATATGGTAAGTAATGGCTGCAATGTGAAAATAAAAATATATTTGTGCTCTTGTTATAGAAAATGACTGACAAAGTTGCTGTGGAAATTTACCATGCTAACATCATAAGTGTTATTTGAGTTTTTACATTCTTAACAGTTTTTTTCAATCTTTTATTTAAGATTTTATTAAAATAAGTTACCTTATACTGAGTTATTTTAGTACTGGATTTTTTAAAAATTATCAGTCTCATTAAAATAGTATTATTCAATAAATTAAATGTGGCCAAGAGATTTATTACTTTGTTAAATTTGACAAAAGTCACCCCCTACAAAATAATAATGTGCTTTGTTCAATTATCAACTTTTATTAATCTTTTTGAACATGCATGACAAAATGAACTGTGAGATGACTACTGATAATAACAGAAATCAATGACACCTCTTGCCAGTGGTATCCTGTCATAGCAACCACAATCAATGACACCTCTTGCCAATGGTATCCTGTCATAGCAACCACAATCAATGACACCTCTTGCCAATGGTATCCTGTCATAGCAACCACAGTCATTGACACCTCTTGCCAATGGTTTCCTGTCATAGCAATCACAATCAGTGACACCTCTTGCCAGTGGTACCCTGTCACAGCAGCCAAGATCAATAACACCCCTTGCAAGTGGTATTCTGTCATAGCAACCACAATCAGTGACACCTCTTGCCAGTGGTACCCTGTCATAGCAACTACAATCAATGACACCTCTTGCCAGTGGTATCATGTCATAGCAACCACAGTCAGTGACACCTCTTTCCAGTGGTACCCTGTCATAGCAACCAAGATCAATGACACCTCTTGCCAGCACCTGATCTTAGCAACTGAGATTAATGATTCCTCTTGATGATGCTACCCTGTTATAAAATTAAATAAATGACTTAATTTTCATTGGGTAGAATTCATTACTCACTGTCACTGATAATATTAATAAGGAGTTCAAATGTCCACAGTGCTTTGGACAATATTACTGTCTATACAGTGCTCCATTAATGGCAATTGTGAGTGCCCATGGTTGCCAATGATTGTTTTAAAAAAAAATGGAAGAGATTGTTAAGTCATTTTAATGATATAGTATTATTTCATAATCAGTTTGTATTGATTTGTTGCATTTTCAAATACTTTCACCTGTCCTCAGTGAATTGCAATGTAGATGAGTATGGTCCAGTATATGCCAGAAAGACTGGAGTTCCAAAGAACTACTGCTGTGAATGCTAAATCCACCTGTCCTAGATGAAGTGCATTGTAGATAAGAATAGTCCAGCATATGCCAAAAAGATGAGTTAGAAAGGAATACTGCAGTGAATCATAAATAATTGTCTTGCTTATATCTGCAGTTACAAAACTGAAATGCACTAAAACTTAGAACCCCATTTCTAATAAAAAAATAATTGAATTTTATGTCTGCAAAAATAACCCATTACACTGCATTCTTGTCACATCCTCAAATATGTGTTTTAATCAAAGTCATTTCAGTGCAGAATTTTGTAAACCTAATACACCTGTGAAAAGCAGATCAAAAGCGGAGGTCAGTCACTGTTTGAGTGATGGAAATATATTTGTATGGTCTTTGGTTTAAAGGTATCCATTAGTAATATTGCATGGGACACTGCAGATTTGTATGGTCTGGGTTTAAAGGTATCCATTAGTAATATTGCATGGGACACTGCGGATTTGTATGGTCTGGGTTTAAAGGTATCCTATAGTAATATTGCATGGGACACTGTGGATTTGTATGGTCTGGGTTTAAAGGTATCCTATATTAATATTGCATGGGACACTGCAGATTTGTATGGTCTGGGTTTAAAGGTATCCTATAGTAATATTGCATGGGACACTGTGGATTTGTATGGTCTGGGTTTAAAGGTATCCTATAGTAATATTGCATGGGACACTGTGGATTTGTATGGTCTGAGTTTAAAGGTATCCTATAGTAATATTGCATGGGACACTGCAGATTTGTATGGTCTGGGTTTAAAGGTATCCTATAGTAATATTGCATGGGACACTGGATTTGTATGGTCTGGGTTTAAAGGTATCCTATAGTAATATTGCATGGGACACTGGATTTGTATGGTCTGGGTTTAAAAGCTATTTTATAGTAATATTGCATGGGACACTGGATTTGTATGGTCTGGGT
Source organism: Unio delphinus (assembly GCA_029339505.1). Lineage (NCBI taxonomy): Eukaryota > Metazoa > Mollusca > Bivalvia > Unionida > Unionidae > Unio > Unio delphinus. Next base: position 3,610,005 of record JAQISU010001242.1, on the reverse strand, counting down.
TTAAAGGTATCCTATAGTAATATTGCATGGGACACTGGATTTGTATGGTCTGGGTTTAAAAGCTATTTTATAGTAATATTGCATGGGACACTGTGCCTGTTGTTTTTAAGCAGATACATATGAAACAAAAACGAAATTGTCAGTTGTTTCATTTTCAGTTTTGGGCAATTGTTATACATACATTTAAATACATTATTTGGATCCTTGTAAATTTTTATTTACAATTTTTACTGAAACCTTATGAACTGATTTTTAAAATTAAAAGAGTACATATGGTATCATAAAAGTGAAGTTAAAAATCATTATGAACATTGTAATGTTGCTTTAAAGTTAAATAATGAGAGTTGACTTCTGTGGTAGATACCGATACTTTCTACAAAGGCTGCAAAGTTTATACATACATGATAAATATCATTTACATATTTATTCTGGATGAAGTAAACTGATATTATTGATTCTGATTGTTCAAGCCACATAAAGGTCAATTTTTTCAGCTTTTTGTTAAGTGAACAAGCTACTGCTGGTAAGATGATAATGTTGTCAAATACCTTTTGGGATGGGAATGGGAATTTATGAGATGATAATGTTGTCAAATACCTTTTGGGATGGGAATGGGAATTTATGAGATGATAATGTTGTCAAACCCCTTTTGGGATGGGAATGGGAATTTACGAGATGATAAATATTCTATCAGTAGGGAATGGGATCTGATTTGCTTATTGTTGAGATGTTCTGAGATAGAAACATATTTAAATAAAACTGTGCATGTTTGTCATTATAATGTAGTTATTAAAATAAGGTACACAAAAATGGACTGTGTTTACCCATATACTTAATCAATTATTTAGAAGTACATATAAAGTGATAACCCTTTGTACAGTCATTATTGACCGATAAACTTGCTGATACACTGCCTATCATGCCACCCCTAAGGTTATTTAGTGCAGATGCTATGCAAGTGAATTTCTTAGGGACAAACACAGCAGCTGACAAACACAGCAACTGGCAACTGACAAACACAGCAGCTGACAAACACAGCAACTGGCAACTGACAAACACAGCAGCTGACAAACACAGCAACTGGCAACTGACAAACACAGCAACTGATTTTGGGTCAGGTCTATGGAAGCCCCAACCCTCTAAGGTTGAGTCCAGTAAATGAAATGTGTTTATAAACTAATGATTTTAAATAGAAGATTAACATTTACACACACAAATTATTAGTCATGGTTCTGTTTCTATTGTAGGTTCTTGTCCCACAGACAAGTAACTGTTCAACTGTATTTTTCAGGCTACAAAATTGCATGCAAATTTCATTCATGTTTGAAAACATGTAAATGGAATAGAATTTGAACAAGGCTTCAAATTTCTTTGCTTTACTGTTTTTTCATCATATCACAGAGAATGTATTTAGGGTAACACAGAAAGGAGTAATTAAGCTGATTGGTTTATAACATTTCGTTAATTAGTACCATAAGCTATGGGAGTTCTTGTGACCTGCTGTGACATTAATCATATGCCAGCTTTGTAAAGCAGCCAACAAGCACCTTGGAAAATAACAAGTAAAAAATAATTGGCTATTGAGTAAATACTTTAATAGAAGGAATACATAACCCATTGCTATTGTGCAACATGCTAATTTTTTTGTGCTGACAAAAACTCACCAGCATGTTGTGAATATATTCTCCCACATAATTAAGAACTTTTACTAAAATATATTTACTCATGCACCTCCCATACACCAAGAAGTAATTTTTTAAAAGGATACCATGTTAATGAATGTACATGTACATCGAATTTGTGACCAGAGAAAAATTACTAGTACTTTGCCACATTGTGGTCTTCTCTCATCAAATATTCATTTATTCCTTATTTCCTTTCTCACCATTTCTCCCATAACCAGGTTTGTTCTATGGGTGCCACTAATGACTTTGCAACAAAATTTCTTCATTTTGTCCTGTTTTCTACTTCTATTTCAGACTTTGCAAAGTTCTCTTTGATGTTATCTGTTCATATCATCTTCTGTCAGCCTCATTCGCTTTTTCCTCTCACTGTGTCAGATAAACATGAAATGTGACTGTACCATTTCAGTTTGCATTTCATTAAAGTGGTGAGCAGATTCTTTATTTGATCCAATTGCATTTGGGATTCTAATACACACCTCATCAATAGCAATGTGGTCTTTGTGTGTGTTGAAGATCCTTCGAGAACATCTCATCTCAAAGGCTGCTTCCCACAGTGAGTTACTGGTTTTGGTGTGTTGCAGACTGCTCCTATGATATCTCCTCTCCTGAGGGACATGGTGATGCCCAGTGACATTCCTGCTTTTAGTGTACTAGACAACTTCAATGAGTTCAATGTAGAAGCAGCTCTGCTGATGCCCTCTGTGAGTCCCACTGGTTCTTTTCAGTTGGATAAGGAAGAGATTTAGTCCTTGGATAAGGTAATAAATAAAGTTTACCACCTTATCCCATTGAACGTGTGCCACAAACCATCTGATGCATAGTGCAAGAAGATTCTTTCCATTTTGAAAATATCTTGGGGCTGGAAATGCAACCAGATTCTTGGTTCCTCATTATTCTTTCATGATTGAAGAAATCTCAGAGGTTCTTTACAGGCCAACTTCTGACATAACTTGGTAATGTGGAGGTTAGTCTGTTTCTTCTTATATGCTGGACCTATGGTCTATGTCTAGAGTTTCAGGGTACATTCCCTAAAATGTCCTATTTAAACTCACTAGTTGGATGCTGGATCATCCCAAGTTGGTATTACAACTGTTGCCTGGGCATGCCCACCCATAAAGACAACTGAAGTTATTAAAGAGTTGTTAGTAATCCTTCATTGATGAAATCAATCCATTATTCACTTATTAAAAGCAGATATCCTGAGGTACTTACAGGGGGGAGTAAAACACAATTTCAAAACTATATTTCGAAGGACATGTGACCATGGAGATGTTGAATGGGCTTAGTATGCTATTGTGCATGCATTGACCTGGTTGTTACATGCCAAACCTGCACATGGATATGAATTAGAATTATACCATAAGACATGCCCAATTTCATTGTTTTTTATGTTGTGTCCTTGGGCAACACACTTTATTCCCATTTCCTAGCACTAAATTTTGTACTGTGTTGCTTTGGTATTTAGGTCAGCTTATGATATAAAGGTGTTCATCAGCTACCTGGCAAACATTATTTGAATAGCAGAGTACAGAATATTTTTTTCAGCAAATGGTTACCATGACAAAATCTTTGGGGTGATGACTGACATCAATTTGAAATCAAATAGCATAGTCTAGTGTCACAAAATGAATTCATGTAAGTGGTTATTACCAAGTATGAAAGCTGTGGCAATATCTATCAAACAAAACATTGGTCAATATATTATAAAAGATATATACAACCATGCCTATATAAATGTAATGTTATTAGGACAAACACTTCAAAACTATTTGCAAATTATTCTGCTTGCAAAACAAGCTTGAAGACTCATCCTAGATAATGCTGATAAAATCCCAAATACAATGAATGATATTGAGTGAACACATGTTTTTTTTTTTATAAAGGCTACACTTATGTTGTCAAACATAATGATCCCATTACACCTTAGTGAACTATTTCATGCAAGAAAAAATAGCAACACTTCCAGTTGGAAATCAATTTCAGCTAACTATCATTCCGTTCCCAAACCAAATGAAGAATTCCTCAGAATTTTTTCAGTACTCTGGGCCACTAAATTGGTATAGAATCCCAAAGGAAATTAGAGAAAGTGCAAATATAATATATATTTATAATTATAATCCAACTTATTTGATACAAACTGGAGTCTTTTTAAGTTGACAAAGACATAACTTGAAAGTATCAATTTTCAAACCTTCATTTTTGTTTTCTTTACCATTTTTATATTGTATGTGCCTTGATGGAGTGCATTTTGAAATATTCTACATTTTATTAAGTTCATAGCTAAATTTAGTTTGTTATTACTTATTATTAATTATTTCTCCATAACTTTTATTTTGTTCAGTATTTTCATGCCCTAGGAGAATTAAAATTTGTATGCATTTTCTTTCTATGTATGCAACTATGAAAGATTTATGTACATATGTAACAAAGAATAGAAGTCCACAGCAAGGAATAGTTCTATCATGCTACCCTCTTTAAATAAAGTAGTTAATTTTATTATTATTATTATTATTATTATTATTATTATTATTATTATTATTATAATTATTAATAACTCTTTATTGTCATATCCCATATGACATATCAAGTCCTAATAATTAATAAAGAAACAAGCAATTATACTGTGTATGAAATTAAAAGTTGTTTTAATTATCAGTATCTGGTTTTCTTAAATATTTTAATTTAAGTCTCTGAATTATAGGTATTACTCTCTCACTTGAAAGTGCATAATAATGAGAAATATATATGAACTTTTAAAAACACATAAGCTAAAGTAATCAAAATGTAACTTACATTCCCCAAAATAATTAGCTTAATTGCTTGGTCCTGAAGTGAGAAATGGTAATTGAAGTAAACTTGTATAAGCAATTGCCACTTTAACAATTACATGTGAAAGTATTTGACCTCAGGCCTGCCTTAGTTTTGGGGTTGGTATGGTAGGAGTGACCTCAGGTCTGCCTTTGTGTGGGCTTAGTTTGGTAGGAGTGATTTCAGTTCTGCCTTAGTGTAGGCTTGGTATGGTAGGAGTGACCTCAGGTCAACCTTATTGGTGTCCTAGGATTTTGCCTGATATGTTGCCTGTGTGCCAGAGATTGTGCCTTCTTGGTCATGTCCTAGGTTCTTTTCCTAGACCTCAGGAATTTATATGTGGGTCATAATATAGATGTTACTGAGATTATCCATCCAATAACCATATAAGTATTTAATAAGCATGACAAAAATAAATATATACATGCAAATGACAATGATCCATACCCCCAGTGGATTATCCCCTGGGTCAGAACCTGGACACTATTGAGATCCCCACATTATAACCATATACACAAACTGCACATGTGAAAACAAGTTTGTACATGCATGATCATTGGTTCCCCTCAACACATTAACCATATACATGTAAATACTAATAAACTTGTCATGAAAAGACAAACACATACACCTGAGCTAACATTTGCCCCTGGGGCAGCCCTTTTCACTGGTTATCCCCCAACAGGCTCAGACTTTGGGGAAATTCACCTTTGGTGAGCATGAAGATATGTACTTTACAAACACAACATTTAAGTTATAATATTATTCAAATACAGAAATTGACTTGGGTAGTAACCTCTAATATAAAATTTGCTATCAGTCACACTATTGGAGATATGATGAGTATGTCCAGAAAAGGGATTGCTGTTTATGTGGATTTCAGGTGCATTAGTTCGCATTGTTATTGTAAATATTGATAACCCACATGAAGAATGTACATCATTATCAAATTCTCTTTAATCAAAGCTCTTGAGGTATCAATTACCTTGTGTGTGTCCATACATCCATATTTCTATCCATGCCCTAGATAGGGTCTGACTAGTAAAGATTTTTAGATGAACTCAATGTTAAAAGTTTTTATTTTCTAGCTAAATAAGAAACATACTGAAAAGGGGGCTCCACTTTTAGTTATCTATGAACTTGTATGTTACATTTGGCAGAAGTATGTCTGACAAGAAAAAGAGACACAATTCAAATGAATGGGTTTTTTGTTAGCTTAAAAGTTAACTGTGTCAAACTCCAAACTTACAATGATATTGCATCTTATTGCATCACACACCAAACTCACATTTAGGATACATCTTGGTGTATCACACACTAAAAATCATACTGACTGTGCATCTTGGTGTGTGACATACCATATTTACATGAGGGCACATATTTGTGTGTCACATACCAACACTGTGTGATTTTTAATGTAGTCATACCAACTGTTTTAGTCATATCACTACAATGTCTATAGTGTGGCAGTTTATAGTAATGCCTAGCACTGGGGCATCATGTTGCAGACATGTGGCATGATGTCCCACCCAGTCACATTATCCTGACACTAGGCCGACCAGTCTTAACACTAACCTCTTAATGCTGAGTGCCAAGCGAGTCAGCTGTTAGTACATTTTTGTAAGTCTTTGGTATGACTTGGCCGAGGATTGAACCCACGACCTTCCACATCTGATGTAGACACTCTAATCACTAGGCTACCAGAACAGTCTCCCAAGACTGAACTACACTGGCTACTTTGAAGGGTTTACTGAACAATAATTAAAGGAGTCATGCCAAAGTCTTTTAGAAATGGAGGTAAATTTCTTGATTCCTGCATTTTGTCTCAATTCAACCAATATTCTTGCATTTAAAAATCAAAATCATAATGCTTGCAAAATGTGTAATAATGTTGTTCTTTGGATCAGCATTTGTGAAAGTCATCATATAGCACTCTCACTATAAGACCCCTCATTAAACATGGTTTCCTTATAAGGCCCTTCATTATAATGATAGTTTCATTTTATAAGGCCCCTCATTAAACATGGTTTTCTTATAAGGCCCTTCATTATAATGATAGTTTCATTTTATAAGGCCCCTCTTTAAACATGGTTTTCTTATAAGGCCCTTCATTATAATGTAAGTTTATTAAACATGGTTTCCTTATAAGGCCCTTCATTATAATGATAGTTTTGTTTTATAAGGCCCTTCTTTAAACATTGTTTTCTGATAAGGCCCTTTTTTATAATGATAGTTTATTAAACATGGTTTTCTTATAAGGCCATTCATTATAATGATAGTTTCTTTTTATAAGGCACCTCATTAAACATGGTTTCCTTATAAGGCCCTTCATTATAATGACAGTTTCCTTTTAATAAGGTCATTAATTATAACATGATTTCCTTATAAGGTCCTACATTATAATGTTTGTTTCTTTTATAAAGCCCTTCATTATAACATAGTTTTCTTTATAAGCAGATCAGCCCATGAATCCCATTTTATTATGTAGCATTATAATGATATGTACAGTATAATGTGCTTCATGATAAGGCAGTATCACTGTAAGGTGATATACTATGGCTGATGTTGGTAACATTATAATTAGGTATTACTGTATATGTATAATGTGCTTCATGATAAGGCAGTATCATTTAAGGTGATATACTATGGCTGATGTTGGTAACATTATAATGAAGTATTACTGTATATGTATAATATACTTCATGATAAGGCAGTATCACTGTAAGGTGATATACTATGGCTGATGTTGGTAACATTATAATGAAGTATTACTGTATATGTATAATATACTTCATGATTAGGCAGTATCACTGTAAGGTGATATACTATGGCTGATGTTGGTAACATTATAATTAGGTATTACTGTATATGTATAACGTACTTCATGATAAGGCAGTATCATTTAAGGTGGTATGCTCTGTGGCTCTCAATAACAGTGTTTTATCAAAGGAATGCTGTGATATTCAGCCATTACTCTGCTGTCATGTGTGTCAAATGTTACCTGTCTCTTATTCTCTCTTGGAACTTGTCTTCTGATAGCCTTAAATTTTAACAACTGTAAACCTTTTGTGTCCACAGTTTTTATTCCTATTCAGTAGTGCTAATACTGAGAATAGACCATAGTCTTTCAATCTACAAAATTGAATAAGCTGCAGTATTTTAGATAACTGCATGAAATGTTTGGCACTACTAGTGTAAAAAAAAAGTGATGAAATATTCTTGCATTTTTCTTTATTCTTACGCGTGCATTATTCATTGATTTCTAAATCTGACCTTAAGAATGTGAAACTATGCTCTTTGCTCATAACATTGATTTCAAATGTGTGTGTGTGTGTGTGTGTGTGTGTGTGTGTGTGTGTGTGTGTGACAGACAGACAGACAGACTTTATTTAATTGCATTTTGAAGATATAGAACACTGGTTGAATTCTGACAATTATTACACATCTTTCAATTGCATTTAGCTTCTGTTTGTAGACATAGTAAATTAACTGACATTTTTTCAGTCAATAAAACTATTCTTACATTCAGAAGTCAAGACTTTTAAATCTGGAATTAAATTAAAGTCAAGATACCTTGGCATTAGATCTTATTATGGAGAAAACTAATACTTATAAAAACCCATTCATACATGTTTTACAATTGTCACAAGTTCAGGATTCAAGAAATTTATTGTGGGAGGCAGGTAGACATAGACTTCGCTGATATGAAAGATAGATATGTTTGACCAGTCAAGAGATAATGGTGATATTTAAGATTATAAAATAGCTACAATCAGAGGCTGAGTGTCTTCAGTTGATAACAGTGGGTCAAAATTCTGTTGGATTGGACATACCTATGTAAGTAGATAAATTATAATCTAGCCACCCTCCAGGTGAATAAAACTGTTCCATTCCTCATCTTCCATCTAGTCAGTGTCGGAATTGGGATTTATGAGTGACAATCATTTGTTTGTATTCTCAAATTATTTGGATATAAGTTGAATGATAATTATTTTGCAATATATTACTGATGGATGCATCAACGCCAACAGAGCTGGTACCACTGCAGGAGAAATCAAATGAGCAAGAGACACCATTCAGAAAGATTTCAGCTGTTGTGTTCCATGTAATATTGATATTTAATTTAGAATTTATGAAACTGGGTGGATAATCTTGCCATGTATTTTATTCAAATAGTTTCATAAAATTTAAAACTTAAAATCAACATACCATTTTTACTTGCTTATAAGATAAGTCCAAATGTAAACTACACAAACCCAGATCTGCCTTTGCATAATGTGCCAGTACATCTGAGTCTATGCATTTTGTTTGATGTAATCAGTAGAGCAAACAGCATAGACCCTGATCTGCAGGCACATTGTATTATGGCAGATCAGGATCTTTGTTTCGCAGTTTAACTTGACTTATAAGTGAGTACATAGAGTAATTACTTTTCACTATAGAGAGTTCATGGGCAATAAACAGTATCATGATATTTTTGTAGACCTAGAGATCACAGAGTAGAGCATGATGGTCTTCATGCTCCTGCATAGCAGTTGGATGATTTAGATGATCAATGTTTCAGCTAGTCATAGTTAGGGAGACACAGCACCTTACCATTATTTTCAAATGACAAATACTCCTCTATGCTTTCATCACACCACTTATTTTTATTTTATATACATTTCACTTTCCTTCTCTTAAGCTTCCTTTTATTATGAATAATGTTGAGTTTCAGTTGCATGTTCACAAAGTTTGCTGAAAACATGTTTTTATGCTTTCTCTGTTTGCTGTATGATGCCCCAGTGCTAGACATCACTATAAACTGCCTCTCTGCAGACATCATAGCGATATGACTGAAAATTTGTTAAAGCTACATTAAAAATCATATTCAAACAAACAAACGAAATAAAACAGTTAAAAGGTTTGACAAGTCACTAGCCAAAAGAAGGTTTATGAAGTTACTGAAAGCACACTGAATTTTTTGCATAATTTAAGCTATTGAAAGCTAACAGAATTCCCGCCTATATAAGCTATTGAATGCTAACAGAATTCCTGCATATATAAGTTATTGAATGCTAACAGAATTCCTGCATATATAAGTTATTGAATGCTAACAGAATTTTTGCATAATGCAAGCTATTGAAAGCCAACATAAATCTTTGGATATGTAAATTATTCAAAGCCAACAGAATTCTTTGCACATGTAAGTTATTGAAATCCAACATAATTCTTTGAATATGTAAAGTTATTGAAAGCTAACAGAATTCTTCGGATATGAAAGTTATTTAAAAGTAACATAATTCTTTGTGTATGTAAGTTATTGAAAGGTAACAAAATTCTTTGCATATGTAAGTTATTGAAAGGTAACATAAATCTTTGGATATGTAAGTCATTGAAAACCAACATAATTCTTTGGATATGTAAGTTATTTAAAAGTAACATAATTCTCTTCATATGTAAGTTATTGAAATGTAACAAAATTCTTTGCATATGTGAATTACTTAAAAGTAACAAAATTCTTTGCATATGTGAATTATTGAAAGCCAACATAATTTTTTGCATATGTAAATTACTTAAAAGTAACAAAATTCTTTGCATATGTAAGTTATTGAAAGGTAACACAATTCTTTGCATATGTAATTTATTGAAAGGTAATGAAATTCTTTGCATATCTAATTTATTGAAAGGTAACACAATTCTTTGGATTGAGTTATATCTGCCAAATGTTCCAGGCACAAAATGAATTTCTCTTTCCAATCTGGTACATGCCAAAATTGAAATTTTAATTTATGGTACTAAAGATCTGTAAATACTGCAGATTAGGTAATAATTAAACATGATCTAGTGTGATGACCCTTACTTACTCTTATGAAGGAAACATATAACACTTTTTACTGTCCTTTTTATTATTTCTACACACTCAGCAAAGGAAGACTAAGTGCAAGGTGATGCTGCACTCTAATATGACCTAGTGCATGTGTATTTGAGCTGCAGTGCATATAAATTTTGTTTTGCTTATATCTTAAACCTTATAAGTAACTTTTTCTAAATAGGTTGTAGTTGTATCGTAAATAACTTTATTAAATGGCTCCTTAAAATATTCTCTACATCTTTATGTCTCTTGCTATATTGTAACCACCACAATACAAGCATATCCTGTATCTGACCATGTTCCAGTACCACACTTACAGCATGGCTAGATCCATCTTCCTCTTCAAAACTGTGCTGCATGTACACAACAGTTCTCATTCAAGCAGGTTTTGGGGCCCCAAGTGGCCTAGTGGTTTTAAGTGCTCTCTGTTACGGATCACTCATATCTGACCTCTGTCTGCATGGGTTCAAGTCTCAGATTTGGCCAATGTCGATATGTGAGAGTGCTTGCCAATAGCTTCTCGTGGGTTGGTGGTTCTTTCCGGGGATTTTCCCAGGTTCTTCCTCCACCATTCATCCTGGCCACCATGTATAGTCTATTGTGTGCTGAAAAATGGCATTAAACACTACAACAACAACAACAACAACAACAACAACAACAACAACAAGCAGGTTTTCTCACACACCTATTTACCCTCCAGATTCAGCCAAACAGACTAGTTTCTGCTGTGAAACACCACAATTGCAATCACCAAGTATAATCAGTCATGGATAGTATTTAAATGAAAATTGTGCCAGAAATTCCTTAAATCAATCACAATAATAAATTAATCAGGAACAAAACTACCATGCTACACTCACAATAATCAAGGAGCAAAACTACCATACTACACTCAAAATAATCAAGGAGCAAAACTACCATACTACACTCACAATAATCAAGGAGCAAAACTTCCATGCTACACTCACAATAATCAAGGAGCAAAACTACCATACTACACTCACAATAATCAAGGAGCAAAACTACCATACTACACTCATAATAATCAAGGAGCAAAACTTCCATGCTACACTCACAATAATCAAGGAGCAAAACTACCATACTACACTCATAATAATCAAGGAGCAAAACTTCCATACTACACTCATAATAATCAAGGAGCAAAACTTCCATGCTACACTCACAATAATCAAGGAGCAAAACTACCATACTACACTCATAATAATCAAGGAGCAAAACTACCATACTACACTCATAATAATCAAGGAGCAAAACTTCCATGCTACACTCACAATAATCAAGGAGCAAAACTACCATACTACACTCACAATAATCAAGGAGCAAAACTACCATGCTACACTCATAATAATCAAGGAGCAAAACTACCATACTACACTCAAGGAAGCATGTGTATGTCTTACAGGATACTAGTGATCTGACTAAATGCTGGTGGTGAACTCAGACTCTTCATAGTTATTCTTGTTTAAGTTTCTGCATATATTTATTGATTTAATTGTCAAATAACCCAGTAGGAGTATTCTCTTCAAATATATTGATATCTTATTCTAATAAAAAATAATATAATGTCATTCTCTGAAATACTCATACCTCTGTTTAGACTAATTCTTCTTTTATAGATAGTTTCTCACATAATGATTTTATTTGACATAACAAACCCATTTTGGGACTCAATTGGTCTCAAATTAGGATACCACCTCACAGAAAAATAGATGTCTTGCTTGCTCATGCTGCAAAAATAATGCATTTGCTCAACTACAATAAATTTGTGTCAATATTTCTGCTCAGAATCTTTAACAGTTACGTTCTAAGCGTTAAGCTTTAAGAAGTGATCCAAAGTTCTTATTCTAAAATGCATTGGTCCTAACTATTCTGACAAACATGAATTGGAGTCATTTTAAGAAGTAGACATGGTTATCTTAATCTGATTCTAGGACATCAGTATTCCCCATGGAAAACCTGGTGTACATAAGAAATATGGTATTGCATGATAGAAATAATTTACTAGTTAAATATGATACTGTGAAATCTGTCTATTATAAATACTCAAGGGCTACCAGTTATTTTGCTCCAGGGACACATGTTACTAGTTTGCAGTTATTTAAAATATAAAGGGGTCATACAATATTGTCCTTTATGAACAAGCATCCTTATCATAGAGGTGTTTACTATAATGAGGTATCACTAAATGAGCATGGAAAATTTAAAACAAATATTACCATGGGTTTAAAATGCATTCATTTCAGAGGATGGTTACTTTGTGAGAAGTAGTATGGGGTAGGTGAGACCAGTGTTAAAGGTAAAATGACTCTGAAATACCATCATCAATCTAAACATCTTGACTCTTTCATTCTGCAAACACATTTCAAAATTAGCAATAGTTTTCAGCGGTATATAAAATTTCTGATGAAAGAAGTTTTGAAAATTGGAACAGAAACAAAGGAATTTTGTTTTTTAATAATGAAAAACTATTTAATATAACTATAGCTTATGATAGATTAACTTATTGATAAATTAGCTTAATGATAGATTAGCATAATGATAGATTAGCATAATGATAGATTATGTTTAATGATAGTTTAACTTAATGATAGATTAGTTTAATGATAGATTAACTTAATGATAGATTTACTTAATGATAGATTAGCATAATGATAGATTATGTTTAATGATAGATTCACTTAATGATAGATTAGCATATGATAGCCTAGCTTTTTTCATCTGCCCTTCACAGCTTTTGATATCTTTCTAATTAATGAGGGGACCAGAGTCAGCATTTAACCAGTTCTAAAGATTTTTATTTCTCCAAGGTCTCACCATATATTTACCACTTTCCAGAATACCTAAACAATTTCTGGTCAAAAATTGTGGAGAGGGCTCAGATAATTTGTAACTGCTACACTGCTTCCATTTGCAAAGGCCTTCCAATTTTCAGGACCAGTTTACCCTTGCTATTGTTTTCATCAACATGCTCATGTTCAAAAATAGTGATGCCATCCTTACTGGAGAGAAAACTCAATTGGAAATATTAAAGATATTATATATCTGGACAAAATATTTGGAAAAATATACAGACAGCAACAAAATTAGTTTTAATGATGGACATTTTGATTAATATTGGTATTTGCTTTTAATGTTTGAAAGTACTAAGACTCCAAATTCAAACGCTAAACAACTAGTTGCAACAAGGACATTAGCTGTGGTGAACAGTTGCTTTGTTTTGTTTGGGCCTGCATGTTGTGGCACAACAACACTTAAAAGATTATATTAATCCAGGGCAAATAAAGCAAAGTGCCTTACCCATGGGTGTACTACAATAACTAATTATGTTATGGTATGAATGACCTTCCTCCCTTATTGGCATGAATTCAACATCTAGCTATTGTGCATTGATGTAGCTCCCTGCCAGAATGATAGTCCTCCATTAATCATCCTCTCTTTTGTGTAAATAAAAGACATTCTATTCATTTAGAAGCTGTAATGGTGTTATTTCCTGCTCATTCTTTTCAGTGAGATGCTGATGGCAGAATTTCACTATGTGTCTTGTAGTTTCTTTTCAAGACATGCTGTTTGTATCCAGATCAGGCCTTATGTCTTGACAAATGGTAGATGAGCCAGTGGATCAGAAAATCTATTGGACAATTTAATTATGAGTAGTTTTTAGTTATACTTGTCATAGACCTGAAGAGATTATAAGATGACTTTTCATCTGTCAACCATCCTTCCCTTAGAACAAAGTGATATCACTACTCCTCCTAAACTACTTGAAGGTTTGCCACAAAATGTTACACACACATTCTTTCCATTGTCTAATTGGTCTTGAATGGTACCTCAGATATCCAGTATGGCCACCACAGCAGCCATCTTGAAAATTGTATTGCTGCTCATGAATTTATAGTCATTTAGAAAAGACATCTTATGACGTCTGATTGGTCTAAAATGAAAACGGAACTGATTTGACATCCAACATGTCTGCTGCTGCAGATTTTAACTTAATGTACTGAAGGGACCTGTTGACTTTGGGGTCAAGGTCTCAGATTAGGATCATTGCCAAAAAGAAATATGGGTGTTTCACAAATATATCCATATGCATTTCAGAATCATTTCACTTTACCTGTAGTTTTATGGGATAAAGTCAGTCATTTTCATTATGTGTTCAACATATGCAGATGTTATTTTTGTGATGAATCCAGTGTATGAAACTTTTACAATAATTTCTACTTTCGTTTGCAAGGTGGAACTTCTGTCCAAATCATTTCATTTAATTTGAAGTGAGCAAAAATGCAAGATCTCAATGATAAAGATGTTATCACCATATTGTTACCATGTCTCTTTCTGAAACATAGTCTAGAATGGGTCCAAAATGATTAGATTGCATAGAACACACCACACTGATTTGATGAGCCAATGCTTGATGAAAAGCCCACCTTCATTTTCATAAAATGTTGTTAAACAGTTCCTAAAGATATATTTTTCTCATAATAAGCACACCTTCTACTTTTAGTAAGCTGGCATTTATGGTCATGTCATTGAAGAAATGTTGCATTTACACTTAAATCCCATTAACCTGGATGATATTGCTTCGATTCCTTTGTACAGATTAACAAGGGATCAAAACATAAACAAATTCTCTTAAAAATACCTGACTCCAGATAATTAGAGACTCCATAATCTGTCAGGATTAAATACATTATGTAACTGATTTAAAACAGAAATGTAGTGTCATTATGAACAAAGCAACCATACAACTTACAGTGCTTTGATCACACCTGACAATTTACAGTGCTTTGATCACAACCATACAACTTACAGTGATTTGATCACAACTGTACAACTTACAGTGCTTTGATCACACCTGACAACTTACAGTGCTTTTATAACAACCTGACAATTTACAGCACTCAGATCACAACCATACAATTTACAGTGTTTTAATCACAACCATACAAATTACAGTGCTTTGATCACAACCATACAACTTACAGTGCTTTGATCACAACCATACAACTTAGTGCATTGATTACAACAATACAATTTACAGTGCTTTGATCACAACCATACAGTTTACAGTGCATTGATCACAACCGTGCAACTTACAGTGCATTTATCACAACCATACAACTTACAGTGCTTTGATCACAACCATACAACGTACAGTGCTTTGATCACAACCATACAACTTACAGGGCTTTGATCACACCTGACAATTTACTGTGCTTTGATCACAACCATACAAGTTACAGTGCTTTGATCACAACCTGACAATTTACAGCACTTGGATCACAACCATACAGTTTACAGTGTTTGATCACAACCATACCAATTACAGTGCTTTGATCACAACCATACAACTTACAGTATTTTGATCACAACCATACAACTTACAGTGCTTTGATCACAACCATACAACTTACAGGGCTTGGATCACACCTGACAATTTACAGTGCTTTGATCACAACCATACAACTTACAGTGCTTTTATCACAACCTGACAATTTACATCACTTGGATCACAACCATACAACTTACAGTGCTTTGATCACAACCATACAACTTACAGTGCTTTTATCACAACCTGACAATTTACATCACTTGGATCACAACCATACAATGTACAGTGCTTTGATCACAACCATACAACTTACAGTGCTTTTATCACAACCAGACAATTTACAGTGCTTTGATCACACCTGACAATTTACAGTGCTTTGATCACAACTTGACAATTTACAGTGCTTTTATCACAACCTGACAATTACAGTACTCTGGGTGGCTATTACCAATCACTCTCATCTTACCTCTGTTCACATGGTCCACAATGGTTCTAGACTCGACATGGCCAGTGTGGCTATGTGAGAAAGCTTGCCAGTAGCTTCATGTTGGTCAGTAGTTCTTCCTATGCTTTTTCTGGGTTCTTCCCAGAGAATATATAGTGACTGCAATATATAGCCAATGATGTGCTGAAAATTGGCATGAAACCCACAAAAAACAAGGAACAATGTAATTTTCATTTTATACAAAGGTTATTATGAGGAAAGAAAAATGGATACAACTGCATTTGCAAACTATTCATCATTTAATTTTAGTTTATTTCTTTGTAGGATATACAGAAAAAGCTAAGGCAATATGGTGTGGAATCTCCAAAATTTCGGAAAAGACTTGTCTCCAAATGGGAGGTAAGTTTATTAAGAATGGAGTTTTATTTTAAACCTTTTAATATGAATACATTTAAACTGTGGCATTCCTTTCTTGCTTTTGCTTTTTCAGTTGACATATAATTTGTAATTTTTATAATCCATATGACTTGAGTAATTGGTTGGCTTTTATGTTATCTCATGCTGATTTTGGTAAAAACCTTTGATCATGAAACTCATGTTCACACTTCTATCCATCCAATATATTGTCTCCCTCTATCATGAAACTCTCATGTTCACACCTTTATCAATCCAATCTATTGTCTCCCTCTATCACGAAACTGTCATGTTCACACTTCTATCCATCCAATGTGTTGTCTCCATCTATCATGAAGCTCTCATGTTCACCCTTCTATCCACCCAGTGTAATGTCTCCCTCTGTCATGACACTCCCATGCTGATCCTTCTATCCATACAATCTGTTGTCTCCCTCTATCATAAAGCTCTCATGTTCACACTTATATCCATCCAATATGTTGTCTCCCTCTATCATGAAACTCATGTTCACCCTTCTATCCACCTAATGTGTTGTCTCCCTATATCATGACACTCCCGTGTTCATCCATCTGTCTTTCCAATCTGTTTCCCTCTTTCATGAAACTCTCATGCTCACCCTTCTGTCCATCCAATGTGTTGTCTTCCTCTAAATCTCTCATGCTCATTGTTCTTTCCATCCAGTCTGTTGTTTCCCTCTATCATGACACTCCCATGCTCACCCTTCTATCCAACCATTCTTTTGCCTCCCTCTAATATTTTTACACTGTTCTTTACAGTAAATAAGTTCAGTCAACTTACCATATCGTATGATGGATTAGAACATGATTAAAAATGCTCAGCATTAACTAGAGTGCCATCATCAAGAAGCTATGGTCTGGAACTTGAAATATTCATGGTTCCTCATATTTCTAATATATTGGCAGATGGGAGAGAAGTGTATCTTTTAAATGAAAATCAAATATTATAAAACAAACAAAAGGTTGGAAATAAATCATATTTTTGTACTAAATTTTAAAAGATGAGATGAAAATATATTTATCATTAAATGAATTTTAATATGTTTGTCTGATGCCAGCATGTTTACAAAGTGACATTTTTCTGAGGATCACATTTTTCTGATAATGTAAATTGTATATGTTCAAGCAAACCATATGCTTTATATATTAAATATTATTTCAGGATGTTTTTGTTCTTTTCTCACTGACCATCAGTCACTGTGTAGTAAATGTTAGATGATATTCAGTGAATATATCACTGGATACTTGGTCACCTGGTACAAGGCACGGGAATATGTGTCTAGTGCCAATTATAAAAGGTTTGCCACTGGGCTCAGGGTCACCGGACATTGTTCTTTGGACTCACCATCCAAGTATTTATAGAGTTTCTGTTACTGGGCACTAGGCAGTAACTACTAGGCATGATTCCTCTTTGGATGATGTCATGAAAGTTGCTTTCTGGCATTATCACTCTATTGTCATTTTCCCTTCATTCAATGGTGCACTAGAGTGTAGATAAATGTCCAACAAGTTGTCAATCCATTCTCCAGTTGGCAGTATAGAACATCCAATTGGCAACAATGGCATGTTCACTTGACATCTTGTTAGGCAGTCAGTCTCCCACTGAACTGGAAAGTTCACCAATACAATAATAATAATAATAATAATAATAATAATAATAATAATAATAATAATAATAATAATAATAGTAATAATAATAATAATAATAATAATAATAATAATAATAATAATAGTAATAGTAATAATAATAAATGACTTTATTTAAAGAGGGTGATACAATTAGTTACATTGAACTAAACCTCCTTGTGGTCCTCTATTACATGTATATGCATATTTACATTCAAAGTACATGTACATAGTCACACACACACACACACACACACACACACACACACACACATGCAGAGTATTGATAATAAGCTATATTTACATATGGACATAATACACAAAAAATTGAAATGAACAGACTCAACTAGGTCCAGTACAAAATTAGTGAGACAACAAAGTGAAGAAAATTAGCAAATTTATACTGTTGAAACATATTTGTCAAATTGAATAGGTTCCACAATTCATCCTATGTACTACGTTATAATTAATTGCTTTAATATTTGTATTTTCTCAAATTTCCTTTGGGATTCTGTTCCAGATTAGTCATCCTGTATATTGAAAACTTGTATTCTTTGTTTGACTGTGGGCTTTGGGATGTGGTTAGTTGGCATTGATCTTAAATTGGGAGTCTTGCCTTGTTTTCTAGTATGAAATCACACTGAGATACAATGGGACCAGATTGTTTGAAACATTGTACATAAGTCAAGCCTTTCTCAAAAATATTAATTCACTTACTGTTAACATTTTAATATCATTCACTGTATTTAGAATGTTTTCAGCATTATCTAAAATTAGTCTGCAAGCTCTTTTTTGTCAGTGGAATAATTGGTAAATATTCTTTTGAGATGAGTTGCCCCAGAAAACATTGCAGTAGTCTATATATGGTTGTATATAGCATTGGTAATATATAGATTTACCAATGTTTAGCGACATATATGGTCTTATCTTGCTAAATAACTACAGACATGAATCAACTTTGTTTGACAATGACTTGAATATGTTTATTCCATTGCAAATTGATGTCAATTATCACCCTAAGGAATTTGGTCATGGCAACCATTTGAAGACAAATTTCATTCAACTTAGGATTCAAGTTGTTATTTTCCAAACTTTGCTCTCTTTTGTTTGGTATTATTCATTAATACGTTAGTCATGTCTGTGTTTACCTTCATGACATTTTCCATACACCAGGATAATATTAAGTAATGTATTAATTACTGCTACTGTAGCAGTGGGAAGGGGAATGGGGGGGGGGGAGTTAAAATAAATTGAATTATATAGAACTTGGCTGCTATTAATTTATATGGTCATACCAACATGGGGTTTTCACTAAAATACTCTATGATGTCAAGTTGGTCCTAAATGAAAATGGTGCTAATCTGACATCTGTTACGTCCACAATGGCAGATGTCTTGAAAATATTTTTATTACTACTCTCATGAAGGCAAAGGTGTATCAACATGTTTTTATGATGTCTAGTGTATGAAAATAGTGCCAAACTAATTACCAATATGGCCCCCATATGAGCCATCTTGAAAATCATACTGTCACTAATTTTCATAAACGGAAATACATATCAACATGAATTTCTCACCAGAAGACTTCCTATGATATCTTTTTGATCCTAAATTGAAATCTGACACTCAGTATGGCAACGAGTATGTAAGCCATCTTGAAAATCTTTTATCCAAAAATACTAGTGATTACTTTTATACTCATTGTTAAAAGATAGAAATGATCATATCTTGGATTCCTGGGAAATACTTTCAGTAATTAGAACAGAGTCCAATCAGGAGACTCTATTAATAAGTATTTGTTCAGGTGTACAAAAAATTATTGGTATAGATAATTATTTTGTCAGGTGTAAAAAGAATAATTGGTATAAATAATCATATTTTTCTCTTAGGTACCAATAGCTTGCAAGCTATTTAAGAGACAAAAGTTCTCTGTATAAAAAATTTCATGACAAAATATAATTTGTGTTTATGATTGTCATGGATTATATGAAAAATTAGAGCAGTGTCAATATTGCAGACTATGTTGTTCTAATTTTCTTTCTTTCTAATATATTGTAATCTTTTTAAAGTTTCAAGGACTAAGTGAGGACCAGTTACTTGGTACACATTTAATTCATAGTTTCTATTGTTCTTTGTAGAGTCTTAATTATGACACAGTGGAAAATGTATTGTATTGGAGAGAATATGATGAGAACAGTTCTAAGGTAAGTGCAAGTACTGCAGATACAGATAAACACACACACACACACACACACACACACACACAAACACACACACACACACACACAGAGCATTCATATATTGAGGATCTCAAATGGGTAAGGATTTAATATTGAATTTATGAAACAGGTTGAATAATGTCCAAGTTTTGCGAACCAAGGTTAGTAAAAGCTATACATTATTAAAGTTTATAAAATGTTCTTTATCACATAGTTTTTATTTTAATGGAACTGGTTTAGAGAGAAAGAAGAAGAAATAATTTTGTAAATCATCTGACTCAAACCTTTTATTTGTTGCACTTACCAATTAGTCCCAGATACAGTCCTATTAATGTTTGCAAGTAGATATTTTTACACATTATAAATAAAAGTACAACTGTTCTTCCAAACACACAGAATATTTGACATAGAAAAATCATTTTTCAACAAAAACATCCAATGTAATTTTTTGGGGATGTCACATAGTTTATCTGTTGCCTTGTTCTCGCCATGTATTTGCTATTGGATGCTATACCTGATACCGATACCTTGTTCTCACCATGTATTTGCTATTGGATGTTATACCGGATACCAATACCTTGTTCACACCATGTATTTGCTATTGGATGTTATACCGGATACCAATACCTTGTTCTCACCGTGTATTTGCTATTGGATGTTATACCGGATACCAATACCTTGTTCTCACCATGTATTTGCTATTGGATGCTATACCTGATACCGATACCTTGTTCTCACCATGTATTTGCTATTGGATGCTATACCTGATACCGATACCTTGTTCTCACCGTGTATTTGCTATTGGATGCTATACCTGATACCGATAGCTTGTTTTCACCATGTATTTGCTATTGGATGCTATACCTGATACCGATACCTTGTTCTCACCGTGTATTTGCTATTGGATGCTATACCTGATACCGATACCTTGTTCTCGCCATGTATTTGCTATTGGATGCTATACCTGATACCGATACCTTGTTCTCACCATGTATTTGCTATTGGATGCTATACCTGATACCGATACCTTGTTCTCACCATGTATTTGCTATTGGATGCTATACCTGATACCGATAGCTTGTTTTCACCATGTATTTGCTATTGGATGCTATACCTGATACCGATACCTTGTTCTCACCGTGTATTTGCTATTGGATGCTATACCTGATACCGATACCTTGTTCTCGCCATGTATTTGCTATTGGATGCTATACCTGATACCGATACCTTGTTTTCACCATGTATTTGCTATTGGATGCTATACCTGATACCGATACCTTGTTCTCGCCATGTATTTGCTATTGGATGCTATACTTGATACCGATACCTTGTTTTCACCATGTATTTGCTATTGGATGCTATACCTGATACTGACAGCTTGTTCTCGCCATGTATTTGCTATTGGATGGGTAGGTTAATTGGATTTAGCTATGTCATCTAGAGTATGACCTTCCGTCGATATTTGACTTTGTGTGAGTAAAACATAGAATATCAATAGAGAACTGGGCAAGATTATTGGGAAGAAATAATGCAATATGATTCCCTTAGACAAGTAAAATAAAAAATTTAATAAATGTTTTTTTTTATAGTGTTAATTTTGATTCAACTTAAATTTGATCAACAGGATTTAATTTGGATTTATTACATCATCATAATGACTGGTGAAGTGAGCACAATGTCCATGACTGATTGCATCACTTTCCCTTTGACTGTATTCCAATGTTTCCTATTTCCTTGAGTCTTTAATTTCTGATTGCCTCATCCATCTTGGACATTTTTTGGGGAGTCTGTCTCAGGACTGTTGATTCCCTTCTCTCTCCGAAAACTGTTTCTTTAAATGACAGAATTATCCTTAAATCGCTAAAATTAATGTACAAGTTTTTCTAGATGTATATAAATGTCCTTCATTTATGTTACTCAGAATACATTCCATTCAGACACTGCGTAAACTATACCTATGGTAGTACTTTAACGCCCTAAATTACCATGTGACCATGTGACCTCTCTATTGAAAATTTACCATATGCTACTACATGTTCAATTACTATTGCATAAAATTCACAGAGCCATACTCACTTCCAGATTATTTAAACATTACAAAAGCAAATATAATAGGTAGTATCATAATGCTGAACATTTTGAACTCTTGAGATTCTGAGTAAGGGTAATTGCTAATGATCATGAATTGTCCAGAGCAAGGATGCAAAATTTTAGTTGGAAATAAGATGGTCTTCAAAACTTCTGTAACATGCTATCTAAGACCCACCAATACCCTATTATATACTGTACTACACATTCACTGTTTTGGCAGATTACTCTTATGAAGTAAATTTTGTTTTTTAATATAACTTAGGTTTTTTTCATTTTGTTGAGATGAATGAAAAAAGGGCCTATTAAAACTCTTAAAATAAGTAAGAGAAAAAAGTGAGAAGGAACAAGCATTGTGAAATTCAACAAATAATTGATTTCCCTAGAAAGGAACATAAAAATATATTTAAAAAAGGAACTTACGGCATTGCGAATTAAATAAATCCCATATACTGCTATCCTGTGCTGAAAAATGGTGTTAAGCCCTTCAACAACAACTCCAAGAACTAGAGACACAAGTCCTAATTGTTCAAGTTTTGAATAAACTTTAGTGGAAATCCAAATTATGTCCAATACTGGAAGTGTTGTTATGCCTGTGGTGGCCCACGTAGTACCCATATGCCAAAAGTTTTTTGTTGGATCATAATAATGCAATCCAAGAATATATCTTTTTTTGGAATTTCAATCTAAATTCTGTATTTCCATGGGGTTTCCAACAGATGGCTTCTTATGATGTCTAGCTGATACTAAATGAAAATGGTGACAGTTAGATGTCAAAGATGGACACCCCATTAGTTTGACTTAACAATCTTCTTACTGCTGCTCCTCCCGAAGGGATAGTCATGTTAACATGATGGTTTTTACTAAATAAGTTCTAATGATGTTTAGTTGCTTTGAATGATGCCATTCAGACATTGTTGTGTCATAAATGAAAATAGTACCTGAATTATAGTAAGACTGTCACTATGGTCATTTTGGAAAACTTGTCATTGCTACTTCTCCTTGATTACTGGTGATAGTTATGGACTGTAATGGCTTGACTCAGAATCTCTAAGCAATATAGTTTAAATTGATAAAAGTACCATTCTGAGCTCTATATGAGGGTGTTTGGGTTGACACTACAACCCCTATTTTTCCCACTTGATGTATACTGTCTTACCATGTTATTCCCTGAACATAATATCGAGCTTCGAGTGATCAGTCAAAGGCAAAATGGTGATACAATAACCTGAAGCGAAAACCTGTTTTGCATCAACTCATTTGTTATATTCTTGTGGTTTTTTTCTTACACCAAGTACAATTCCCCTATCTGACTAGAATAAGTAAGTGTTTGAATATTGAATTTTGCTTTTTACATTATTGACATAATGTATGTAGTATTCATTACAAATACTGATCCACAACCATTACACACTGATTGATAATCATACAATAGGTTAAAGTTGAGAACCTACT
Source organism: Unio delphinus (assembly GCA_029339505.1). NCBI lineage: Eukaryota > Metazoa > Mollusca > Bivalvia > Unionida > Unionidae > Unio > Unio delphinus. The sequence goes on along the minus strand of JAQISU010001242.1, from coordinate 3,586,045 downwards.
TAAATTAGAGGTATCATTAGACTGGTCCTCTATAACACTTTTCTGATGATAACAGATAGTACTCTCATTTACTGATGTTAAAAGGTAGTGTGTGCACATAAAAACAACATTTCATGTTGTGTATTTACCCCAAAGTTGCATTTTATAACCTTGTTTGGTGATTATTATGTCAAATATATTATAATTTGTGTCAAATACAAAGAGCAGAGAACTAGATCTGTAGTTACTTAATGTGCTTGCAGTAGATTAGGATATATGATGTTCCTTTAAAATCATTAATAAAACAATCAGCTTATTCCTCTGCCATTGCATCAAGGGATATTTCTGGGTCTAGACTGGTTACATGCAATCATGCATTATTCATTGCATCTTATTATATACCATGCATACCCCGGATTGAAGTTACAGACTTAATTAATACTGTTATCAGCTTAATTTCATTCTCTGAAACAAAGAAATAGCGGAAACAAAGATTAGATGTGTAATATTTAATTTTCTGCACAGAACCATGCATTTGTACATACCTGTAAAAGAAATTGGGCAACTGAATTGCATGAATAGTTTAAGGACATGTGTCCTTATCAACCAATCACATAGCATCCTTAACAGTGAATTCATAATAATTCATTTAAAAATGTGCACAAAGAAATGATTTTTAAAAAGATATCAACAATAACTTGTATTGTGCAGTGAACCTGGAAAATATCCTCATCCATGTGAGAATTCATTCACATGGGGTGACTTTTTGGAAGGTTTCAGGTTGTCCTATGACATAGTATATGCTTTGTAGTCCTCATCTTTTCCCTGAGATATTTATGATTGGAAAATGTATGCTCTAAAAAATTGCTTCTAATTCATGCCTGTTAGTGCATTTTGGGCATTTTTATTACGTCTATAATATGTTTGATATTTACCCTCAGTCCAAGTGTTTATCATGGTGTGGATGTAATCTTTCTTCTCAGACTTCTTGGCATTTGTGCTGCATTTTTTCTCAAACTTGCTGCTGAGGTAGCTTTTGTTGTGTCTTATTCCACTTAAGTTTGTTTCACTTGTATGTGTTTTCCAGTTGTTTGGTAGTCTCTCTATCACTACCAGCCTGGTTTGTGACCTTCAATGACTTGTTGAGATATGATTCTTCAAAATATACATTATAGTCTATATATATTTTTCAGAATTCTATGCAATGAAGGAGGTCTTACACCAGCTTATATGCTCTGTTGTGTCATTCACGTTAGTTCTATTTTATATTTGATTTAAGGGATAGTATATTATTTTTAGTCAAATCATTTTACCTTGCTTGATTTTTTTTCTTTCTTTGTCTTCATGCAAAACTAGGATAATAAGGTATTGCTGACATATTTTGATTTGAAATGTCATTTTTATTCAATAGAGACCTATTGAGAACATGAAATATTTCTGTTTAAATTTGCATTCAGTCTTGATTTCATGCAAATTGTTATATGTTTTTTTCACCCTATAGTATGTGTGCTTATTTTCTGAGATCTTTCTTACAGCAATGACTAAGAGGCAAAGTGTTGGTAAATTTGGGGGTAAGAAAGCCCCCTGGGATTCACACCCCTCCTGCCTGTTATGTACAGGCTGTGTAAGGATAGATGATTCTGTATTTCATTGGACATATGGCGAGAACATACAAAAGGAGAAAAATAGGCACCTTCTTCTTCTTCTTCTACAGAATTTTCAGAATCTCAGTGAAGGATTGGTTCAGTTTCTGTGGAGACACTATTAAGCCCCATGGGTCCTTTCCCAAGGACCCATTGCTGAGCTGCTTGGGGATCAGAACAGGGCTAGATCAGTCTTGTCATTGACTCATAAGGCCCATGGGGCCCCTCGCAAGGGAGATGGTAATTGCTGAGTCCCTCAGGGCTCAGAACAGGACTAGATAAATCTTGTCAGAGACTCATAAGGCCCATGGGGCCCCTCGCAAGGGAGATGGTAATTGCTGAGTCCCTCAGGGCTCAGAACAGGACTAGATAAGGCCCATAGGGCTAGGACTAGATATTTATTTATTGAGCACAAATATTTTCCAGAAAAGAAAAAAAAAACTTACGGTTTTAAGAATCAATTCCAAAATTAATCCAAAATATCTCAAAATATTATCCACTAGAGAAATTGCAAAAGTCCTGGTAATAAAATGTCCAAATAATTCTAAGTTCAAATCCCAGCAAAGTATCTAAATATGGAAGGCAATGTCACTTGATGAAGTCAGTTCTTGTTAATAAAAATCTATGAGCACAATTCTTTTCCAGATAAATAACAAAATAAATCCTCTTGAATCCAAACGAATTGAAATAATTTCCAATACAAGGTAACTCAAAACGACACAACTTAATATTCTAAAAGCCCAATTTCTACTCAATAGCTTGCTCCAAAACATAGTTTATATAACTGTTTTTATGTAAACAAGAAAGGGGTCACGTGATCTTCTAGAACAAATTTACATTAAAAAACTCACGTACCCACCATATGACCCAACTAAAAATAGAAAGATGTTTATATAAAGCTCCATAATGTCCTTGGAACCAACCAATCATTTTTAAAGCTTGTTTACAACTCTGAAGCCAGGTCAGAAATGAGGTCTACACCTGGTGTTTATTCTGTAAAGTACCGGTCACTTCCCCCCCCCAATGAACAAATCTTAAACTTAAAATGCCAAATTTGAATCTAACAAACAATAAAAATAAATATAAATGACTTATATCAAATATACGTAACAATTATCATTACTATATATTGACTATTTAAATTTTTAAAAGTAATGCAGATTCAACATAAATTGTGGCTATCATTACTAAATAGAAATTCGGCCGAAGTGGGTATGTAAGAAAGCTTTCCAGTAGCTTCTCATGGGTCAGTGGTTCTTTCCTGGGTTTTCCGGGTTCTTCCTCAACCATTTATACTGGCCACCATGTATAGCCTATCTTGTGCTGAAAAACGGCATTGAACCCTACAACAACAACAACTAAATAGAAAACCTTTAAATTATTTTTTCTTCAAAACCATTAAGTAGAATTTGTACAAATTTGACACAAAGAATCTTGTCTTGAAGCTCATTTTATACCAAAGATGATGAAAACATTATCAAATTTAGTTGTCATTGTTAAAAATGGAATAACATTTAATGACTTTTTCTCAAAACTGCATTGTAGAATTTGAATAAATTGGACAGAAAGCATCCTGGTATACACAGTTTACAATTTAATATAATTGTTGCAAAGAAACCTATAAATATGGTAACTGTTACTAAAAATAGATCAATCTTCAAACACCTTCTTAAAACTAATTATCAGAAATTTTTAATCATCCTGGATTATGAGTTTTCCAATTGTGTACAAATGGCATTAATTTTCCATAAAGTACAGCTACTATTACTTAAAATAGCAAAACCTTGGAATTACATCTAAAAACCATTGAATAGAATTATACAAAATTTTACAAAAAGCATCCTGCTAATTGTTGACATTTAAATTTTGTACAAATTATGCTGATCCAATATTGCCACCATTACTAAAAATAGACCAAAATTGATAGATAAACTTTTAAACAAGTTCTCCAAATTGCTGAATAGATTTTGACTAAATTTGATAGAAAGCCTTCCATGATGACTGTTCAAAATTTATCAAGATGATTCCGATTGCCATCAAATATAACCACCATTGCTAAAAATATTGATAAAGCTGCTCAGCCTTGAAAATATGGATGATCTTGTATAAGCCTAACAGAAAACTATCCAAATTAAGTAATCTTATACAAGTTATATAAAAGTTGTGAAAATAATAGCTATTATTAAAAACTGCGTAACATAATTTCACCCAATTGTACCTAGGGGTTTCAAATTTGTGCAGCTGCGGCATCAAACATGGCAGAATTTGCTAAAAATAGATAAATCTTGAAATATTTCTAATTGGAATATAAATTGAATTTGTTAATATGAATGCCAATATTAGGAATATAAAAACACTTAAATTTAATTCTTAAAAGGCTTTGAACAGTTTTGGATCATATTTGATGGAATACATGCTGACATGAAGATCTTAAAAATTAATACAAAAATATTGATCCTACATCAGATATGGCTGTCATAATTTGCACTGTAAAAACATGAAATGTCTTCTTCTGCCAAATCATGGGATAGAATTTAAGAAAAGATGATATAATGCATTCTGGCCTGAAGACCTTCAAGTCAGGACAAATTACACTAATAGACCTTCAGACATGGTTTTCATTGCTAAAAATATTTTTAAAAAACTCTTAAATGACTTTATATTTATAGTTGTTGGAAAGACTGATTAAATTTGATAGAAAGAATGAAGATCTTTTCAACTGACAAATGGCGAAGATCTTCCATCAAATATGCCTGCTTTTACTAAAAATTAAAAAAAAACATTTAAAAGCAACTCATCAGGCTTTGATCAAATTTGACAGAAAGTATCCTAGCTTGAATACCATTCAAATTTGTATGAATGACATAGGTCTGCCATCAAATATGGATGGCTGTCATTATTTTTTTTTAAAAAGATAAACATTTAAAGAACTACATTTTCTTTGAAAACTTCTCTGCAGAATTTTACCAGCTTTGACAATTAACTTTCTGTCATAAGGGTCTTTCAGTATTGCATGTGATTTGATATGAATGGCAATATAAAAAATAAAAAACAGTATTCATAATGTATGTTATCAGCAGCATGGGAAGAAATTTTTATAAAATGCATTCTCCTGACCCACAGTTTAAATGAAATTTGTATGCATATTGAGGACAAATGTGCTTGCATATTGAGGACAAATACAAAGAAGAATTATTATGAACAGTTTGTTGAAAATTAGAGTATCATTTACTATCTGTATGTAACAGCTGATGTCTTTTAAAAAGTAGCATGCTGACAACAGAACTGAGGATGACTATTGATACATTAAAACTGAGGATGACTATAGCAGCAGAGAGGGTGAACAGACCAACTAACTTTTAAGCAAAATATTTTAAGCTTCCTTTTACCAAATAGAGCCTTGGATCAGATGGTTATATTTTAAGCAAAATATTCTAAGGCTCCATTTGCCAAACTGAGACTTAACAATTTTAGAGTTCTGTTTGTCAAACGGAGCCTTCCTCAAGGGTAAAAAAAAAGACGCCATTTAGTTGACGTTCACCTCCTCGGCTGCTATGAAAATCTTCGATTTTTACTAACTAAATATTTGATCAAGTCCTTAAGATTTCACAAATAAACTAATTTGTAAAACCTCACCTCGTAAATCAATCAGATTATTAGATTGGTCAGTGAGTTTGAAATTAATTCTCGTTAACAAATTATTATGACATCGCATATAGACTAGATTAGTTGGGTCTTCAATAATTAAAAATCCTGGAGGAGCCGTTGGTGCAAATGAGTATAAAATATATCCTTGCTGAGCTTGATTTGATTGTTCGAGATTTATTTGATAATTTCCTTCGATAACGTCACATACTAAATTGAGCGCAATCACCGTTGAAATATTCACATTGTTCGGAGCAATATGTCTACCGCCGCCTTCTGGATCATTATTAAATTTCAGAATATTTTCTGTAGGATTCTTTGATTTTTTCCAATTATCGTGGATTCTTTTGAACCCAATATTAATAGCATCGTCAAGTTGTTTCTTTAGTTTATCCGGGTTATATCCAGGGATTTTAAAATCTTTAATCTCCGTTTTATTAATCTTATATAGATCCGCAAACTTATCATGTAAGATTTCTTCATTTAATACTTCTTGAATAATTTTCGAGTGAAATATTTTCATATCGTCGATGATTTTATTACCCGTTTCTACGACGTTGATAAATTCATCCTTGGTGAGAGAGCCGGATTTAATAGATATTAGCAGTAGTGAAAAATCATTATTCATTGCTGTGAAATTTCCGTTAATGAGAGGAACATAAATTTCTTTATTCAAGAATTTATTAGGAGCATAATCCTGATAACTCTTGACTTCATTGACGGGTTTTATTTTGTTGGTGATATAATCGGATTTCTTAGGTTCGGGTGAAAAATCCTTCGAATTTTCTCGCGAGTTATCCGGTGGTAATTCAGGCCATCCTAACACTGATCTTATAGAACTCTGATAAATATCTACAACATATCCTTCTGTATTTATCTCGATAGCGGATGATAATGTTGGTTCATGAACTGTTATAGCGATTTTTGATTCTTTTCCAGTGAGAGATTTTATTCTGCGTTGAAATTCAGCATTGATCTGTTCGATTTGATATGACCCAGTTGGTATAGAAACAACCTGCCAATCTGGTGTTCCGTCTTCACGATTCTTGTTTGCAAATACCAAGGAATTATTCGGTTGTTGACCACCAAATGCTACCGATCTAATATTAGGCCAGCTATGATACACTCGTAGTTTTGCTAGTGCGATCTCGCTCACGGGAACAGGAATTGGAAAATTAACACTAAATTCGGGACGTGTTGAGGTTATTGATATCGTGCTTGTTTTCACTGGTGTTGTATTTGTTACTATTTGTTGAAGTAGTTCTTGCGACGACATTATTATTATTATTCTGCTCTAATTTCAGCATTGTTGATTTATACAATTGAGCCATAGTTGAAAATTCGCTATCTGATATTGTTGTGTCATCCAACGACGATGATATCAACGAGGATAATTGCGAGTAACCGGCAGATGCAATATGATATTTAATTAAATAATCATGTAGTTTACTCTGGCTACATGATGATAGTTTTTTTGTGATCCCAGTTAATATACCCGCAATTGTAGCCACTGCGGAAATAGCGATTGGAACTACGACCGGAGCAATCATTGTAACCGAAGATAGTATTATTCCAGCAGCAGTGATTACTCCTGACACCGAGTACACGGTGATATCAACTGTGGTTATTCTTCGTTTGTATTTTTTGATTTTTATTTGATATTCTTCACAGAGAGAATTGAGTTTAGTTTGAAACTCTTTGACTTGATCATAGCGATACTGATTCGATGATGGAGTCATTTTATTTTAAAAGCGTTAGTATTTTTAATTTAACTGTTTACTTAAATCCGCTACGAATTCTACGTACCACGTTACTGAAACCCTGGCTAGATTTTTATCTATATTTGTTATCGTGAATTTTTCAGTTGTATCCTTGTCGATTATCGTTGATATTGTATTATTGACTCCAGATGAACTACTTGATGATATATTGAATTGAGTCGGTGATACTATTGTTAATCGATAAATACCCTTGACTGCTGCGGTTATGTTTAAAATGTTATCTGTAGGTGTCCACGTATATGATCCGTGTTGAATCATGTATACTACGTTGATGACAGTAGATTTATTATGAGGAATTTTTACTTTTTCAACAACGCTTATCATTCTCATTGCATCATCCCTTATTGCGTTGTTGAATGTTTTAAGTTCATCGATGGATTTTTTAATATCGGGAAGTGTTATTTCAATTTTATCAAATGGGCTCCCAATAAACTTGTCCATGAGGTTTTTACGAAACGTCATAAATAGTTTCGTGTGTTTTTCATATTCGGATTGAAGAGTTGCTAGTTCCAATATAGAATCTTTTATTACGGTGAGTTTTGGTTCAGTCACTGGTGGATTTCCAAAAAATTCTAGTATGGGTTTGTCAATTTTGTCAACTATATTTCTTTGTAATGCAGTAAACTGGTCAAATACAATTATATGATCATCATACTTATCATTAAGCGATTTTAATGAATTCACCGTGTTATCATATGTTGCTAATTTATCCGTAATTGTTGAAACAAGTACACCTGGTTTGAGTTTACCCTCATCAGAAAATAACGCGATAGTATCCTCTGCTGCGTCTCGTTGTTTAACCAAAATATCATTAAGAGAGATATTACTACTTTTCAATTTACCCTGACGATCTTGAAATACAACTATTTCACCAGGATCAACATTTGCTAGGTTTAATATTTCGGATATTTCATCTTCGATTAATTTTTTAATATCCTTGTTATCAACGGTTTCAACTTCACTATCAGGTTTTTTCAGCGATGATAAAGATCGTCCCCAAATATCAATCATTATTATAGAAATCTTTTTATTATTCAAATCCTATGGATTTCTAATCCGAGAAACGCTAGCGTTTCTACCGCTAGTATACTCATTTACTACTATATGAGGTGGTTTCGAAAATCTTTTGGATATAGCATCAAGTACGTTTAATACTTCATTACCACATATTGGTGGATCAAGCATTGTTTGTGTTGGTAACGTAGAATACCAAGTCCTCATTGGAAGGGTTTTAATATAACGCATAAATTCTTTCGGCGGCGCTAATCCATATGAGTCAAAATAAATAATCCCACGTGGATCAATTGCGTAACAAACCCAGTGAGTTCCAGGTCCGGAGCTGTTATCTAAATTAATAATACCGGTTTCAACATCATTTGGTTGTGCCGGTAACTGATCTCTCATAAAAACCCCTCTGAAATTTTTTATTTTTAATTTTTTAGCGGTATCAATTAAATCAAAATTGGACATAGGAATCGCAGATTCCCGAACTATATCGTTCCTGGAATTCGAAGACCCTTTCCGCTGTACCATGAACTCGGGGTTCCTGGTAGTCTTAGACCCTTTCCTTTTTTTTTATACCCTTTTCCAGTTGCCTTTTTCAATGCCATTCCTGCTGCGGTACCAATGGCTCCTAACGCTGCTGCCTTCGCTACCGCTGGGGCTGCTGCGGCAATCAACCCTGGAATCAACCCTAACAACGGGAATATACCACCAGTCTTTTCCATATTACGGATCGCACTTGTAGAAAGAGTAACCTGAACTCCTTTCTTTTCTTTCAGCGCTTTATTAAAATGATTAGTTTGAGTTTTCGTCAGCGATAGTTTATTCCCTCCGCCATTCATTTGATTAGGTTTCAGCGTTATTGTGGTTCCACATTGCTTAGCTGATTTGGATTGTAATTTTTTTAGCTGACCAGGTGTCAACGTAACATTGATATTACTATACGACATTATACAAAACAGGTTGATTCTAAATCGCGAGTCATTTTTAAAGAATTTTGGATTAAGAAAATCTTACAGATTTTCCACTGGTGCATCTACTAGTCTCATTCGTCCACCAACACCTTCGAGTATCATTGATTTATCACTAAGAATAACAGCAACTGCTCTGTAATTAACAACAGCATCAGCAACAGCACCAGGAGGAGGAGGAGCAGGGTGAACACCAGGATGTACATGAGCTCGGAAGTGTATATCAACTACGGACTGTTTCATCAAGTCAAGATGTTCTAGGGAAAAGTAATAAATCGGATACAGACTTTTAAAATCCAATTGTGATATTTGTAGACCAGTATCTACATTTTGATCACGTCCCATAAATGATAGCAATCGATGATAAACTCGTGCAATATGATTGGTATCATAGTTAAGTTGTATATCCTCTGCTGGTTCTTGTTGTCCGTTTATTTTCAGCGAGACTTCACTACACCCAAGTTTATCAAATATCATATGACTTCTTTCTTGATTGTTTAATCTCGTAATATCCTGTAGAGCAATAAAAATATGCCGTGGAGCTGAAACACCCTGTCGTGCTGCCAAATGCCATGTAAATGTACCATCAATATTAGAATCCATGGTATCTGTGGACGTTGTCAACCAGCTTAATAATCTCTTCCCCCCTTGATCCATAAATGATAACAGCCGCGGTTCTACTGACAATGATGGAGTCAACACTGGCATCCACAGTGATAGTTTTGATAAAATTACTTTACCCGCAGCACCGCCAATGCGCCAGATTGCATTATTATCATCACCCTTTCTCACTAGTGCTACAGTATGCTTTACTCCATAAATAACTTTTCTGACGTTTCTACAAAATCCAAAAATATGATGGAGCGGAATCGCACATGAAAAATGTCGACGATCTCCTTGTAATGTTGCTATTCTTGTTGCAGCTCCTAGATTGAAATTCTCATCATTATTTATAATCATATCCTCGATACCACCAGCAAGACCAGCACCAGGACCAACAAAAGCAGCAGCAGCAGCACCAACACCACGATCATTTGGTTGTCTTATAACAAATGGATTTTTACCCGCTGTATTTTTAACATCCTTTGCAAACATCATAGATGGACCGGCCGATCTTGTATAATCGTCAGAGTATCTTGCTAGCCCTAGTATTGTTGTTGCTACATCAACTTCACGTTCAATAGATTCGATTTCTTTTCCATCAATGAGATATCTAGCACTTTCAAATAATGCCATGATACCATTATTGACAAAACCAACTTGGATATTAGCTGCATATGGTGTATTAGCTACAACATCTGTTACAAGTTCACCTTCGACTTCAATAAAGGCTTCAGCGGGTAAAAAGTATTTACTAGTATCATGAACTTGAAGTTCAATTCTTCCTCGAAGATTAGGTTGCACTGCGTGATAAGCAAAAAATTGATAATCACGTACAGAAGTATCTTTAAGCACTGGGGCTTCCATGTCAAATGCAACATCAGGGTTTTGTTTGAACATTTTTATTATATATCCGATGGTCTAAATCAAAAATTCTGAAGAATTTTGAAATTATTTTAAAATAGTTTCATATGAAAACCCAAGGAATTCATTTAGAGAAAATCGATTTTCATGAAATTTTGTCGACGGATTAGCCAAAAAACAATACAAAATCAATAAAAAAAACATCGAAAATTCGATGACAACAACATATTTTAGCCTCACAGGATAAAAAATCTGATCAAAATCGATTTTCTCTAAATGAATTCCTGGGGTTTTCATCCTCGATTTTCATGAAATTTTGTCGATGAATTGCATAAAAACACTAGAAAAATGAGTAAAAACACTAGAAAAATGAGTAAAAAAAGTAAAAAATCTAACAAAATTAGCAAATTATAAATATTTTATAATATAAAAATTCTAAAGAATTTTGAAAAGAATTTTTAAAATAATTATTTAGTTGGGTGTATTTTAATAATGATGATGAAAATATCTGATAATGAAGATAACGTAAGTAGAATCATAAGTGATTCTGATACAAGTGATTCTGACACAAATATTTCTAATGCTAGCATTTCTACAATAACCATAACAACTGAGCATCCTATTCAAATAAATAGAATCACAAGTGATTCTGACACAAATATTTCTAATGCTAGCATTAGAAACACTAGCATTTCTACAATAACTATCATAATTGGAAATCCTGTTCAAATAAATATTTCTAACGTTTCCGGCGAAATTTCTTAAAGCCACTTCCCGGAAGCCCACTTCCGGCTATCATATTTGCTGTTATGTTATCCTGGGCGTTAGTCATTAATGATTGTAGTTTTTTATCCACGGCGTTATTTATTATTTTACTAACCTGTGTAGGCATTACTGCAGTAGATGGTAGTGAAGTCATTCCAGAAACACTAGTGTTTCTAATGCTAGCATTTCCAGGTTTTGAAGAATTTCTACGAAAATCACTTCGTGATTTCACTAGCGCTGTTAGTTTATCCCGAGCGGCTGAAAATGCCTTACTAGCAAGATCACCAACAGTGTTAATACCCTTATCTCGGATAACATCAATTGCTTTCATTGCTGCCTGTTTTGCAAATGGAGCCACTTTTGGAGCCATTCTTGAAAATAATCCCATTATAGTATTACCGAGACCATCTCCATAGTATACTCGGTATTTTGGTAATCGTGAGTTTACCACGTAGACACTAGTTGGTTTATCATGGTTGTAGTGTATGATCATTCTCTATATAGAAACACTAATGTTTCCAAATGCTAAAGCATTTCCAAATGCTAGTGTTTTTCCAAATACTTTAGCATTTCCAAATTGATATTTATCTAATCGCTATGATAACCGTAAAAATCCGCAGGATTTTCGGCTAACTCTTCAATGAAATCTCTATATGTTGCAATATCCATGATACCACCTTGAAATAACCGCCTACAGATATCAGCAGCTTCATTGATTATTTCTGGTGAGTTATTCCCGGCTCGTTTTCCTCCTACAAGTATTTCTAATCGTGCTATATCGCCGAGAATATTGCCGGGACATGTTACATTAGAGTTTCCAACTAAACCACTGCCTGTTTTTTTAGTTGTACCAGTTGCACCTTGTGTTTTTATTTCTGAACCGGGTTTTGATTGTTTTGGTAATCTAAGAAATTTAGGGTCTGATTTAGCTTTTTTTACTCCTTCCTTAATTCCATTCTGAAATTCTATATACGACTGTTCTTCTTTCCTCTTCTCACTAAGATTCCTAATATTCTTCTTCGTTTTATACAACCAATCATACCATTCATCTTTTGGTATTTTACTATCCTTATACTCGTCTTTGAGAATTTCCCCTTTTATAATATAACTCTTGACAGCAAACTCACCAAAGGCGGTATAATCGCTGGGTTTTTCAAATTGAAATTCTTGTATATGTGATACAATCTCAGGTTTGAATTTGTCTATAAAGGAAACACGACTCTTCGTGGAAACTGCGCCTTCTTGTTCTTCTTCTTCTTCTTCTTCTTCTCGTTCTTGCTGTCGTTGTAGTTCTTCTTGTTCTTGCTGTCGTTGTAGTTCCATCTCCCCTGCGATTTCACCTGGAAGTATTTGTACAGCTTGTTTCGTTTGTTTAGTTCGTTTTGCTATTTTCTCCAACACAGGGAGAAGAGGCTTCTCTGTTCTAGGACCTTCTTTAGGGACATCTCCGTATATCGCCCGTTCAGTTGCTGTTTTCACACCCTCAGTTGCACTAACAATAGGTTTGAAGAGTTGTTCTGTATCCTCTGTGAAGTCAGTCTGAAGTAATTGCCGCTGTTGAAGTTTTTCACGTATGCGATCACGAAGGGGTAATATTTTCTTAAGAGCGCTAAGTCGTTCCTTTACGTTTCGTGTAGTTAATGATTGTCCTATCATTATTAAAAGAGTATCACTAATTGTCAAATTAAAAAATCCTTTGGACTTTCAAATGCAAAGCATTTCATTGCAAATCATTTCGAAAGAAATCACTAACTAAAAAATGTAAATCATTTTAATACTTCCCCCTTACACACATAATTTTACTTCCTCATACCGTACTGGTTATACAAACAAAGGAGGCTCTCTACGCGTGGGCTCATCACCTTCAGAGTTTTCCATTAACATTTTTAATTGTCTCACTTTACAATTAATAAGTCTCTTTTGTTCATATTCTAATCCTAATTGCTTACGTACACGTTCAACGATGCTACATAATGGTACGAAGACATTAACATCTTCAGTATTTACTAAGCTCTCACGTATAAGCTTTTGGATATTCTTAATTAAAAAATATTTTTTAGATAGGACATATTTTCCGGTCTGTTCTGCAAATTGTATATCCTCGAAATTGGTCATAATTTGATCACAATCCAAACCTGAACATAATTTTACATTTTGATCCTTCAACTTATTGATTTCAATAATAATCAATTTGAGATTTTCAAGATTCATATATATATATATATATAAAAATATATTTGTTTAAATGCAAAGTATTTTAAATACAAAGTATGAAAATTCTTTAAAAGTATTTCAAATACAAAGTATTTTCAAAATGAATTCTGGATACACTAAGGTGTTGATCATCTTAGTATACCCAGAAGCTTAATGCGATTATAGGTGATTATGATTATATATAATGAATGACGACGGCATATTTACCGTTTTAAACCCCCTTGGTGTTTTATACATCAAGCAGCGCCCGAAATCCAAGGGATTTCTACGGTTACAACCGACAAACACATAACAATAGATTATAGGTGAACAATGAATGAATTGATTTCAATGACAATGACGACGGTACAACAATAGATTATAGGTGAACAATGGAATGAATTGATTTCAATGACAATGACGACGGTACAACAATAGATTATAGGTGAACAATGAATTGATTTCAATGACAATGGATGACGCGGGCTATTCTACATTCAAGTGTAAACAAAACCGCAAAATCGAAACTTTGGTTTTGAATGTCAATAATAACGTTAGAAACACTAGTGTTTCTTTACCACGTGTGACGGTGTGGTTTTGTTTACACTTGAATTTCGGCTAATGCCCAATTATAATAAAGACGAATTTGTATATATACACTCATTACGACGAGGTGATATAAAATAGGTGTAGTGATTGTAATTATTTGTTTGTTTATTAGCGATCACTGACAACGTTGAAAACACATATAATACTTGAAACAGACACTAAAAAAAATGTTTAAATACGACGTGTTTATAAAACAGTTCTTGAAATTCGAAGAATTTTAGACTTGAAAAAGACAAAATTGATTATGTTTTGTTCAGATTTATTTAATTATAACAGCCAATGAAAAATCGAAGATTTTCCATGTTTAAAATCCGTAACTCTGTCATTGGTGGAAATCCGTAGGATTTCACACGCGTTATACCTAACGGAGTTATTCCCCGTGAAATCCGTAAGATTTCAGATTATACAGTTACGTAAGTAAATTGAATTTTATTATTAAAGCGTTTTGAAAAAGCGGTTTTAGTTTTATTCTCTGCCACTTTTTGTACCGAGGGTGGGCAAATATCGAAATACTTACCAGCTGAAGTAATAGACGGAAATATTTTTTCCTTGTTGTCAGTGATCGCTTTTACTGGTCTAGCATTTTTCGGGTATTTCCCAGTTCTTCCTCGTTTTGTGTTTTCACATTGAGAAATAGCTTGAAGGTTGTTCAATTTGTTATTCTTAGTATCGGAATCAATATGATCAATAACAAGGTCATCATTGATCAATCCGTTAAATACTTCATAGACGAAACGATGATTGAGATATTTCTTATTCCCCCCAAACCTCAAATATCCCATACCATTATCACACCCAACAGATTTCTTATATTTACTGTGTCTAACAACACCATCACGAGAAGCTTCGTAATTTTTAATAACAGGATGTCTTTGAAATTCTTGGTTCATTTATATATAATATATCTATTTGTCTAATTCGTTAATTGGCTGAATTATAACATTGGAAAATCTGCCTAAGTAATCTTGAGCAGTTTTTATGATTTTGTCATTGACGTCGTCAGGATTTTTGATTCTTCGCTTGTCATAATAACGTTTTAACTCTCTATAACGCTTACCCCCGCAATTAATACATAACTGCGACTTGCCTCTTACACCTACCCCACAATGCAAGCATGGTAGAGGTCCCTCCGAACCGTTTCTCACACTCTGCATATGATACCCACAGAATTCATTTCTACATGATTTGTTACACGGAGTCTTTGATCCAATCATAAGCCATTTGCAATGATTCATTATATAAAAATTTTCTATTTAAATACTTGTTTTAATTATTAATATGAAAGGATTCAAGAGATTATCGAAAATTAAGCCTTGGAAAAATGTTAGATTTAATCTCGATAGAATCTCTGATATACCTAAAAGTCTAGTAGATGATAAATCACTATTGAGTAAAATCAGCGACTGTTTTAATGAGTTTAAGCGTGATGGAGCATCTCATACGTGGTCGACATTTCGAATTATTGATGAAGATGTCAATGTACCTGTAATTGATGCTACTATGAATGATATAAGAGCAGCTGAGATACTTTCACACCTTGGTGAAATTGCAAAGCAATTTCTACGGAGGTATTTTTTTAGAATAAAATTCATTATCGAAGAGGAAGGTGAATGGATTATCAGAGATAAATTTGACCCAATCCTTAAGGATAAAAAAACTGTTATTGTGAGTAGAGATTCCAAACCAGGAATTCTAACTGGAATTGACAAACCATACTATGAGAAATCTTACCCTGTAACAGCAGTTGTGTATGGGTTATATCCAATAAATAATAATCCAAGTATTGCAAAACTAGCTCCAATGTTTTCATCATCAGTGGCTTTGCCACTTAATTGTGTAGCAACACGGTTAATAGAACACTTCAAAAATGCATCCCGGGGAAACAAATTAACTGATCTACGAAGAAAAAAAATAACCGAATGGGAATTGACAGTGAAACAGCGCGGGGCAACGATTTCTGATATAGCTAAATTAGAAGCATTATTAAAATTTCCAATATCGGTAGCGACAATAACCGGAGAAGTATTATACGAACCGAAATATCAATCGCGAGGAGCTCCAATTGAAATTATTGATCATAACAAACACGCGTGGACACCCGCGGTAAATATATTTCCACGAGAAAGAACTATTCGATATATCCCTAAAGAATTTTCTAGGGATGGTTTAAAAAATGAGTATCATTTTAATGAAGAGAAATTATTTGATGCTATTCACGCGTTAACCAAAGACGACCCTGTGTCAGTATGGTTACTCAGGAGTAATGAGGATCCGGAAATAGGATTTGATCAGTTTGTAAAACCAAATGGTGAATTATATCGAACTGAAGAATTAGATACTAGAATGAGAAAAATCGCTAATGAGTATTTAGAAAATTCTAAAGAATTTTCTGTAGAAAAACTACTTACGGATAGTTTTACTATTCCATCAGTGGTAGCTCACTTCGCACGAGAAAAGAATTCATGGCGTCCAACACGAAGTGATTTTCTGGAGGATGTGAAGTTGAGTTGCGTCGAATTGGGTCATGGAGGATTGTGGAATACGAAATACTCACGTGATGGTATGATTTCAATTGATATATCCGCGTGTTATCCTGGAAGTTTTCTCGGATATGGAGAATGCTCTGAATATTTTAAACGATTTGGACACCCCACACATGAAATGACTCGTGTTGCGATTAATGGTCCATTGCCTGATTTTGATTTAACCGGGTTCGCTCGTGTGATATCATTCGAATTAGCTACAGGGTTACATCCGTGTAGTTATCTTTGGCTTGGTAGACATATGTATGAAAAAGCGTGGATGCCAATTGTGCTATTGCGATATATGATCGATTGTGGTATGCTAATATCGTTAATTGTCAGTGAAGCGATTATTTGTTATAACGCTCAGAAAGATGTTTGGTTACCAAAACCCGATCTAGAAAAAATAATTAACGAACAACGAAAACAATTTCTAGATGGAAATTCGAAGAATTTCAGCGAGGAACAAATCATAGATTGGTCTAAGAGGTTATTCGAAGGTAGTAATAGAGAGGCTAAAGATCTCGGACGAAAAATAATCGGTAAATTTACTCAAGGTGGAAGATTTGATAATGCAAAATACTCTTCGAGATTAATCATAGACGATGAAGAATACAATTTCATAATATCTGATTTAATAAAAAAAGGGAAATTTGTAACCCGTAAGAATGCTTTTCTATCAGGGGAATTAGATGAGGAAGCTTACAAATCTGCGAGCGGAACTAATAATGTTTGGGTAGATGATGTCCTTCGAAATGGTAAGAAACTAGGTACGGTTGTTACCTACTGTGATGGAAAAAGTTGTCAGTACACACATTTGAGAAGTTCTATGCTAGCCTATTCTTGTATTAATCTATTCTCGATGATAAATAGATTTCCTAATACCGCGGTTAGAGTAGCTACTGATTCGATGTATATCCATGAGAAATACAAATCAGATGTAGCTAAATTCACAGATCCTAAGGAAGCGTGGGGGAATTGGAGGTTTAAAAAAGAAACACTACATGAGTATTGTAAATCCGCAGACGTTGCTATGGATGATAAATACTTGAAAAGTAACCATAATATCTCAGAGATTCAATCAGAATTTTCTACTGCACCGCCCGTATCCGATCCGATTTGTAGATACAAGACAGTTTATTTAAACGGCTGTGGTGGATCAGGAAAGACAACTCGTGCAATCGAATTATTTCGTAATAGAAACACAAATGTTTCTAACATGATTGTGTTAACACCAACTCACAGACTCGCCAGAGAGATGATAGCGCGGGGGGTAAAAGCTTGTACTTATCACAGCTTCTTTCGATGGAAAGGCGATACATGGACTCCTGATCGAATGGGCGATAAATTCATTCCTGATGTAATAATCTGGGATGAAATATGCACGGTATCGTTAACAGTATTACAGATATTTCTTGAATGGTTGTTATTGAAAAATACAAAAGTCGTCATGTGCGGGGATCACGGCCAACCGCAGCCATTTGTTGGTGAATCTCCACATGAATGGTTAAAAGGATTTGTAGATTATTATGAAGAGATTAATACCGACCATAGATCACTTGATGAACAATTACGAGAATTCAAAGCGCTAATTAGATTACAACCAGATAAAATCCAATGTGAAATAGCGCGTGAAATAATTTCAGAAACTCCCATGAATGATTTTTGGGAAATGTGGAAGCCAAATGATTTAATAATCGCGAGTAGAAAAATAGTCAGAGACGCACTTCAGATGAAGTTGTTTGCGCTACATAAAGAAAAATTTGCAACGCTTCCAGTACCACTCTGTTATAGACCTAAGGATACACGAAAGCAGAATATCGACGTTGACATTCCTGGACAACAACAAAAGCAGAATTTAGTATTAAATGATATTGTGCTGGTTGATATCAGCGTCGTTAAAGATGCATTAGGTGCTGATAAATCCCCGTGGACGCTAGGTTATGCAGCAACAATACACTCTTCACAGGGATTGACTATATCCGATACAACTCTTTGGATAGTAGATAATCATATTGAGTGGTCAAATTTAGTTTATCTCGCAGTATCCAGAGTACGGCGAATAAACCAACTTCGAAGAATTGTGGTTAATGATAATGACAATACAATAAGTAATATACACGCCGATGATAATATAATCAGAAAAAAACTCTCTGGTTATAAACAACAGGATAAAAAAAATAAAAGAGAATTTGACATTGATGCTGAATTAATTAAGACACTAAAGCAACAACAGAACAATCACTGCGCGAGTTGTAATTGTATAATGAGTTGGAATTGGTCGGATAAAGATCCTCGCCAATTCACCGTAGATAGAAAAGATAACAATCTCGGTCATGTCAGAAACAATGTGATGTTGACCTGTCTTGAGTGCAACAGACGCCGGGGTGACAGCACCTTAGGTGCTAGTTAAGACCACGCGGTGGCAATTGAGTATCCTCAGGAATCACTTGTAATTGTTCGCGTGTAAATCCTCGCTGAGGAGCAGTTGAATCCAGTTTATAGATTGGAGGTCTACCAGTTGATCGTGTTATACCGGATATTTTATGCGTAGTGACACTCCAAATAGGATCAGTAGCTCTTTTTTTACCACCCTCAAGCTCTCCTGATTCGTATAAGTACCTTACAATGACATTACTACCAAGAATTGGTTCTTTTTGTGAAATTCCTTGGATTTCCATTTTGATAGACGCCTTCTTAATAGCGTTGACAGGTTTCATATTAATTGTTCTAGTAATCTCATTATTGATTGCGGTAATCACAGCTGGTAATCTCTTGACCCATTCACGGGATCGTTTATCCTGGATGAATTCTTTTGCGTATTGATATCCGAATAATCGCTCAGCAAGGGTTTTATTAAACCGTTCAACAATTGCCTGATCGCGATGTAGCGCAGTGTGTCCTCGTCTGATGGCGACATTATGATGTTTCATCGTAGATGTAACAACACCTTGAAATTCCTTGCCAGGATCAACTTGTAACAGATTTGGCCAGCGCAGAGGACCTCGTCGATAAATCCTCTCAAATGCAGAAGCTACTTCAGTAGATGATTTTGTTTTTAACGGTTCTGCTTCTTTGTATCGACTTGCAATATCAACTAACGTTAACGCGTATTTGTAACCGTTGTCATGCGGCAGAAATAGTATATCAGCTTGATGAACTTCATTAGGTGTTGTAACATCAAAATGCGAATAGTTAATTTGTTTAGGCGCTGGTAGATAAATTTGCCATATTGCCTGTTTAGATAACCAGTTTGCCGCTGTAGTTTTTTTCACCTTTGATGCACTAGCTAGTTTATTGATTGCTGCGTAACCTCTCCAGTATCCTCTCGGAGAATAATAAATAGATTCCATATTAAAATGCTAGCATTTTCAATTACCAGCACCTAACATCAATTTACCCTTCATAGCAGATTTTACCAACCACGAAGCCAATTTTTCTTTGAAGGATTTATCAGGAATAGCATTTAACGCATGAATTAATTTTACATCTGCGAGATGTCTATGTTGAAGATTACTGCTTTTATAAGCGACATCATGAGCATGACACGCCTTATCAATAGCGTTTATTGGATACTCGCCGGGTCGGGGTAAATTTTGATCATCAAGTCTGATATCTAATCGTGTTCCCGGTCCACAGTAGCTATATCCTGGAAGGTGCTTTTCTCCTGGATACTTTGCCCACGGTGTTCCTGGGAGTTTTGTCAATTTGGCTGCAATATCACCTCCTCGTTTTTTTTTAAAGGTTTCGTGGAAGTAAATCTAAATTTCTTTGTACTACATTGTACGCATTTACCAGAAAGCGCTGATCGATTATTTTTCGTTGTAATCGTCGTCAAGTCATTTGTGCCAGTACGTGTCCTACACTTCACACAATATAGATCCATAATTTATATATAACAGTTATGAATGTAATTGATTATTCAGCTACTCGACAACGAAACACTATTAAACATCATGCAATGTTACCAGATTCTATTCGCGCGATTATCATCGGACCATCTGGAAGTGGCAAAACACAATTGCTACTTAATTTGATAACGAGATGGATGAAGTGGGATAAATTGTACATGATTGCTCCGAGTGTAGACGATCAACGATGTTATGAAGTGCTAAAGGAGTTTAATGATGCCGCGCGAGAAATTAACGGTGATGATATCATTGAGTTTATAACCGATATCGAAGAGGCACCTAGTATTGATGATATTGATGGAAGTATTAACAATTTAGTCGTATATGATGATGTTATGTTGGAAAGACAAACAAATCCTGCTAGAATATTTTCCCGAGGCAGACATAAAAACATAGATGTGATATATGTTACTCAAAAATACGCACAGATTCCAAGTATAATAAGAGAAAATTGCAATTTAGTATGCGTATTTAACGGTACTGGAAAATACACATTACAAAATATTTTTAATTACTGGTGTGACGGTGATATGGATTTTAATAAATTTAAAAATTTCTTTAGTATGGCTAGAACCGCCCCATACGGATTTATAACGATAAATTTAGCAGACTCTCGGACAAGATATCGTATCGGACTTGATCAAATATTTAGTTAGTAAAAATCGAAGATTTTCATAGCAGCCGAGGAGGTGAACGTCAACTAAATGGCGTCTTTTTTTTTACCCTTGAGGAAGGCTCCGTTTGACAAACAGAACTCTAAAATTGTTAAGTCTCAGTTTGGCAAATGGAGCCTTAGAATATTTTGCTTAAAATATAACCATCTGATCCAAGGCTCTATTTGGTAAAA
Source organism: Unio delphinus (assembly GCA_029339505.1). Taxonomy (NCBI): domain Eukaryota; kingdom Metazoa; phylum Mollusca; class Bivalvia; order Unionida; family Unionidae; genus Unio; species Unio delphinus. Next base: position 3,564,713 of record JAQISU010001242.1, on the reverse strand, counting down.
GGAAGCTTAAAATATTTTGCTTAAAAGTTAGTTGGTCTGTTCACCCTCTCTGCTGCTACTATTGATACATTAACACTGAGCATGACTATTGATACATTAAAACTGAGTATGACTATTGATACATTAAAACTGAGCATGACTATTGATACATTAAAACTGAGTATGACTATTGATACATTAAAACTGAGTATGACTATTGATACATTAAAAATGATTATGACTACTGATACATTAAAACTGAGTATGACTATTGATACATTAAAACTGAGCCTGACTATTGATACATTAAAACTGAGTATGACTATTGATACATTAAAATTGAGTATGACTATTGATACATTAAAACAGACCATGACTATTGATACATTAAAAAGGAGCTTGACTATTGATACATTAAAACAGACCATGACTATTGATACATTCACAGATAAAAACTATTAAGATCTTTATTCAGTAAAAGAAAGACAGAGCACTTGGAAAATATTCATTTTTAGGAATGCAGCACATCTTACCAAATTGACAAATAAAACTATTTTTTCTTTGGCAGTAAAACTTTCTAAACCAAATTGAGAGTAACTAGTAAAAAGGTTTCTAAAACGTCTGGTTTCATGCATCAACCATGTTTTATCTGATTTTATGCTATAGTAAGAATGTTGTAGTGGGGTTTCCCTGTATATTAAAATCATGCAGATTTCCTTATATCATGGATTTACTTCTGAAAAATGTATTCACAATTGATCTGGTAGTTTTTCCCCCAATGATTAGCTGAGACCATTCTCTACTAGTAAACTTTCAGACATGTCTATTGTGTTACAGTAATATGCTTATTTCACCAAAGACGAGCTCAGACCAGTCTCTACTACTAAACTTTCAGACATGTCTATTGTGTTACAGTAATATGCTTATTTCACCAAAGACTAGCTGAGACCAGTCTCTATTTGTAAACTTTCCAACACGTCTATTGTGTTACAGTAATATGCTTATTTCACCAAAGACGAGCTCAGACCAGTCTCTACTTGTAAACTTTCCGACATGTCTATTGTGTTATAGTAATATTCTTATATCAGTGTCAATTTCTGTTATTATTTGCATTTGGTTGATATTTTTTGCTGATTTTTTGGTACTGCTAGCAAGGGATATATTTGTAGTTTCAACCAATACTCCCTTGCTCCATTTACACCCTTAGGGGCCAGTGGATAACATATCTGAATTGCAGCCAGAAGAATGGATTCAAATTATACCTTGATCTGACCAGCTTGTCCATTTTGGTGTCACTTGGAAAGGCACTTTATTCCAATTGCCTTGGAACAATAACCTTTTGTGTACTTATGTGCCATTAAAAATATCAATAAAATTGTAAATCAATCAGTTAGGAACCATTCTCTTGATTTGCTGCCTGTTTTCAGAGGCAGGAATCCTGACATGTCCTTTTAATATTTTAGTATTTGCAAGATGAGAATTTCCATTCATTGAGTAAAGCTATAGCCATTCTCAGAATGATGTTTCAAATCCCTGATTAAATGAGAGTGCATCACTCAGACATTCCAATCCTCTTTTTTGAGCTCATTAGCACAGCAAAACAAAATAAACTATAATGGAGTCCTGAACAATTTTTGATGTCTTTAATACAGCAAAACAAAATAAACTATAATGGGGTCCAGAACAATTATTGATGGCTTTAATGATTTTAGTATTGGCAACATACATACTTTGCTAATAAAAATGTTTTCTTTTACTCTGGGAAAAAAATTTGGAATCCAGGTGCTTTTTATTCAATTTAATTTGGTTGTTATTCATAAATGAGCAGTCATTTAAATTGTCTGTTCACTTATTGTCTTAAATATATTCATTTTGAAACAAAATAATTTAAATGAATCAGCATAAACAAAAATATGATCTTTTGATGGATGGTGCACATTATGGAATTAATCTTGGTGTATGCTGCTGGCATGTGACTGTACTTGTCAGGGCTAAGTAAGGTTATAAAAGCTGATTCATGTCATCAAATTGAGTCCATTAAACCCAAGTATGTAAGGCACCTGTCAGGGATAAATAAAGTATTAAAAACCAGTTCATGTCATCTGATTGCATTCAATGTAAGAATGAATTTTATTGCATCCTGAGTCTACAGTTTTATGTGCAGGGACAACACAAATTGATGGATAACATCACACTATTTAGTACTGCAGTATTACCTTAACATAAGGAACCCCAATATAAGCCAGTTACTTTTCTAAGGCCAGTATTTGTCATGGATACTATTTCACTAATTGATGGTAAACTACCTCAATATAAGGCAGTTACTTTTCTAAGGCCAGTATTTGTCATGGATACTATTTCACTAATTGATGGTAAACTACCTCAATATAAGGCAGTTACTTTTCTAAGGCCAGTATTTGTCATGGATGTTATTTCACTAATTGATGGTAAACTACCTCAATATAAGGCAGTTACTTTTCTAAGGCCAGTATTTGTCATGGATGTTATTTCACTAATTGATGGTAAACTACCTCAATAAAAGGCAGTTACTTTTCTAAGGCCAGTATTTGTCATGGATACTATTTCACTAATTGATGGTAAACTACCTCAATATAAGGCTGAGTTCTGTTTCTAAGGCCAGTATTGGTCATGGGCATTATTTCATTATTTAATGGTAATATTATGTATAAAATACCTCAGTAATAAGGCAGCCTCAAAAATAAGACAGTCAACAATAATAAATCATGTGAACAGTGTTATGAAGATAAAGTACTATATCTCACTGAAATAGAATAAGACATTTTTAAAGAATATGATCACACTTATATGGACCAATAAAAATGATGCTTACCAATAGGAACATGCCTCTATGAACCAATCAAAATTATGCTTGCGATTTGGAACATGCCTGCAGGGACCTTCCATGTGATTGGCTGATCTTACAGTTCCCACTCTGGATGCCCCATTTCCAATCTAGGTTTATTGAACTTGAAATATGGTCATATATGGTTAAGATTTTGGTTGGGATTAATAATGATCCCTGAATAATAATGATGTAATCAATCTTGCATATGATTGGCTGAGCTTGTTACTTTTATGGAAGCCGTCTTTGTGATCCAGTTTTTATTGAATGTAAAATTATATTTTAATCATCAGAATCTTGAATAGTTTCAGTAGTGAGATCCATGAATATTAATGAGGTGATCTATAATAATAATAATAATAATAATAATAATAATAATAATAATAATAATAATAATATAGTAATAATAATAATAATAATAATAATAATAATAATAATAATAATAATAATACAGTAATAATAATAATAATAATAATAATAATAATACAGTAATAATAATAATAATAATAATAATAATAATAATAATAATAATAATAATAATAAAAACTTTATTTAGAGAAGGTATTTCAGTTACTTACAGAACTAATATACCTTGATGCTTATCTGTTATGTACAATAAATACAGTATCTACACATTATGTAATTTTAAAATTCAAAGTATCAAGCCTGGAACATATGCACTGGCATCTGTATACACATAAACATAAAATATCATCCTGCATTGAAAAAATTCAACTGTGAAATTATGCAAAATTACAGAAAAGCAGGTGGTATTTATTGTACTAGAATTGTTCAATTGTCTAAAGATTTCATCCACTTGAAACATTGATTATAAGAAAAGAAATACTAGGAGTCTGCCTTATGTCACTGGGAATGTTATTTCATACGAGTGGACTAGTATATTGAAAACTTTTTTTTAAACAATTCTCATTTTTGGCCTTGGTATAATGTACTTTTTACTTCTTATGAACCTTATACTTGGTGTACCATCAGCATCTCTTTGGTGAAAGATACTGCTAAGATAGACAGGAATGGATTTTCTGGATACTTTATACATCAATTTGGTCTTTCTAAGAAATATTCTTTAATGTGTTGTTAAAACCTTTATATTATTCATTGCATCCTGGAAATTGTCTATAAACGGATCTAGAATTAAATGCCAAACTTTCTTTTGGAGTCTTAAAAATGTTGTTATGTTTGAATTAGAGGTATTACCCCAAATGATATCAAAATAATCCAGATATGGCTGAATATAACTTTGATAAAATGAGCATTAAAGAGGTCATCCATGAGTATTATTGGGGTGATTCATGAGTATTAATGTTGTGATTTGTGAGTACATGTACTATTGAGGTGATTTCATGAGTATTAATGAGGTGATGCAAAAGTATTAATGGGATAATCCATGAGTATTAATGATGTGATCCATGAGTATTACTGAGGTGACCCACGAGTATTAATGAGGCATCTTTATGTCTAACTAGATGAGCTTATTACCACTCTGAAAGCCTTAATACTGATCTGATGTTGATTAAAATTGGAAGAATAATAACAATGAGGACTTTGTATAGAGCCTAATCTTTAGAAGCTCTAAGCTCTTTACAACATCTATAATGATATGACTACAAAAAGCAAAATACAAAACAATCACTATGAAATTAGAAAACATAAAACATGATGAAAATATTTAATGTAGGAAAGTATGCAAAAGAATATAGGCTTATATCATCAAGAACTTTTTCAATCAGAGTGGGATCTATGAATATTAATGAGGTATCTTACACCTGATTGGCTGAGCATGTTACTATTTGCTTGAAACAATATTTTTTCATCAGATTATGATAAAACTTAAAGTGATCAAGTTCTTGCATGAAGATCTGTAATGTGGGTGATCTGTGTATATTAATGAAGTGATCCAGCATGTGATTGGTTGAGCTTGTTACCACTGTCGAGTCTGTATTCCAGTTTAAATTTTTTGGAGGAATACACTTCTCAGCAAGATACATGCATATTAATGTTGGGATTTTGCATCTGATTGGTTGAGCTTTTCATACAATTTAGCAACTCAGTTTCTGATAATATTTTGATTAAACTTAGAAAGTAGGCTTATATGATCAAAATGCATAATGTGATCTATTATGAGCAAGATCTATGCAAATCACTGAGTTCCTTACCTCTTAAGGGACTGTGTTTCAGATCTGTAAATATTTTTAAGATTTTAAATTTCCCCACATTGCTGAACATTAGTCAATTGATGGAAGTATATAACACTATAGTGAAGAATTCTGGAGTCCTTTGTCAGGTCCTTTTTATTATTCTACTAAGCAATGAACTTGTCCACTTGTTTTTCTCAATTAACAATTAGCTACAATACTGCATAATCTTGCTTCGTGAAACAGGTGATTGATAATTCATGTGCTTTTGAGATGCATATGCTTATGTTTCTTTATCTTAAAGGTTTTTCAAATATTGTCTATACAATATTGTTTATCAGTGGCGCCCTAGGTGGCAGAGTGGTCTAAAGCACTTGCCTTTGCTGATTACTGCCATCTCATCTCTGTCTAAATGGGTTCTAGTCTTTGGCCTGGATTAATGTGGGTATGTGAGAAAACTTGCCATGTGGGTTGTTATTTCTTACCAAGTTTTTCCTGAATTCTTCATCCACCAGTTATAATGGCCACCAGGTAAAGCATATCATGGACTGAAAAATGTCTTTAAGCCCAAAACAGGAATAGCCGCAATATAGTCTGTGCAATTTGGAATATAATAAAAGTGAATTGTTTTGACTCATGCTCATCAACAATATTAAATATTCCAATATGTGGGCAACATATTTTTTACTAAGGCTTCTTAGAGGTGGTTTTAAATATAAATGTCCTCTTTGGCTAACAAGACTGATTGACCATATTTCACTTTATGCTTATGAAAGGTGAGGCTAGTGATCTCAAACTGGCTTCAACCTTTTTGCTAATTATGACATTTTATTTTTATTTCAGAAAAAATTGACTCTCAGGTGGTTGAGTCGATGGGTGATAGTGTTTTTTATTGGCCTCTCCACTGCCCTTCTAGCAGCCATGCTACATGTCATTGTGGAGAATGTTGCTCATGCCAAATTCTCAGTCCTTTCAAACTGTATCCTTTTGATCTTTATATTATCATCATGATCTACCTGTTGTAACAAGACTTTGGTATGTTGACACTTTATGATGATAGTGGCAGAGATGTCATCACCATCAGTATTTTTGTGTTCATATGTTTAATGTTGTATACTACCAGATGTACAAATGCCTGAATAAAGACATACTAACCATTCATTTCACATACTGAGTGCATGATCTTCTATTCTGGCATTGCCTTCTTGGAGGGAAATGTCTTTTAAAACCCACAGATTTTAATAATTTGCTGGAAGATATCATTATGCAAATAATGCACCTCCACATTAGAGAGTTCCAAAAAACAACAAAACTAACTCTTCTAGTATACACATACAGATCGTGGGGACATTGTTTTTAAAATTGTCATTGTGGGCTTGATGAGCATAAATTTGCCCAATAAAAAAGTTGTTTATTATGTCAAATAGAATGTCATGTATTGTAGCTTTGTTAGTAAGACTACATATTGTGTGGTATTATTTCAAGTAGGGTACCATATACATGTATCCCCAGACTTACACAAGTTTCACATTAAGACAATTTTCATATGAATTTTTTTATTTAATTTATTTGTGAACACTCAAAAAATAAGGAAATTGTTTGTCTAAAACAAAATAGTTATAGGATTTAGAAACCCCAAAAATGAATGGTATAAATGTTAATTGAATGATGGACATGAATTTATCAATGACAATTAAAGCAGCAAAACTGAAAAATTTTGAGATACATAATTTTAAATTACATCAACACTCTTGGTAATGCATCTAACACATACGTTAGGGGTTAGCAGTATTGTAGCTTGGTTGCTAAGGCATGCATATTATGTAGTTTTTTTTCTACAGAACTCTTCTGTTGAATATATACTGAGCCTGAAGAAAAGAACTCACATATCAGCAGAAGTCACTCATACTTCTGAATATGTATAACCTGTGAACACCCTTTGCCCATTTTGATGTTATGTCTCAACATTGAGTTCAATCTGAACTTCATTACTTTGACAGTTTCTGGTTTTCTTTTTTATCCCCATGTTAATTACCAGGGGATATTATGATACGATCCATCTGTCCATCCACACATCATTCTGGCTTTTAGTGCATCTCTTAAACCATTGGGTGGAAATGAATGCAAAAAAAGACTTTATTATGTATATAAGGTTGCCTTGATCTATTGATGTTAACCAATCATCCACTATTCTAGTTTGTATAGTCTGGCATGAATGTCCTTCAAAGAATCCTGATTGCTGAGTCAGTAAAACAATTAAATAAAGACAAAGATTCATTCCTGTCAGAAATTATGCAGCTAAAATATGGCTATGCTGCTATAAACAGCATGCATCCTGACATTTTATTAGCAGTGCAAGAAGACATTATATATTTGAAAACAGACATTTTCACTACTCTCAGAGAAGAGTCAAAAAAGCACATCAGTCAAATAAGCCAGCTTATGAAATTAAAAGAAAATGCCCAGAGAGAAAATAATAATTCCAAACCTACCCAGAATATAGGGAAAAACCCTACAGTCCCTTAAGCTACAGTGGAAAACTCTCTACCACACAGTGTCACAAATAGCAATAAAGGGTCATCAAATCTCAGACATAACAGCTTGGAAATGGCCTTGTCATATTAGAGTCAAATGTTTTAAATAGGTTGTTTAAGGCCTTCTTGATAAATAGATTATTTAAGGTCATTATGATAAATAGGTTGTTTTAGGCCTTTATGATAAATAGGTTGTTTTAGGCCTTTATGATAAACAGGTTGTTTTAGGCCTCTATAATACATTTATTATTTTAGGCCTTTATGATAAATAGGTTGTTTTAGGTGTTTATGATAAATAGGTTGTTTTAGGCCTTTACCTCAACTGATAATAAGGCAAAGAAAGTTTATGGTCTTTGGTCCATCATGCATTGTCCATTGTGTGTTTTGTGTTGTGTGGTGTCCATCCAACAGAATTTGTCCAAATTTGAAACAAAATAACATTACATGAAGCTCTTTCAAAACATTTTCACATGATGTTGATATGCTATCAAATATGGCCACCATTATTAAAATTAGTACAAAAACTTTAAACAACTTCTTTTAAAAAAAGCTCTTTCAGATTTGTTAAAAAGACTTATAAATCCGTTTGCTTTCCCCTTAAGGTGCTTCCAAATTGAATTACTAAGGGCAATGAAACCCATGACCTTAAAAAAAATCCGAGAAAATTTGGTGGACAGTTGTTAACCAATCAGGTAATGGACTTTTCTGTTCATGCATCCAATACCTTAACCAAGGAGCCATCATATGCTCTCTTGAGTGCAGATCATAGTGGTTATTATGAATCCAGGAGCAATGCTTCCTGGGGTCAAGAACAGATTAACTCCCCTTTTTAATGTAGGGTAAAGTATACCATAATATATACTTTAAGATTGGTTTTGTTTTGAGCTTTTGTTGCTTTTAATGACACTATTAGCATGCTATATTAAGAGTGCCATTCCTAAGGACACAACTAGGCATCCCACCTGGGCTGGCTTGGGTTGATATAAAATATATGACCCTTCAATTAAGAGTCCAGTGCTCTACTGCTGAGCTCATATAGCTTGTGGCAATGAACAGTTTCTGTCATGAATTAGGGTCATGTCCCTGTGGGCTGAGAAATATCCAGGGGAATAATCAGGTCACATTAATGGCCTCCTTTTTATCCCCAGAATGTGATCCTGTATATAGAGTCTAGGAAAGAAGAAAAAGCGCACCAATATTAATGAACAATGTACCAACTATGTGCTCTACAGTTTCAATTTATGTGCTTGAATTTGCATATATTGATTTTGTAGGTGGACATTATCAGGTTAATTGGAAAAGATCATAATCTTTCATTGCCAATCAAAGCAATACAGGATAACTCTAATGTATTACTGTGTGATAAGTGAGTATTTCATTAAAGTCTGAGTAATTCTAGAGAGCTGGAAGGTTTGAAATAATTTCTTTTATTAGTAAATAAATTTAATAAAGCATCTAGACATCATTTAATAAGTATACTATCAGAAACTGATTTTTAGCTGTACTGGTCACAAACAAGAGGAGCTTAAGTGTTGGCATGTCTGTACTACTCCTAAACTAAACTAAACTTCTTGGAGGATGATTATATTAATTTGGAGTTTTCACTAAAAGACATCTTATTTTGTCAAATTGTCCTAAATGAAAGTGGTTTGGCTTGGACATCGAGTGCACTGGACAACCACAACTTCTTATAGTGCTGTTTTGGTCTTAAATAAAAACTTGTGCTGATATGGTATCCAATATCATCACAACAGATGGAAAGTTATATCAACATAAATTTCTTACCAGAAGACATTTTATGATGTCTTGTTGGTCCTTAATGAAAATGGTGCTGATCTGATATCCAACATTGCCAGCATGGCATCTGTCTTGAAAATGTTGCTATCACTAATCTTCATGAAAGGAAAGTTATCTTAACATGTGGATTTCATCATTGTCATATTGATACTAGGTTCTCATCATCATTGTAGTGACATGGAGTTTTCATCATCATTGTATTGACATGGGGTTTTCATCATCATCACATTGACATGGGGTTTTCATCATTATCATATTGACATGGAGTTTTCATCATCATCATAATGAAATGGGGTTTTTATCATCATCACATTGACATGGGGTTTTCATCATCATCACATTGACATGGAGTTTTCATCATCATCATATCGACATGGAGTTTTCATCACCATCATATTGAAATTGAATTTTCATCATCATCATCATCATATTGACCTGGAGTGTTCATCATCATCACACTGACATGGAGTTTTCATCATCATCATATTGACACCAGGTTTTCATCATCATCATATTAACATGGAGTTTTCATCATCATCATAAAGACATTGGGTTTTCATCATGATCACATTAGCATCAGGTTTTCATCATCATCATAGTACTGACATGGGCTTTCTTCATCATCATCATCATCATCATCATCTTGATACCAGGTTTTCATCATATTGACATGGGGTTTTCATCATCATCACATTAACATGGAGTTTTCATCATCATCACATTAACATGGAGTTTTCATCATCATCATCATACTGACATGGAATTTTCACCATCATTATCACATTGACATGGAGTTTTCATCATCATCATATTGACATGGAGTTTTCATCATCATCATGTTGGTGATTGTAACAGATATAATATTTGTTCAGTGTCTGCACTGTGTCTTGGATATACTACAAGATGAATCAGTTTTCAGTAAATGGGAAATTACTTTTACCACATACAAATACACATACTCATAAAAATACATATACACGTACATACATTTCCAGTGGAGTTAAAACTGAATACAAGAAACTGTATATTGATGGAATGTTTAAACTCTTCAAATCACTGCCTATTGTGTCTGCTGCAAAATGTACCTATGTGGCTATTGAAGTGCAATCTTTTTGGAAATTATTTGCTATTTTCATTCATATTGATCAAATAAATGAAAGAAAAGCTTAGGATTTAAACCATAAAGCTTGTTTAAATAGAGTATAGATCTGCAACCAGTAAATTGCCATCCCAAACATTGACAGCACAGCTAAGTACAGTGAATTGGAATCAGACAAGCAAAGTAGCAAACAAACAGGAGGTAACTGAAACATCTCTCTCTCAGATGGCAGATTGACCCATTTGTATCATCATGGTCAGATGGCAGACTGACCCATTTGTATCATGGTCAGTTTGCCTGTCAGTCACCCTCTCAGATGGCAGACTGACTCATTTGTATCATCATGGTCAGTTTGCCTGTCAGTCACTCTCTCAGATGGCAGATTGACTCATTTGTATCATCATGGTCAGCTTGACTGTCAGTCTCTCTCTCAGATGGCAGATTGACCTATTTGTATCATCATGGTCAGTTTGCCTGTCAGTCACTCTCTCAGATGGCAGATTGACTCATTTGTATCATCATGGTTAGCTTGACTGTCAGTCTCTCTCTCAGATGGCAGATTGACTCATTTGTATCATCATGGTCAGTTTGACTGTCAGTCACTCTCTCAGATGGCAGACTGACTCATTTGTATCATCATGGTCAGTTTGCCTGTCAGTCTCTGTCTCAGAAGGCAGATTGACCCATTTGTATCATCATGGTCAGCTTGACTGTCAGTCACTCTCTCAGATGGCAGATTGACCCATTTGTATCATCATGGTCAGTTTGACTGTCAGCCTCTCTCTCAGATGGCAGATTGACCCATTTGTATCATCATGGTCAGTTTGACTGTCAGCCTCTCTCATATGGCAGATTGACCCATTTGTATCATCATGGTCAGTTTGACTGTCAGCCTCTGTCTCAGATGGCAGATTGACCTATTTGTATCATCATAGGTCAAGAGCAATTGGGTTTAAAAGAGTGAAAGAGAAAGTGGGATCTGGATCCACTTGACTGAGTTGCCCCACTTTTTTTGTCTTACAGATTAATTAATGAAGTGTATGATGTAATCTCATTAACACAACTAGTCCTGCAGTTTGCCTTGCAGCTATTTAATAGACTGATGCAAAATTTGGCACATATATTAAGCTCATTATCTACAGATCAACATATTGATAATTCTTTGTTCTTCCTCGAGTTTTGTAAGAGTTATTGGCCTTTCTGTCTTACAGCTGGATGTAGTTTGTGAATACAAGTGTTCTTGCATATATTGGGATGATTGGTGTGAAACTTAAAATGTAATATAATTATCATCATACATATAAGTATACTCACTGTTTAGTTTACTATAGATTCATCATCATTATGGGGTAGATGATGGAGAGGTAAGTGGTATACTTGTGTGAACAAAGTTCTAAAAAGTTTATGTCCATTTATTTCTGAGTAAAACATTATTTCATCTGATCAATCTTTCCTCTTAAGCCCAGTGTATTAATATGTCTAGGAGTACCTTTCCCACTTCTAACAAATTTAAGATGTTACATCAATTTAGGGCACTCAGGGAGATACCATTGACTTGATTTCACATTATGTATAGCTGTCAACAGTAATTTTGGGAAAGGAAGAACCCTTTTGATTTATCTTAACCATTGTTTCCTTTTCACAGTATTGAAATGATTTCCTTAACTCAGTAAACAGTTTTAGACGAATGTGCCAAAGAAGGTTGTATGTACCAGCCTGTCCTAATATGGATAGCCATAAATTTAGTCATCACATTACTGGGGTCTGCTCTTGTCACTTATGTAGAGGTGAGATAGCCATGATGCTCTTAGATATAACATTTTATTTTTAAATTAGCAATTAATTTTTGTCTCTTCATTTTTAATTACCATGCTTTTAGAGTTAGGTGGTATATAAGATTGTTTTTCTGTCCTGCCAAGACAAAAAAATCTTTTAACATGTTATCATGGATTGGATCTTTAGCCAAAAAAGTTGAGATGTAGCTGCATTAAGGAAGGACCAATGATCAATTTGAATTTTATGCCCAGCATCAATGAAACATTTCTTATAATGCTTATGCATCATCGTGCTTAGAAGTGGGACAGCATATGTCTTTGTGTTCTTCATTGTTGTGTATATTCTTCAACATTTTCAAAAATAAAAGAACATGGTTGGGAAAAACTTATTTGTAATTTTCTCTAAAGTTGAGTTAGTGATAGCTCACTATTCCATGTAATTCTAATTGTCATTAACACTGAGTTGTTTACATTATTGTTGTAATTTTTAATCATTAATCAAGCATAAAAATGTACCATATTGCACATATGTGTTCTACATATGTGTTCTACTGTAAATGGCATATATAGCATATATTGCATATGTCCTACTGTAAATGACATATATAACATATATTGCATATGTCCTACTGTGAATGGCATATATAACATATATTGCATATGTCCTACTGTGAATGGCATATATAACATATATTGCATATGTACTACTGTGAATGGTATATACAGCATATATTGCATATGTACTACTGTGAATGGCATATATAACATATATTGCATATGTACTACTGTGAATGGCATATATAGCATATATTGCATATGTACTACTGTAAATGGCATATATAGCATATATTGCATATGTACTACTGTGAATGGCATATATAACATATATTGCATATGTACTACTGTGAATGGCATATATAACATATATTGCATATGTACTACTGTGAATGGTATATACAGCATATGTCCTACTGTGAATGGCATATATAGCATATATTGCATATGTACTACTGTAAATGGCATATATAACATATATTGCATATGTACTACTGTGAATGGCATATATAACATATATTGCATATGCACTACTGTGAATGGCATATATAACATATATTGCATATGTACTACTGTGAATGGCATATATAACATATATTGCATATGTACTACTGTGAATGGCATATATAGCATATATTGCATATGTACTACTGTAAATGGCATATATAACATATATTGCATATGTACTACTGTGAATGGCATATATAACATATATTGCATATGCACTACTGTGAATGGCATATATAACATATATTGCATATGTACTACTGTGAATGGTATATACAGCACATGTCCTACTGTGAATGGCATATATGGCATGTGTCCTTTTGTGAATGGCATAGAATAAAATCTGCTGGACCACAATTTACTTACAGATTATGTAGCTTCTCATCTCCACACATTTAAGAAACAATCTGTACCATTGTATTGGAAGCTTCTCTTAAACGTTTGTTTTGGGTTTTGGTTGATGAAGGCTTCACCATGATTTTAATCTCACCTGGTAATGTGTTGAATGAGGCCAAATAAATCCTGAAGATACTCTGGTGCATATAGACAATTGAAGACAGGTTATTGTTGAAATTTTTTTTAAACTATGCATTTCTTAATTAATCTTTAATTTGTAATAAACTTCACATTTTGTCACCTGTTAATGCAGTGAATTAAAAGTATATGTGATGATGCTTAGGAAACTAAAGTATCTGACACAAAATTTCAAATGGCCAAATACAACATACAACAATGTATATCTGCAATGGTTTATAAGGTTTAAAAAGGGCTAAACTTAGAATTGTGAAGGGGATAATATCCTATCTTTAATTTTTCTGAGGGTGTCCTAGGGGGTATTTGTCTGTTTGACCATCACCCCAGGGTCATAACTTTTAAACTGTTTAGGTCACCACCTGAAAAACATATGTACGTGATTACTGTGCAATGAAGAGATTACTTCAGATGATATATGCAATAGACCTGGGTCTATCCTTGTATCAGCAGTGACTTCACCCCTGAGTCGTAACTTTAAAACTGTGACTTCACCCCAGAGTGATTACTCTGAGACTGTGAGGATGGATGCATGTATTACCTGGGTCTGCTGGTTAAACAAGAAAGATGGTTAATTTTCCCCAAGTGACCTCAATGTCTTTATGGATATTTGATTAACAGAAAGCAATAAAGCAAAATGAAATATGAAGTTTAGAATAAGAATGACTCAAGGGGGAGGGGTTTAAATAATTTTCTGAAATAGAACAAAAATTGTGTTCTGAAGGGATGAAAAAGATTGCAAATTTTTGTGGTGCTGTAACAGATAGAAAACAGATAAGCAAGAACTTTATATTACCATTCATGCAAAATACTACATGTTTTCTTACAAATCTAATTAAAAATGTGACAGAAAAAAGAAAGGAAAAGAAAAGAAATATGTTGAATATACTTCAGAAACTAAAGTCATCATCTAGACTTAACAGTAAACACCCTGGACATGTAAAACCAAAATGTGGCTAACATTTACCCTTATGTGCAAGGGATTGAGCCAAGAGGCATTCAAAACATGGAGAATGTGCTCTACAAGCACAAACTTATAATTCTGCAAGATGATAGTACAGTGTTACAATTCTTTGTGAACAGTGTGGAACCAGATCTACCACTGCTTATTGTGATGGTTGATCTGGGTATAATTTGTTCATCACTGGATGCATGCTGTTCATTGGTAAATTGGTAAATACATTAAGTCACTTTAATTAACTCATAGTCAATTCTAATTTTTCAAAACCTTTGAGAGAAGAAAGCTGTTTGCAATAGACTTTGAACCTGTGTGGTAATTAAATCCCAACTTAATTTATTGCTACATGTCAATCAAACCGTAACACCTGCTGATGCTTATGGACCACCATTGCTATTGCTGGAAAAGGTGCAAGGCAGCATGTAATTTACTGGTTTGCTGGAAGCTTGTGAGATATAATAATAATAATAATAATAATAATAATAATAATAATAATAATAATAATGATAATAATGATGATGATGATAATGATGATGATAATACTGCTAATGATGATGATGTTGATAATAATAATAATAATAATAATAATAATAATAATAATAATAATAATGATGATGATGATGATGATGATGATGATGATGATGATGATGATGATACTATCAATAATATTTAAAGAGGGTAACTTAGTTACATACAATTAAGTTCCCTTGAGGCCCTCTACAAAATAGCACATTAAGTTCTAATGTTTAAACAGCCTGGGCTGATTTAGTTGTACTATATCATATACAAGTTATCATAACTTCATCCATTTGTCATGAAATCTTTACTATTCAAAGCAAAATCAACATCAATCACATGAAATAAGTGTCAGCATAAAATATTTAGATTTCATAAGATTTGCTATTCTGATACTTATACTATCTGCTTTGATTATATGTCAATTGTATTGAGTGAATTTTCTGTTCAGAGTTGATGAGAATTTGTAGTAGCCGGGTTTTAGCTTTGATTGGTGTCAGTTCAGTTAGCATGTAAAAGTAAAATGCCCACCAAACTTCAAACCATGAACAGACCTTTACATCTGTCATTACATGCTGTACTGGCATTATAGTGTTCATGTGAGTAAATACATTGAAAGGACATCATGGATTCTGATCTGCCATTTCAGTATAAAACAGCACTCTAGTTCCATGCTTTTCAAAGTGAGAATACGTTATTTATTGCAAATATGATTATGATAGGAACAGCCTTGTCATATTGAACATCAATTGTGAATTACTCATTCTGCAGTTTTCACAAGCTGATCAATGTTATTCTTTTATCAGCCAATGGCAGCTGGCAGTGGGATACCAATGATCAAGTGCTACTTAAATGGGGTCAAGATTCCTGGCCTTCTTTCCCTAGAGGCCTTGATATGCAAAGTGGGAGGAGTTGTTATGGCCATTCTTGGAGGTCTTGCCTGTGGAAAGGTTAGGACAAGCAATCAAACTTGTATATTAATTAAGAACAGTCAGATAACACCCAGTAGAATAGTTTATGATTTTTTTTCCCATTTGTTGAACAAATCAATGAGAAGTCAGATGACTGTCAAATATCAGATGCTTAATGATGTGTACATTTATATTATTTTGCCAACTTGTTGTTTGTCCATAACATATTTCAGAGGATGCCAACTTTGCTTTCGTCACAGGCACCTGATGAAAGCCTGATACTAAATTGATACACTTTCCTTTCCACTCTACACTGTTAAAGCTACTTGAGACAAAGGATGAAACTTGGTATAAATGTATATCATCACTAAATTTGTATTGTTGGGGTCATATCAAAGTCACAGGTCAATATTTTAAATCTGAGTCATTTAACTTCTCCTTACAAACTTTTGAGTTGTTAATGTAACTGGAAGATTTGTTTTTGTATTTGCTTGTTTGAACAATACTTTAAAATTTATTGGTGATATCATGCTAAAGAAATTGGATTCAAGTGCTTTTCCCATGGACACACATAGGCAGCTAACCCAAGTGGTTCAGGCTGGTATCAAACCTGCAAGCCTTGGATTGTGAGTAATAGCCACTTTATCATATCTCCCATAAATAAATGAAGCTTGATATACTTATATAATGTCAATAGAAGATGTGTTGCTTTGCATATTTGAAGTTGCATTCTTCAGGTCAATGTCAAAGGCTAATATTTAAGGCTTCGTTTGTTCCACCTTTATGTCATAATATTTGTTTGAGTATATGGAAAAACTATTGTACACAAGTTTCTCTGCTTGGTGACATCTAATACATTAGTCAACATGCCGTCACTGATCTTTTTGCTTATTTTTTTTTTCATTTTCTGCACTCTTCCTCTAATGTCTTTTGAGATGGGGGAGTAACATTTGGTTACTAAATTTCTATTTTGTTCTCCCTATATCTTTACAACTCTGGCTTAAAGGTCATAATCAGATTGTATTCTTGTAACCTCACCTAGGTCAGTGAAGTGAATTTGCTAAAGTATTTTAGGTAGCAAAAACAAAAGTGAACATTACTGATTATATTCTTAGATTTTTAAAACTTCATAAATAAATGTCCATTTTAATGCATGATCTGAAAAGTATCTCTCATGCTAGTATCAACATAGCATCCCATAATGCATTAGAGAGAAAGGTGGTCATGTTGTCCCATAATGCCTTAGAGAGAAAGGTGGTCATGTTGTCCAATTATGCATTTGATAGATTGGTGGCCATGTTGTCCCACTATGCTTTAGACAGATTGTTGACCATGTTGTTTCATTATCCATTTGACAGATTGGTGGCTATGTTGTCCCACTATGCTTTAGACAGATTGGTTACCATGTTTTCATCATGTTTTCCCATATGTATTAGAGTATTCTTCCAATGTTGTTGCAAAGAACATAAACAAAGAATTTTAAGATTTTAGTACATAATACTGAACTAATAAGTCAACTCCGACAGCAAACAGCTTAGACCCATATCTGCCTTTGCATAATGTGCTAACAAATTAGGATCTATTGTTGTTGTTTCAACTGATCACTCCTAACAAAATAGACCTAGATCTGTTGGTACATTATGCAATGACAAATCTGGGCCTGTGCCAGGTTTATTTGGACATAATTTATAAGCACATACATGTCATATTTCTACTTTCAGGAAGGTCCTATGGCACACTCAGGGAGTATTATAGCAGCAGGGCTTGGCAAAGGAAGTATACGTCTATGCAGGAAAAAACGAGTTTCTGTAAGATCTTAAATCTACACATGTACTCATAATATAGACCCAGATCTGTCTCCACATCGCAAAATGATCTGGGTTTATACCTTTTGTAGTTAAATGTGCATTTCAAAATTTCTAATGAGACGGTAAACATCTGTACCAATACAGTGATGAGTGTTTATTGGCTATTTTGTCTATACTGGTTAATTGTTATTCTATTATGTATTAGCCTGTGATATCAGTCTATACTGGTTTATTGGTATACTGTTTTGTATTAGTCTGTCATATCAAACTATACTGATTCATTGGTATGCTGATCTGACCCTAGTTTACACCAATTTCACCCTGTCAAATGGAATGCAAGGATATCACTCAACCATTGAATGCATAATCTTGTAGTAAAGTTTGAATGTTATGTCACACAGTGTGAACCATTTGATAATGGGTAGGTTATGCTGATGCTTTAATTAATGAATATCATGAAATAGTTAAATTAGAACACGTCTGCCTGCAGAGAAAATAATATTCCCTGCATGTTTGTTCTCCATGCCTCATATATAGTGATCATCAAATATTTTAAATTGGAAAACATCTGCCTGAGTTACCAATACAGTATAATTATGACAACATTTAACAGGATAGCATTGATCAAAGTCTGTTTTCTCCCATAATACTATGGCACAAACATGCCTAATTAAAAGGTGAGGAACATATGAGTATTTTAAAAGTTATAAGTATTTTGTTATGACTTGATTTTTAATTTTATCCTCTCACTGAATTTTATTGCTGATTGATAGATAAAATTATGTTTCATAAAATCATCCAAAGCTGCACATGAACTGTGTTGGAGATTTACAGATATATGCATGTGATATAACTCAGGTAAATGACAGTGACCTAAAACCATAGATGGCAAACAATTCTGATACTGTGCAAAGAGCATGCTGGAATCTGGGTGCTCTTAGTCTGGTTGCAAATCCATGGAAGATTACCCATGTTTTCGAAGACCATTGTCTGTGATGGTGTGCAGGAAGTGGCTGCTGTGAATGGGGCAATTGTTTTAGATAATTTTACACTCACACTCTTTTATCAGAGGCAATAAATCATTATGATTTTAAGTCACTGAAGACTAATTTGGTTCTCTAAAAAAAAAATTGTGCGCAAGATGAGTCCCACATTGTTGATAGCTGATTAAAAACAGATTTGGTTTGAAATCACCAAGAAGCTACTAGCCAAATATGAAAAAAAATGACTGGAGACATGTGAATGAGATTGTCACATGCATTGATCTTCTTTTTACTAATAAAGAAATTTGTTGTGTCATGCACAACTATTTAGAACTTTTTCATTATCTCTGATATTGTTGTCTTTTACGATCACATTGCATACATTTTTAGTTATTGTGAGAATATGTCAAATGTTGCTTAGTAACACTAATGTTAATCACATCTGTAATGAATTTCATCTTCCTTAACACCAGATGAATGTCTTCATAAATCCAAATTTAATTTTTTATAAGAATTTACACTAAAAGATCAAAGTTACATTACATTTTCATTGTTTTTCCAACAAAATTTAATAGCATTATTGTCATTGTTTGACTTGGGACTTTGGTTGCATCATAATTGTAATTCTTCTCATGGACTTCATAGATTAATTTTAACTGGAATCTTTACATTAAGAAAATTAAGTCATATTCAGTTTCCACTATTGTCTCAAACACAACATGATAGAGTTATGCCCCCTCCTCCCCACCCGTTTGACTTAAAAAGTTTGCCCTTCGGATGCATGAGAATTTGTTTTCTTAAATGTTTAAATGATTTAACTCACTGGCTTTTTAAGGAATTACTGGACTTTAATTCAAATTGAAGGACTTAATAAACTGTAACTAAAATTTGCATAATGCTTAATATTATGAAGACCTAGATCAAGGTCAGTTTTCACATTTCTGATATTTACAAAGTAATGGTTCTTGTTTTAGACTTAAGACTTGCCCATCAACTGAACCATATTATTGCAGACATCTGTTTCATATCATCACTTTTTCTAAAAAGATATAAATCAGTTTTTTTGTGCTTAAAAGGGTCCCCCATAGTTTTGACATTAAAGAGTCTGGGCTTCTGTACAATGTCTAGCTGAAAATTAATAATTTACATGTACCATAATCCAAAAAAAAGTTGTGCCAGCAATTAGGCACCAGAAAAAAAGGAACATTGGAACATTCAAAATGGCATGTGATGATGTAATTTTTCTTCTGTAGCTATATGAGGGCTTCCGTAGTGACCACGATATTCGAGATTTTGTTGCAGCTGGTGCTGCATCAGGAGTGTCAGCAGCTTTTGGGGCTCCAGTGGGGGGAACTCTGTTCAGTGTAGAGGAGGCAGCCAGTTTTTGGAATCAGGAATTGACTTGGAGAGCAGTAAGTTAAAGTTAAAATTGTCCATTTTATGAGTATTTGTACAGAGTTAGGGAGGTCCTGAGTTTAAGACCACTCTTACTCAATCATCCTTTCTGCACTTCTAAAAGGATGGCCTTTCCCAAGGTGGACTCTGTGAGAAGTATGTGTTTGAAGCAAGAAAGCTACTTGTAACTTCAAAACATTTTATATCTTCATTAAAAATTAACATTAATTATCAAAAAGTCCA
This sequence comes from Unio delphinus, assembly GCA_029339505.1. Taxonomy (NCBI): domain Eukaryota; kingdom Metazoa; phylum Mollusca; class Bivalvia; order Unionida; family Unionidae; genus Unio; species Unio delphinus. The sequence continues at coordinate 3,544,106 of JAQISU010001242.1, read as the reverse complement.
GTCAGACAGATGTTGAAGATATGATTAAATAATATTTCAGATTTTTGTTTACTCAAACTAATATGCCACTTTATAAATTTGGAAATTTATTTTGGAATATCAAAATTAGATTTTTAAAAACTTTTTGTTGCACAGTCTACTTCACTTTACTGTGGACAGATTTAAGTGAATATATGAAAAGAAAACTAGTTATTGGTTATAATAATAGTTTTTGTTTTCTAATAGGATTTCCAAAATGGAACAGTGCCTCTATTATGTTTGTAAACTATAATGTATTTAGTTTAAAAGAAGTAATGAGAAAGTATGTATTATCAATGATGACATGAATAAGAACTGTATCCTGAAATCACTGGAACTATGACATTTGTTTAAGTTCTGATGTTATAGATAAGTGGTATAAATTATTTTTAAATGTCTTACATAATTTAATTCTTAACAATGCTGGACACAGTCTGTTTATGTAGTAGTATATTTTGTAAATAAGATATATATGATCTTTCATGTTTAAATTACTTTTTTTATTTTAATTTTAAGTTAGATCTATGGACTATGCAGTCTGAAATATCTTATCTTAATATATGCTAATAATGTTGGGCTTTGTACAAATTCAAATCACATGACTATATTGCAACAACACAATCCTCAACCCATACAATTTAAATGGTCTTATTCCAGTGTCTTATCAACTGGTCCATGTACATCTTTGAGATACAAGCTGTCAACTGGGGCATGTTGATCTTAGTGATACATGCTGTTAACTTACCCATACATTTTAATGACACAAACTGTCAAATGGCCCATGTACATTTTAGTGATACAAGTTGTCAACAAGCCCATGCACATCTTAGTGATACAAGCTGGCAATTGGCCTGTGTACATCTTAATCATACAAACTGTCAATTGACCCATACATTTTAGTGATACAAGCTGTCAACTGACCAATGTACATTTTTGTCATACAAGCTGTCAGTTGGCCCATGTGCATTCTAGTGATAAACGCTGTCAACAGGCTCATATACATATTAGCGATACAAGCTGTCAACTGGCTCATATACATCTTAATGATACAAGCTGTCAACTAGCTCAAATACATCTTAATGATACAAGTTGTTAACTGGTCCATGTACATATTAGTCATACAAGCTGTCAATTGGCCCACATACATCTTAAGTCATACAAGCTCTCAACTGGCTTATGTATATATTAGTCATACAAGCTGTCAACTGGCCCATGTACATCTAAGTCATACAAGCTGTCAACTGGTCTTTGTACATCTGAGTGAAACAAGTTGTCAACTGGCCCATGCACATCTTAGTCATTCAAGCTAACATCTCAAGAAAATAAAGGATAGTATCAGAATTAAAGCTGTGTTTAGATCTAAAAACTTGACTCAAAGACCAAAAGTAAACATAATGGAGTTACTTTCAAAGGTAAGATGATTAGGGAAAGAGGAGTGTTGTTATGTGGGAATTACTCAAATTGCTCCTGACATTTGCAAAACAGTTGAATAAATTGCAGACGCTGGTTGATTAATATGCAAGGATTTCTTAACTTTAATAAGACATTTATTCTAGATACCATGTTCTTGGCCAACATGCTATTTTAGAGTACTAAATGGAATAGGAATAGAAGTTATTGTCTTGTAAACTAATTTAACTATGCATAATTTACATTTTGTCTGGCAAAATGCTGCCAGACTTACTAGGTAAACAATCAAATATTTTTATGTCCCACAAAAAACAATTTACTTCAATCTATGCAAAGAACTATTATGATTTAAATGTTCAGTTATTCATTTCTGCTCAAACAGCCACTGTGTGACAATAAACATCAGTCTTACTGTAAAGTAGAAAATGAAAATTTCCTTCATTCCTCTTACAACGAGATTTTATTCTATTTTTTGCTGTAATTGCCTGTATTTAACTGGATCAAGTAATGATTGCAGTGCAACATTAGGGGATATTAAATGATACTTGAACTTGCAATTGCAACATTTTCTCTGTTAATAATGTAATCTGTATGTTTATTTTATGAAGACTTAAACTCAGCTATGATAAAATGAGTTTTACACATGCAACTTTTACTTCCTAATTGAAAGCTACAGTCTCTTGGCTTTGATCAATCTGTCTGACCCAGAAGAATTAGGTCTTTTGGAAGGCAGAAAAAAATCAATTCAGCTAAATTCTGTTTCTTGACTATTGATGCAGTATGGTGTCTGAAAAGTGGTTATAAATAAGTTCACACCATGAAAATCTCAAACTTTTGTGTTATTCACTTCTCACACATAAGAGCCATTTATCAATACATTTATTCCTATTTTGTGGGGAAATAAAACTAATAGTGTATTATTATTATTATTATTATTATTATTATTATTATTATTATTATTATTGTTGTTGTTGTTGTTGTTGTTGTTGTTGTTACTAATCTTTCATAATATTACATCTGGTAAATTTTAAGAGTTATTGAATTATTTGGACCATATAATTTTGAATGTTTAAATTCTCATTAACCTCTATTATGAGAAGTTATATTACTACTCATTTTAGTCATGGGATCCAATTTTTATAATATATTATGTCAGAAGTTAATAAAGAATAAACTGCTGGAAATGCTGAAATATTTGGCTTAGGATTTGGTCATAACTAATTTAAAACAAGTTAATCTTTGCAACGTTCTAAATAATATCAGTTGATACAGAGGTATGTAGATTTGGAGTGCGAACATACTTTAGGCCACTTATTGTACATACATGTACTGTGCAACATCAATTCATTGATAATCTGACACCTAGTTAGTTTTCACTGTATAATATAGAAAAATTTTACCAAGTTATTCATTTCACTGACTTTCATAAGACTTGGATGAAAATCTTATCAAAATTATTATCTCATTAAGTTCTAATGTTTTCAAGAAATAAATATAGATTTTTGTTTTGCCTGCAACAGCATGTAATTACATCACAGAAATGATACATTTTTGTACAGGGGGCAGACAAGACTCTTGTATAGAAAATACATCACGTAATTGATACATCTTTTTACAGGGAGCAGACAAAACACTTGTGTAGAAACTACATCACAGAAATAATACATTTTTTGTACAGGGGGCAGACAAGACTCTTGTATAAATAAATGCATCACATAAATGATACATCTTTGTACAGGTGCAGATAAAACACTTGTGTAGAAAATACATGACATAAATGATTCATCTTTTGTACAGGGGGCAGACAAAACACTTGTATAGAAAATGCATCACATAAATGATGCATCTTTGTACAGGTGGCAAACAAAATACTTGTATTGAAAATATATCACAGAAATGATACATCATTGTACAGCTGTATTGGTAAAACACTTATACAGATAATACACCCCAGGATTGATAGACCATTGTCTAGGGTGCACTGGCAAGACTCTTGAACAGAAAATGAAACACTGGAGTGATACATCATTGTACAGCGGGCAAGCAAGACATTACAATATACATCCCAAGAGTGATATGCCATTGTTTAGGGATCAGGAAAAACTCTTAAATAATAAATACATCACTAGAGGGCTACATCATTGAAATGCCCAAACGAGATGGCCTTAAAATTAATTACAAGCCATATACCTCAAAATATCTCAATTCATCAACAACCTGATAGTAGGGGATGTTAAAAAGTTTACATAGTCAGCAAGCAAAGTGGAATAAACAATCACAGAAATGATACATCATTGTACAGCTGTGTTGGCAAAACACTTGTACAGAAAATACAACCCAAGATTGATAGACCATTTTCTAGGGTGCATGCAAGACTCTTGAATAGAAAATACAACACTGGAGTGATGCGTCATTGTACAGCAGGCAAGCAAGGTATTTGTACAGAAAATACACCCCAAGAGTGATATGCGATTGTTTAGGGGGCAAGCAAGACTCTTGAACAGAAAATACAACACTGGGGTGATACATCATTGTACAGCAGGCAAGCAAGGCATTTGTACACAAAATATATTCCAAGAGTGATATGCCACTGTTTAGGGATCAGGAAAAACTCTTAAATAATAAATACATCACTGGAGGGCTACATCATTGAAATGCCCAAACGAGTTGGCCTTAAAATTAACTACAAGAATTTTACATAGTCAGCAAGCAAAGTGGGATAAACAAGGACATCAATCACATATTGACAAGGCCCAAATGCCAGCTGCAGACTCTGAACCATATGGAAATCTCAGTTGAATAACCTCATAGCTGAAGTAAAAACTCAACTATATCTGTCAGATTTATACTTCTTTGTGAATCTGAATGCTGATCATCACAAAAGATGAAATGAATGAGCTCTCTGCTTTCCACAACAGATGTCTTCATGGAGTATGCCAGATCTTCTGGCCAAACAATATCGCAAAAAAGCTCTTCACAAGAAAAACTCACTGATCATCATAATAAAAATAAAAAGTGACATTTAAGATGGCTGGGACATGTCCTATGGATGCCTCCCAACAGCATTCTCAGAACAGCACTGAGTTGGACAATGCAAAGCCAAGGATGACTTGACTGGTGGTGCCTGATTCATATGATGACTGGTGGTGCACTGTGATGACTGATGCAAATGATGACTGATGGTGCACTGTGATGCCTGTTTCACATGATGACTGGTGGTGCAGTGGTCATCTTGAAAATCTTGTTACTACTACTCCTTCCAAATTGATGGTTATGACACAAAGGGGCTATCATTGAAAGGCTTCTTGTTGATCCTAAATGAAAATAGTTCTGATCTGACATTCAATATTGCCACCATCTTGAAATTATTTTGATAAGGGTCCCAGGTGGTTTTTGGTGCCATTTTGATAAGGGTCCCAGGTGGTCTAAGGTGCCATTTTGATAAGGGTCCCGGGTGGTTTTTGGTGCCATTCTGATAAGGGTCCCAGGTGGTCTAAGGTGCCATTCTGATAAGGGTCCCAGCTCTAAGGTGCCCACATTTACAGATCACAAACACATCACCTCTGTCTGTGTGGGTATGAGTCTCAGCTCATTCAATGTGGGTATGTGAGAAAATTTGCCAATTGCATCCTGTGGATAGGTAGTTTATCCCTGTTTTCCTTCATTCTTCTTCCACCAAAATATATGGACTGCCATGTATAGCCTATCATGTGCTGGAAATGGTATTAACACACAAAACCAAAACCAATTCTGACATCAAGTATGGCCCCCACAATAGCTAGCTTGAAAATTTATAGATTGCTACTTCTCCTGGATGGTTGCTGTTGTTGTAGGGTTTAACACAATTTTTCAGCACTAGATAGGCTATACATGGTGGCAAGTATTATTGGTGGAGGAAGAACCCGGGAAAATCCCAGAAAGAACCACCATCCCACGAGAAGCTACTGGCAAGCTTTCTCACATACCCACATTGGCTCAGAGACTCAAACCCACGCAGACAGAGGTGAGATGGCAGTGATCTGTAATGGAGAGCGCTTTAGACCACTCGGCCACTTGGGGCCCCTCTCCTGGATGGATGTTTATATCAACATGGTCCGATTACTAACAGACTTCTTACAATATCTTGCTGGTCCTAAATTAAAATACCGTAGTGTGGCTATCTCAAAGATCTTGATTAAGTTGTTTCTTCTTTATATCAGCATGGATTTTTCACCAGAAGAATTCTAATGAAGGTGTCTGAATGAAAATGGTGCTGAGACATTCATCAGTACAAGACTACTGCATGTACTGTACCATATTTGATGGAAATTTCATATTGTCTTATTTTTCCCACTTTATTAAAATGTTACATTATGGAAATTAAGTAATCAAATCATCAGTTAGAAACATTGTGAAAATTGAATGGTGGTTTTTAAAACATATAAATGCTATAATTATAAACTTGTTATTTTCAATATACACTGTAAACTGCTTTTAAAATGATATAATTTAATTCACTTCTGAATTCTTAAAATTAGAATTTAGACCATTGGATATTGTTACGAAGTCAACAGTGCACAAGTTTTAATTCATATTGTAATTTCTTTAATTTCTTTTCTTAGATTTTTGTGTTTTGTTTGTTTTGTGATTGTATGGCATTACTTAACACTCTGGTTGTATTTGATTTAAAAGCTATTACAAGATATTGGCATTTATATTTCAAGTACTGTTTTATGGGCAGTTTTTTGCAGCCATGGTTGCTTGTTTCTTCACCAACTTTCTGCTGAGTTCATTCAAAGGGAACCCTAATCATTTGTCAGCACCTGGTCTTGTCCGCTTCAGTGTCTTCAAAGTAAGTCTGTTTAGTAATTTATCTCATCTTTAGGATATTTTGAGGCAATTCTAATGAACTGCTAATCAATTTCTAGCTTATGTTGTTTCAACTTTTCTCTCACTTCTCATTGTCTTTCTTTATATTTCTTTCTTTTTTCTTTCAATATTTTTCCAATCATTTATCTATTGCCTTCTTTATAAACATTCCTTTATGTATATCTTCACATGTGGTTAGGCTTGTAGTGGTTATATAACACACACTAAAGAAGGCTCTGTCGTGTTTAACTAACATTTACTTTTTATTTGACAACTTCATGGGGAATCATTTGTATTGGATTGAAGAGATTTGCTATATGTCTTATATGTCTCTTTATCTTTGAAAATATTCACATTTCGAGACTGTTTGAATACAATTCTATTCTAATTTGTTTTACTTTTTCTTTCAGGATCTCAGTTTTGATCTCATAGAGATCCCAGCATTCCTCATTATGGCTGTGATAGGTTAGTAATTCTTATTCAAGGGTCCCATGGTCTTGTGTCACCTATTGTCTGTCTGTCTGACCATTCCACTCTTCTTTACGTAAGCTAGATCAATAACTGTTTAACCAAACATGGCAAGATTTAATATTTAGACAGATTTGGTAGGTCCCAAGAGGGAACACTGTCTGTAAACTACCTCATATCCAAGTTTATTGACTATACATTCTGTTTCTAGCCAGCAGCACTGTACGTTTAAGAAATAGACACATAGTTTTATCAATTGAAAATTGGTTTTTGTTGGAATAAGGTTTTAGAAATTTAAAGGAGTGTAGGAATGTATATATTTAGTATATCCTGCATTATGTTAGTTTTGTGGTGAACCTTCCAACTGAACAATATCATTCAGACACCAACATTGTAAAATAATCTTTGAAAAGTACAAACATCTATGTGTGTGTGTGTGTATGTGCATGAGAGAGAGAGAGAGAGAGAGAGAGAGAGAGAGAGAGAGAGAGAGAGAGAGAGAGAGAGAGAGAGAGATGGTTTTGAGTATACAAATTTGCCACATTCTTTTCAGGATCCATACATATGCTGAGAAGTTAGATTAGGGCTAGGTTATTTTAAGAAACAGTTATTTTCTTTAAACATGCAGTCATGGAGAGAGTGACACTGTTAAACAACTAATGAAACAAAATTACAGTTATCTGACTTATTATTATGGTTACGGTATTTAATTGATGTTCTAATGCTTGATTCTGTAGGTGGTCTCATTGGTGCTGCATTTGTTTTCCTAAACTACAAGCTGACTGTCTTCAGGAAAAAGTAAGCATGCCATTTTTTGTTTTCTGTTTTATATCTAGCTTTGTTTCTGTGACATAGCTAGTACTGTAACATCAGATTTATTTATTTATTTATTTTTTATTTTTATTTTTTGTTTACTTGTCTGTCTGTTATGCAGCAGCTGAGATCTATTCATAGTAAAAAATGAAAATATTTTTAAAAATTGCTTTTCCTCTTAAATTCAGATGAAAGATAGATATTATATATTTATCAAGACTGTCATGATTCAAATCATAAGTATCACATTTCTATCATAACTGTCATGATTCTAAGCATTGGTATAAACATTAAGTTTTTGTACTTAACTGTTTTCTGACTATTTCTTGTGCAATCATGAAACTTAACGAATGCATTTATCATGGAAAATGTTGTTCCTTTTTATGCATTGACTTTGCTGGGTCATATTGAGGCAAGCAAAACAGCATTCTGCAGAATTCTTTCTATGCTCCCAATGCAGTTAGGGCATCTTGAATTGGTCCAGTTTCCCTGTCCCAGGAAGCTTCTTGCTTTATTACAAAAAGAGACTTCTTGACATAGACAAAAAACTTTTTGTTTTGTTTGTTTTCATATGTAGATAAACTAAGTAGATTTTCATCTTATTTGAATGATATGTGGATTTTATAGTTTGTTTATATAATTACTTTTACAAAGTTTCAGCGTCAAAACCATGACATCATGATTATGCCAAAACCACTTGACCTTGACAAATTTAGTTTGCTTTGTATGGTTATGTACATAACTTGATTTTTTTTTTTATGTCATGAAATTTTGGGGTACGCTTAATATAATTATGGGCATTTCTGGAAATAGACTATTTTTATCACATTGGTGTGTTGCTAAGACTAGGATAGCTTGTGTATTTATTAAAAAGCATAATTCATGATGCTCTCTGCTTTCATTGCCAACATCAGGCTGTCAGATTGTCTTTTGGACTGATTCAGTGCATCGTAGAAGACCAAGCCTCTTCTTATCCATCAAAGTGGTTAAATGATTACATGGGTTATTCCTGTTTATCCAGTTGGGAAATAATCCCAGATCAAATGAATTTGTTATGCATTTTATCTCATCATCATATTTTAAGCATTACATTTAAGTAAAACTGTTTAATAACATGCATTTCCATGCCATTGATGGAGGTCAAAGTCCACTTCTGTAGATTTTTTCTGAATATATTTCATCCCAAAAAGCTCAGCTTGACTGTTTGGACCTATAGCTGACTGTGCACAATAGGTTATGTTCCTGGGTTATTTGACAGCTTCATAACGCTGTGCTTCATGACTGGATTTACAGGAGAGAAGAATTCTTCTTTTTGAATCCCCCTCCCAATCAGATGGTGTCTATTCTACAGCTTGGTTATCTATAAACTGTCTCACATACCATAGGGGACTGGAGTTGGCCATCTTTAATAAATTGTTTGGTAACGGGTTTTAATTCTCTCCACCTCTAACATGACTAAGTCTCTGAAGGTATTACAGTGCTCTAAGAATAGCCATCATACATGTACCGGTGTTTCGACTCGCGATACTAAAATGTTTCTGCCCAAAATATCTTAAGAATTATAACTCCAAAATCTTTTTATTTAGTTTGTATTAATATCTTAATTACACAGAAATAAAGCTTGAGTGCGTTTGTAATGTAGATTTTAATGATCATTAGCAGAAGGTTAAACTGGATTGCAAGATTACTATGTTAATATGGTGGTTCTTTCGGAAAATACGTACACAATCGTGGCTCTAATACATGTATGGCTTTGTTTTCTGGTGGATGGACATGTATCAAATTGACAAAATAGGCAAGTAATGCCAATTTTTCATTAATTATCCTTTCCGTGGTGTTAGACAAAATACTTGCTTTACTTCATGGCAGCATGTTGTCATGTGAGCTAACGGTAACTTCGTTACGGACGGGTAAGGTGGGGGGGGCGGCATAATTCTATCTTCACTTGTATGTTTTCGGACACCTAATCAAAGAATTTAATATGTATTCGGACAACAAAAAAAGTAATTATTTGTTGCAGTCCGAAAACATACGGTAAATACGGTAGTAGTCATTCTTGCCAGGACATTATGATTGAGTAAGTATTACAGAAGATACAATCTGATTAAAATCAGCTGTTAAGTACTACGCCACTAGTGGCATAGTACGTAACAGCTGATTTTAATCAGATTGACGGAAGATACATTTTACAAGAAAAAAACATTAGTATCTATTTTTCTTTTATTTTTAATTGTACTTTCACTTATAGCCTTTTGAAACAGCTCAACCTGTTTAAGTAGGTACCTGCCATTTATGTGGGGTGGGCATACATGTATAGTGTTGCATTTGTCCATTTATGCCATCCACTCTTGTCCAGTTCAATCCACTTAATATTTCCTGCTTTGTCCTGTCCACTATTATCCTGTCTAACAGCAGATGTTAACAGAGTTATGGCCCCTGTTTGGGTTAGAGCTTAGTAATCATTTTATCCACTCTTTCATTTTGTTTTCTGTTACCTCTGTTAAACATTTGGGAAACAGTATTAAGTAGTCACATTGTCTGATCTAGCTCCTGTTTATTAAACAAATGATTGAATACCAAATTTACCCCAGTGCCAATGATCATGTTTATGACGTCTTGTATGGAATGGTATGGATTGGATTGATTAGGCATGATGGTCTTGCCAAGACAATCAAAGAATTCAAAATTTGGTTTTAGCATCACTGATGTGGTATTTCATAGAACTATGTAATATTTGTCCATACTACACATGTATAATATAACCTCTTTACCCCACAAATGATGTTAAGGCTTAATGTATGAAACATCTGGGATCATTCAAAGTGATCTTGCAATTTTCTCCTGCAGTTTTGTTGAATAAAATCTGTTGTTTTTGTCAAGCAGAAAATATTCTTATATCTATGCTCATTTTGAATGAAACTCAAGAGTCATGGAATAAATTCAGTATTTTGTTTGGAAAAGTTAGCAAATGATAAGGAAAGTTGGGTCATAAATTTCATCAGAAATGAATACACGATCATTCAGTATTTCCAATGTATGATCAAATATCTAAAATGTTGAACATAAGAATATTATCAATGATTTACATTTTAAATACATCATTAGGTTTGATTGAAAATGTCAATATTTTGCTGTACAGGTTTTTTCATAAGAAGTGGATCAAAGTTATCGAGGCTGGAGTGGTGGCCACCTGTACTGGTGTAACAGCATTCCTTCTGATGTATCTAACCAGTGATTGTACAGACAAACAACCATATGACAGTCATGCTATAGTCACCAAGGTTAGTAAATTATCACCAGCTTTGACTATTGTTGCTAAAGGAAAAAAAGAGGTTCAGTGGTAACAATACTAACAGGAGAGAAAAGGCAAAAATTTGTACAATAATCTTTTCCAGTATATTGTCACCTATGTGATATGTAATCATTCGTTTTTCCTTGAACTACTGGCAAAAATTTGTACAAAAATCTTATCCAGTATATTGTCACCTATGTGATATGTAATCATTCCCTTTTCCTTGAACTACTGGCAAAAATTTGTACAAAATTCTTATCCAGTATATTGTCACCAATGTGATATGTAATCATTCCCTTTTCCTTGAACTACTGGCAAAAATTTGTACAAAAATCTTATCCAGTATATTGTCACCTATGTGATATGTAATCATTCCCATTTCCTTTAACTACCGGCAAACATTTGAATGATAATCTTATCTAGTACATGGGTGGTTAGAAAAATTAACAGAATCAATATAAAGCAACAAAATTTACAATAGAAGAAGACCCCAAGTGGTTTTCATGCACACAAGACCATCTGGGTAGAAGTAACCACCTTTTTTAAATAACTGGCTACATTCTCACATACAAGGTCCAAGTGGGTTTTGAACCTGTATGATGAGAAGCAAGTAATCACAAGATATTCATCTATCAAAGCTCTGCCATAGAGTACCTCAGACCTTTGGTACAAGCCTAAATGTTTGAAAAACTAGTAGCAGTAGATGGAACTTGCAACTTCTGGAATGAATGGATCAGCTTGTTACTGCTAGGTCATCAGTGATGATGGTTATGCTCTTGACTGTAGAGACATCTCTACAATGATGTTGATTTTATAAGTACAATTGAACCCAAAAATAAGGTTTATAGATTTTCTTCCATATTTTGAATCTAATATAGGATGGATTGTGAAGTTTTATATCTGTGAACAATAATGTCTCGAATATTTTAAATATGTCCTTTGTGGGGCAGTTGGGATGAAAACCTATGAACTAATTTATTGTGACCTAATGATGGTGGAAAACTGATTGGCAATGATGATGGTGATGATGATGATGACAATCTGACTGCTCAGTAGGCCCAGATGATGATGAAACAATGTTTGACATACTATATTTATTTTTTTATTATTATTTTATATTGGTCATGCAACAAAATTCACAGATAAGACTCATCAATATATTTTTCTTACAAGAAATTATATTTTTTAAAAGTAGGCAGAAATAATGTGACATCACTTCCACAGGAATAAATTTTTTTTCTCACAAACCAAATAATATCTATTACAATTACATATAATTAAAAAGTAATGAAAAAACATGACATCATCTGACAGTACATTTAAAGTAATACAAAATATAACTATCATGCAAATCAAAAGTTATGTGCCCACAAACAAAGTCATAGTCATAACCAATGACATCTCTAAGTTAGCACACATAAATAGTCATAACAAATAACATCACTAAGTTAGCACACATAAATAGTCATAACAAATGATATCTCTAAGTTAGCACACATAAATAGTCATAATAAATGACATCTCTAAGTTAACACACATAAATAGTCATAACAAATGACATCTCTAAGCTAGCACACATAAATAGTCATAACAAATGACATCTCTAAGTTAGCACACATAAATAGTCATAACAAATAACATCGCTAAGTTAGCACACATAAATAGTCATAACAAATTATATCTCTAAGTTAACACACATAAATAGTCATAACAAATGACATCTCTAAGTTAGCACACATAAATAGTCATAACAAATGACATCTCTAATTAGCACATAGTCATAACAAATACCATTACTAAAATAGCTAAATCCAAGCCAGATATTTTGTACAATAATATTTTTCCATAAGAGACATCAGGTGGTGGATCATAAATTTTGGTTGGTTGAATTTTAAAGGGCCTCCTCCTTTTGTGGGGTGGGTATATCTTTTAATGGAACAGCTCTGAATATAAATATATGCTTTGATGTTATGGTCAGTGCCTAAATGTATGTCCTGTTTTATTGCACACATATATGGCAAAGGACATAGTCTTACACCTGCCCATTCTTAGGGATTATGTCCTGTTTTATGATACACAGTGGGCATACAGTTTTACCCTTGTCCATGCTTTGGGTTATGTCCTGTTTTTTGGTACACAGTGGGCATAAAGTTTTACCCATGTCCATGCTTTGGGTTATGTTCTGTTTTATGATACACAGTGGGCATAAAGTTTTACCCTTGTCCATGCTTTGGGTTATGTCCAGTTTTTTGGTACACAGTGGGCATACAGTTTTATTGTCACCCAATTCAGTTTCATTAATGTAAAATCAATATCATGGTTCAATTGAAACATCATTGGCCCTTTCCCATCTGGATAATACTATTACCTGAAAGTATATTGTATTTGACTCTTATTGGAAAGAGACAATGATGTTCTTTGAAAGTTAAACTTGTTAAATTTTGAAAATATGCATATATTGAATTGATAATTTTGTTTGAATTTGTCTGTTATTCTGCTGTAAGATAATCTTTCTTTACAGATGTACTGTGAGGAGAATAAACACCATTCTATGTCCACATTGATGCTAGCAACACCTGAAGGTTGTTTAAAGGCTTTATTGCATGATCCATTTGGTAAGGATCAAAAATAGTTGATATAAATTCTTTCTATATCATAAATCTTTAGCACTGGTTCTCGCCCTCACAGAGGTTTTAGCAGCAAATCTTCAAAACTGGATAAACAAAGAGAATGGATACCATCTATATGTGTTGATGTTTGTTCCCACTCTGGCTTACCATCTGTACTTGTTCATTTTGTTCCCACCCTGTCTTACCATCTATGTTAATACCACTGAAGTTTGGGAAATTACTAATGATCATCAACAAAGAGATCTGTTGTTGACAAAAACTATTTTTTCTAGGAATAAAATATATCAAACTGACATACTTGTCATGCTTCAGTGGTTTTAGTGTTTATTATTTAGCATGCTCAGACATTTGAATGAAATAAATAACAATAAAGGTAATGAAACTTGAACAATTCCATTTTGCTCTTGTTCCAGTGAAACTACCATGTGTCTGAGATATGACATTAAATGTATTCTGTGAATATATACAGTCAGCTCTAGTGACAATGAACAAGTTTGTTTCCAGTCATTTTGTTGTGTTGTACAGTAACAATGAATGCAAACAACATGACTTTGGTATTGAGTACTGGTAGTTATCCTCCTTTTCTTATCATTGTCAGTAGTCTAGGCAAAAACTAAATGATTTCTTATCAATGTAAGTAGTTTAGGCAAAAACTAAATGATCTCTTATCATTGTCAGTAGTCTAGGCAAAAACTAAATAATTTCTTATCAATGTCAGTAGTTTAAGCAAAAACTAAATGATTTCTTATCATTGTCAGTAGTCTAGGCAAAAACTAAATTATTTCTTGTCAATGTCAGTAGTCTAGGCAAAAATTAAATTATTTCTTACCATTGTCAGTAGTTTAGGCAAAAACTAAATGATTTCTTATCAATGTCAGTAGTTTAGGCAGAAACTAAATGATTTTTTATCATTGCCAATAGTTTTAAGCAAAAACTAAATGATTTCTTATCATTGTCAATAGTTTAGGCAAAAACTAAATTATTTCTTACCATTGTTAGTAGTTTGAAGTAAAGGAAACTAAATGATTTCTTATCATGCAAAAACTAAATGATTTCTTATTTCAATAGTTTGGGCAAAAACTAAATGATTTCTTATCATTGGCAGTAGTTTAGGCAAAAACTAAATGATTTCTTATCATTGTCAGTAGTTTAGGCAAAAACTAAATGATTTCTTATCATTGTCAATAGTTTTAGACAAAAACTAAATGATTTCTTATCATTGTCAGTAGTTTAGGCAAAAACTAAATGATTTCTTATCATTGTCAATAGTTTTAGACAAAAACTAAATGATTTCTTATCATTTTCAGTAGTTTTAGGCAGTGGAAATTAATCATTTTATATCATTGTCATTAATCTGAGGCAAAATAAACTAATGAATTCTTATCACTGTGGGTTGTTTTAGGCAATGAAAATTATATAATTTCTTATCATTGTCAGTAATGGTTTCTTCAATTTGTTTAATTAAAAAGTTACAAGACAACATTACAAATTATATGCACAAAAATGATTTTATTATTAAACATGTTGAATGTTTGTTTCAGCACCTGTCTTTCATTTGTGAATCCTTTCATCACCTATATAGCCAGATATTTGTCTGTCAAAATCCGATTTGTGGGTATCATTACCATTACTGTCAAGTTTCTTTCAAAGAACTGAATTTTATTCAGTTTGGATCAAGCATGTTCTGATTGGCACTTACAGATATACACTGGCAGATTAGCCTCCACACCATTTCTTCCATTCATTCCTGTGGGTGAACAATGTAAATGCTGATTTGCTGGCACTTGCAAATAGGAACTGGTTTATAAATTCATTTTTTTTTCTTAATGTAAAGTTAGATCTTGATCTATTCAGTTTGTTGTACAAGATAAACAAATAATTTCAGTAACATTATAAACTTTGATGGTAATACATATTTACAATTTGTAATAACAAATTATCCTTTTTAATTGTCAGGTATGTTCCAGCCTGGAACTCTCGCTCTGTTTACTGTTGTTTTCTTTTTCCTTGCTGTGTGGACATATGGTTTGAGCATCTCTAGTGGAGTTTTCATTCCATCACTGGTGTTAGGGGCTGCCTGGGGTCGACTATTTGGAATAGGAATTATTCATCTCTTTCCAGGAGATCCACATTATGTAAGTATACCTAATAGATTATAAAATATGTACCATAGGTCAATTAAAGAATGATTGTCACTTATCCCAGAGTGTGAAGTCTAAGGCAAAGTCCATGTTGCATTGCATTTATAATAATAATAATAATAATAATAATAATAATAATAATAATAATAATAACAATAGTGTTTTTTGTAATACAGGACATTGGCTCATGATACATAACCATACTTGCAGTACAGAGCATAACAAAATAGCATCATATTAATTGGAAGTAATATACAGGAATGGAATTGTTGTTGCATTTTTTGAATTGGGTGAGATACAGGTCTATTCTACACAGCAATCAAGGATAACCCTAAAATTTGCATGGAGCACGTTGTGTGATATTAATCTAAATATTTTTTCTTAACTTTAAGGCTTTACATTGCTAAATTAGTCATCAGAAGTTTATCATTTTGCATAAAAGATCTAAATTTTTCTAAAGTTGGATTTTATGTACAAAGGTGGATAAATATTTCTTTGTATTTTTCCAAAAATCATACAAGCAGTAATAAAATGGAATTCATATTTGGTGTTAACATTACAAATTTGACACAATCTTTAATCATAACAAATACTTTCATATCTTCCATTATTACCTCTGATTGACAGGTTCACCACTCTAAGCATAGTGATTATATAACAAAGATTGTTATCTCACAAAAAATTCTAGATCTCTTTGACAAGTAAATTCTACTCCCAATGACCTATAGAAATGCTGTCTTTCAATTTACTTAATCTCATCCTTCAGCTTTGCATAAAATATATTTACATCTCTTTGCTGAAAAATCTAGGAAATGTATTTTCATCAATTATTGTCCTGAGTGCACCAAATATTGCCAAATCCAAATGTAAACTGAAGCTTTTTAGCATTGTAAGCCCAGCAATCACAATCACACACACACACACACACACACACACACACATACACACATCTTAACTGTAAATTATAGCATTGTTTAGGATATCGGTCTACTGGAATTTTTGGAATTCATAGCCAATGTTTTAAAATATGTTTATATCCTACACAATGCATACTAATTCTTCCTAATTCATTATATATGTATGCAATTGGAGTAGATTTAGATGTACCAAGAATATATTTACATCCAGTTATGGGTAATTGGCCAAGTTTTGAAAGACTTTGCTTCAATATATGCACAGCCTTTAGGAGTTTTCTGGCATATATACCAAGACTTTTTTCTGAAAATATGCATCCTAAATACTTATAATATGATTCAATCTTTACCTCTGTATGGTCATAGTACCACTTTTTGTAACTTTTGAGATAGCCACCTCTGTGAAATACAACCACTCTTGTTTTTTTTAATATGCATTTCCATATTAAGCAACATCTATTCAGCCTATTGAAAATATTTTGAAACTGGTGGGCAGAGCCAGCAGAAAGAATTAAATCATCTGCATGCAACAGTAAAAATAGTTCACAGGCTTATACAGAGACTCCCTTTCTTGTTTTCTTCAGCTCAGAAAGGTTTCAATTTTGTTCAAAATAAAGAAAATACTAAGGCAATAAGATGCATCCTTTGCATATGCCCAAAGGGCAATTAAACACATCAGTAATAAGATTGTTGGAATTAACACATGCTTTTACATCATTATTAATTGCCTTAATGATTCATAATATTTTTTCACTACTATTTTCACTAATAATAATAATAATAATAATAATAATAATAATAATAATACTAATAATGACTTAACGTTTAAAAGCTTATTTGGTCAACTGACAAATAATCCATGAGGACTTTCACAATGAAATTTGTGAATATATATATATATATATATATATATATATATATATATATATATATATATATATATATATATATATATATAACAGTATGTAGGAGATATGTTTACTTTAATCTCCACACCAAAATAATTTTTTTTAAAAATGTACAAAATAAGTTGCATGGAATTAAGGTATTATCACCCTCATAGGGATTTGTTTCTTTACAAATATATGCATGTAGTTGCAACTCATGAAAATTTGTATTTCCAATTCAAACATAACAAACTTTTTACTTTTTATTTACTTATTAGTTAATCCAATGTTATTTAGAAACCAGTCTTTTAAAATTTGGATCAGATACAGCAGGATTTATTTGTTTTCAAGAGATTCTGTAAATTCACTTTTTTCACGGGACATGAATTTGTTTTGTTTTTTATGGTTTGTTACGAGTCACATTTGAGGACCTACTGGGTACTATCTTTTCCACAAAATAAATCCCTTGATTATTATTGTAATTAATAGAAACAGTGGGTACCTTCCCAGATATAGACAAATGCATGTTCAGCTTAACATTCATTTTAGCAAAACACTGAAAATAAGTAAATTCAAAGTATTTTAGACATCACATCATTGTTGTTGTTTTTTTACTTAAACTTGAGTCAGAAATTGTCTTTGCTTAAGTTCTTGTTTGCAAAACCAAAAGGCACAGTTGAACTAAGAGCAAACAGAATTAAAAATTTAGTAAGGTTAAATAAATTTTTTGAAAATATTTTACTGAACAACATTCTGAATTGTATTGTATATAGAACTGAAGTGAACACAAAATGACCTTGCAAAACAATGCTCATATTCTGTTTCTTGGTAAAATGACAAAATGACCTTGCAGTGCATATATTCTGTGCCTTTGTAAATGACAAAATGACCTTGCAATGCAATGCACATATTCTGTGCCTAAGTGGTAAAATGATAAAATGACCTTGCAATGCAATGCACATATTCTGTGCCTTGGTAAACTGACAAAATGACCTTGCAATGCAATGCACATATTCTGTGCCTAAGTGGTAAAATTATGACATGACCTTGCAATGCAATGCACATATTCTGTTTCTTGGTAAAATGACAAAATGACCTTGCAATGCAATGCACATATTCTGTTTCTTGATAAAATGATAAAATGACCTTGCAATGCAATGTGCATATTCTGTGCCTTGGTAAAATGACAAAATGACCTTGCATTGCAATGCACATATTGTTTCTTGATAAAATGACAAAATGACCTTGCAATGTAATGTGCATATTCTGTGCCTTGGTAAAATGACAGAATGACCTTACAATGCAATCTAGAGATCCTCTGATGTTTTCATGTTATTCATGAATTTTAACCTCTACAATATGACGGTGTGAAATGCACCATAGATATAACATATTTTCAAAGGTTGGAACAAAAATTATTTCCACAAGAATATGTTTTTCTAACTTGATTTCCATCAATTCTAATAAGAACAAAAATGTTCATGTGCTTTCCCATTAAACAGTTTAGGCCATGGTAAGTCATGCAACTTTGCAGCCTGACTGGCAGGATAATGTGATTCCCACCCTACCTTTTGAAATGTGTGGGGATGCGATGCAGATGTCATGGGCAAATGAAAGACAGTAGAACTAGTCCACTCCTTATGAATTAGCCTTAACACTGAATCTATGAGTTTGACTGAAGTCAACAAAATTGAAATATCAGATTAAAGACTTGAAATCATAGCCAAACCAGCCATATGCAACCACTTTCAGTAAGTCACTAGAGAAAATTTAAAAAAAGGCTGTAACTTAACAGAAGTTTAATACTACAATAAGCAAAGGTTCAAGGCTTTAAAACAGGTGATTACTTTATACAGGATCACCAGTAAACTTTAAGATGGGCTTGACATTGTTTAAATTTCTACTGGCTGTGAAATTATGTAAATTCCTACCATCATTACAAAGGCTATTTGGATTTTGTAAAATGTCCAAGTCTGAGTTCAAATGTTTTGCTGATAAGTTTTCTTTTTTCAACCAATATGCCTTCTTTCACACAAAGGTATTGTCTATCAAATACACCTACACTAATCTGGGCTACTTGATGTTCTGAAATTGATTTTACATTCACCAAAAATAACTTGGCAGTGCTTTTGAATGCATCCCTTTCTGTTTCATAAACTTCAGTAATTAACCATTAAAGAACTTAACATTTCTGATGTTTCTTGTTTTTTGTCCTTCTTTTGTCAGCAAAGTAACAAACCTAAGTTACCAGAAATTTACTAGTATTGTGAATTTATTTGGTTACTGGACTACTTTACCTTCACTAACATAGGTGAGTCCCATGTTGTTGTTTTTGTTGTTGTTGTAGTTGTAGGGTTTAACACCATTTTTCTGCACACAATAGGCTATACATGGCGGCCAGTATTATTGTTGGAGGAAGAACCCAGGAAAACCCCCGGAAAGAACCACTGACCCACGAGAAGCTACTGGCAAGCTTTCTCACATAACTACATTAGCCGAATCTTAGACTCGAACCCATGCAGACAGAAGTGAGAAGGCAGTTATCCATAATGGAAAGTGCTTTAGACCACTTGGCTACTCGAGGCTCCTGAATCCCATGTCATTGTTAACTTGAATATTGCTTTGACTTGTGAGGGGACAATCTAAATGGTAGGGCTTTATAAGCCTCCGCACTGCTTGCACAAAGATTTTTTATTTGATTTGACTTGATTTGATTCATCTGCTGCTTATTTGTACGCATGGAAAAAATCCACATTAGTGTAACAAAATAAAATTTGGTAGGCATGTATTTATGCACATATAAATGATTATGATGATCATATCTTCAAGCTAGTAAAGCTATTTTTGTCTCCACCCTGTCCATCCATTAATCCATTATTATGTCCGTCCTTTTGTTTCTGCACAATATGTCCAATAACTATTATTGTGTTTCAACCAAATTGGCATGAAGCTAGATTTTGATGAGACCTTGGCTAATTTTAATGTAGCATTCTGTGTGATTATTCAACAGCTTTATATTTCAAGACTGAGACCCATCCACATTACTTTCAACATAGTAATTCACTTAATTATTTTCGGATTTTATCTATGTTGTTATTGATATCATTAAACACATGGATGAATTTAATTGTCAGACACAGCAATTTCTTTTAACAAATCCCATGATTATTATAGTATTTCAACCAAATTTGGTATGCTTCTTAATATTGATAAATCAGTTGTCAGCATTTGGTCTTATCATTGAACAAAAGTATAGACCCTGATTGTCAGATTTGCTCATTTTCATTCCCACAGATTAATTTCCTTAATAAGTTTTGCATCAGCAAATTTCTTTTGCATACAAGGGTCCAGCTATATGGAACAACGTACCAATAGATCTTAGACACATTTACACTGTGATCTCATTCAAGGATGTTCTTAAAACTCCCATCTGCTGATTACAAGAACAGATTTCAAGACTTAATACTGTCTTCTTCCTTAATTATTGTCTGTAGGTTTTTGCTCTGTAATTGCATGGTTTTTGTTTTTGTAATCTTGTCATTATATATGTTTTTATGTTTTATATAATATTGTAAAGCACCTAGAGCTTCTAAAGATTGGGTTCTGTACTAAATCTACACTATTGTCATTATTCTTCTTCTTCTTCTTCTTCTTATTATTATTATTATTATTATTATTAATACTACACCACCTAATCAAATGTCAGTCATTGTGACCTACTTTTCAAGCTCCAATGATCATGATTGTACAGTCATGAAAATAGGTCTGTGCATACATCTGTCATGTACTTTTCATATTTGAGTGATGATGTACACTTCTCATGATTTGGTCACTTTGAGGATATTGTTGCTTGTGCAGCCATACAATTATTTGTTTGTTTGGTTTTCAATGGTACTGTGAGCATTATTGGTTACTAAAGTAATGGGACATACCAAGCCAGCCGACATGCAAGGGTTTTTGGACGTCTTTATGCATCCATTCTGACGAGTACTATACCATCATAATGAAGGTAGATAACTGTGACCAAATTTTCATGTTTTGATGGTGCCTGGGACTAGAGCAATAGCAAAGTACATCCATTATTCACCCATCCATTCATAAACAAGGTGCTTTCTGCATTATGGTCTATTTTCTCAAACCTCATGTGCCTTACTGATGGATAGAGGCAGTAGTATATTAATTTGGAGCTGTTAGGTGTAAGGTCAAAGTCACTGTAGCTGAAAGGGTCATTTTTATTTTCCTTCTACATGACAAGTCACGTTTCCTTTGCCAACTTTTCATCAAGCTTTGAAATGTTGATTACACTTTACTTGATTCTGATACTAGTACATGTACAAAGAGTTATAGGTCACTGGACCCAACATTGTAATTTATGGGTGGGTTAGTCGGATATTATGCATTACAAATGCTATTCCATTCTTTGAATACAACTCATGGTATTGTAGTATTAGGTACAACTATATTCAAACTTTTGCCCTGACTGGAATAATTTATCTTATAAATCATTCAAAATTTACACATTTTATCCCACAGATAAATCTGACAATATCAAAAGTCAGTTTGTGTCAATAAATAAAACTAGATTGTAACAGGGAAAAGTTAATGTACAGAAATCCTGGAGCCCAGACTGGATGGGATGCAGGTTGTAGAGAACCATCTCTGCTCCTTGGGTTCAGTTTAAGACAAGAAAAGAGTAGCATTATTTTCAATTATGACTGAATTTATTGGGTTCAGTTTAAGACTAGAAAAGAGTAGCATTATTTTCAATTATGACTGAATCTGTTGGGTTCAGTTTAAGACAAGAAAAGAGTAGCATTATTTTCAATTATGACTGAATCTGTTGGGTTCAGTTTAAGACTAGAAAAGAGTAGCATTATTTTCAATTATGACTGAATCTGTTGGGTTCAGTTTAAGACTAGAAAAGAGTAGCATTATTTTCAATTATGACTGAATCTATTGGGTTCAGTTTAAGACTAGAAAAGAGTAGCATTATTTTCAATTATGACTGAATTTATTGGGTTCAGTTTAAGACTAGAAAAGAGTAGCATTATTTTCAATTATGACTGAATTTATTGGGTTCAGTTTAAGACTAGAAAAGAGTAGCATTATTTTCAATTATGACTGAATCTGTTGGGTTCAGTTTAAGACAAGAAAAGAGTAGCATTATTTTCAATTATGACTGAATCTGTTGGGTTCAGTTTAAGACTAGAAAAGAGTAGCATTATTTTCAATTATGACTGAATCTGTTGGGTTCAGTTTAAGACTAGAAAAGAGTAGCATTATTTTCAATTATGACTGAATCTGTTGGGTTCAGTTTAAGACTAGAAAAGAGTAGCATTATTTTCAATTATGACTGAATCTGTTGGGTTCAGTTTAAGACTAGAAAAGAGTAGCATTATTTTCAATTATGACTGAATTTATTGGGTTCAGTTTAAGACTAGAAAAGAGTAGCATTATTTTCAATTATGACTGAATTTATTGGGTTCAGTTTAAGACAAGAAAAGAGTAGCATTATTTTCAATTATGACTGAATCTGTTGGGTTCAGTTTAAGACTAGAAAAGAGTAGCATTATTTTCAATTATGACTAAATCTGTTGGGTTCAGTTTAAGACTAGAAAAGAGTAGCATTATTTTCAATTATGACTGAATCTGTTGGGTTCAGTTTAAGACTAGAAAAGAGTAGCATTATTTTCAATTATGACTAAATCTGTTGGGTTCAGTTTAAGACTAGAAAAGAGTAGCATTATTTTCAATTATGACTGAATCTGTTGGGTTCAGTTTAAGACTAGAAAAGAGTAGCATTATTTTCAATTATGACTGAATCTGTTGGGTTCAGTTTAAGACAAGAAAAGAGTAGCATTATTTTCAATTATGACTGAATTTATTGGGTTCAGTTTAAGACTAGAAAAGAGTAGCATTATTTTCAATTATGACTGAATCTGTTGGGTTCAGTTTAAGACTAGAAAAGAGTAGCATTATTTTCAATTATGACTGAATTTATTGGGTTCAGTTTAAGACTAGAAAAGAGTAGCATTATTTTCAATTATGACTGAATCTGTTGGGTTCAGTTTAAGACTAGAAAAGAGTAGCATTATTTTCAATTATGACTGAATCTGTTGCTGCTTAATTACCCATTCTAACTCAACCCACACCATAGGAAATAAACTTAATTAGAAAGTAAATGGAATTGGAGCCTTCTATATGGATGCAGTTTTTTGCTTTTATGTCATTCCAATAGTTTCCAAAATGACAATGAAATGTACAATTTGTTTGATGCAAGGTTTTACACAAATTTTATGATTCATTGTTAATTAAATGTGGATTTAGTTTTTGAATTTATGCTTGAAATATTTCAGCTGAATAAATCTTTATGGTATTTATATTGAAATATTATGACTATATTGGGTTTAAGGGGGGGGGGGCAAACATTCACCAATTTGGTTTTATCTGCATGTTCAATAACTTGTTTTCATGATCTCAGATTACTTGCATGCCTGCTTGACCTAAATCTTTTGATAGTTTCATTAGAAAAATTGCATACTGCAAGTGTGTTTATAACAGCTTTTGTAACTGTCAAAGTAATCACACCCATTATTTATTGAACAGCATTGAAAAAATTAAGTTATGGAATCTTTGGAACTAATATTTATATTGTAATATTTAGCCATATACAGTATTACACATAATACTTATATTGTAATCTTTAGCCATATACATTATTACAAATAATACTTATATTGTAATCTTTAGCCATATACAGTATTACTCATAATACTTATATTATAATCTTTAGCCATATACAGTATTACAAATAATACTTATATTGTAATCTTTAGCCATATACAGTATTACACATAATACTTGTATTGTAATCTTTAGCCATATACAGTATTACACATAATACTTGTATTGTAATCTTTAGCCATATACAGTATTACACATCATACTTATATTGTACTCTTTAGCCATATACAGTATTACACATAATACTTGTATTGTAATCTTAAGCCATATACAGTATTACAAATAATACTTATATTATAATCTTTAGCCATATACAGTATTATACATCATACTTATATTGTAATCTTTAGCCATATACAATATTACACATAATACTTGTATTGTAATCTTTAGCCATATACAGTATTACAAATAATACTTATATTGTAATCTTTAGCCATATACAGTATTACACATAATACTTATATTGTAATCTTTAGCCATATACAGTATTACAAATAATACTTATATTGTAATCTTTAGCCATATACATTATTAGACAAAGAACATGCATTATAATATTTAACCATATACATTATTAGACAAAGAACATGCATTGTAATATTTAACCATATACATTATTAGACAAAGGACATGCATTGTAATATTTAGCTATATACATTATTAGACAAAGGACATGCATTTTAATATTTAGCCACACCATATCATATAAACCTATTACACTAAAGAGGCAAATATTTTATTAGACAAATATGTATTGTTATCTTCACCCACATACCATATTAGATTTACCACTTGCACTGTAATAATTAAGCACATACCATATTAAATGTAACATTTACATTATAATCTATAGCCACAGGCCAAACTAGATGTAACACTTACATTATAATCTACAGTCACAGGCCAAACTAGATGTAACATTTACATTATAATCTACAGCCACAGGCCAAACTAGATGTAACATTTACATTATAATCTACAGCCACAGGCCAAACTAGATGTAACATTTACATTATAGTCTACAGCCACAAGCCAAACTAGATGTAACATTTACATTATAATCTACAGCCACAGGCCAAACTAGATGTAACATTTACATTATAATCTACAGCCACAGGCCAAACTAGATGTAACATTTACATTATAATCTACAGTCACAGGCCAAACTAGATGTAACATTTACATTATAATCTACAGCCACAGGCCAAACTAGATGTAACATTTACATTACAATCTATAGCCACAGGCCAAACTTGATGTAACGTTTACATTATAATCTATACCACATACAATACTAGATGTAACACTTAGCTACATACCATACTAGGTGTAACACATGATATTATAATTTATTATTATTTATACCACATACAATACTAGATGTAACACTTAGCTACATACCATACTAGGTGTAACACATGATCACATACCATATCAGATGTAACACTTACATTGCAATATATAGCCACATACCATACTAGATGTAACTACATTGTAATATATAGCTGCATACCATACAAGATGTAACACTTACATTGTAATATATAGCCATATACCATACTAGATGTAACACTTGGTCACAAACTATACCAGATGTAACACTTAGCCACATACCAGACTAGATGTAACACTTACACTGCAATCTATAGCCACATATCATGCTAGAAGTAACTACATTGTAATCTATAGCCACATATGATACTAGATGTATCACTTAACCACATGCCATACTAAGTGTAACACTTGGTCACATACCATACCAGATGTAACACTTAGCCACATACCATACTAGATGTAACACTTACACTGCAGTCTATAGCCACAAATCATACTAGATATAACTACATTGTAATCTATAGCCACATACAACACTAGATGTAACACTTAGCCACATACCATACTAATTGTAACACATGGTCACATACCATACCAGATGTAGCACTTATATTATAATATATAGCCACATACCATACTAGATGTAACACTTACATTCTAATATATAACCACATACCGTACCAGATATAATATTTAGCTACATACCATACTAGATATAACACTTAGCCACATACCATACTAGGTGTAACACTTGGTCACATACCATTCTACATGTAACACTGAGCCAGATACCATACTAGATCTAACACTTATGTATGTATGTATGTATGTATGTATGTATGTATGTATGTATGTATGTATGTATGTATGTAGGTAGTTTAATGGTACATCAGCACAATCGTGGCTATATTATAAGGTGCTGAGTAAGTTCAGGTATCCATCAGATAAAGGCATAAAGAACTTTAGTTCCCAAAATAAGGTACCAATTATAATGAATATATTTTATGCAATAGTTTACCACAAAGAGGGGAAAGCATTTTTTAAGGAATATGTATTAATAGCTGATATCCTGATGTGTCAGTGCACTGGAAAATTTTGATGGATTCTGGTTATGTTTTTGTAAAATTAATACTTATTGCATAGTCCAAAATTAGCGTCAATTGGATCCAATATGGCTGCCAAAGATGCCATCTTGTAAATGTTGTTATGGCTGTTTCCTTGGGGTGGAGGGTCAAATCAGCATGAGATTTTTTACTAAACTACTTCTTATGATATCTAGTTGGTGGTAAATGAAAATGGTGTCCATCTAACATGGCCACCACTCCAGGGCAGCCATCATGAAAATGATGTTATTGCTACTTCTTCTGAAGAGAAAGTTATATTAACTTTGAGTTTTCACCAGATGACATCTTCCATGTATTATGTTTTCTGGATTTAAATGAAAATGGTGCCAAGCTGATAATATCTAATAAGACCACCACAGTAACCATCTTGAAATTCATAACTACTCATATTCAATCTATGGTCAAACCACCACAGTAACCATCTTGAAATTCATAACTACTCATATTCAATCTATGGTCAAACCACCACAGTAACCATCTTGAAATTCATAACTACTCATATTCAATCTATGGTCAAACCACCACAGTAACCATCTTGAAATTCATAACTACTCATATTCAATCTATGGTCAAACCACCACAGTAACCATCTTAAAAATTCATAACTACTCATATTCAATCTATGGTCAAACCACCACAGTAACCATCTTGAAATTCATAACTACTCATATTCAATCTATGGTCAAATCAATAATGGGTATTCATGAAAAGATTGTAACTGCATGTCATCATTTTAGGGGGATTTAGTTACAAGACTTATAAATGCATGAGGTATGAGGTTTTAACCAAGATATAATAAAAATGTTCACCACAGAGAGCTAGATTTAGGCATAAGCTAAGCAAGCTACAGTTCAAAACCTGAGTCTTAAGAGGCCTCTCAAAATTTCAGAATATTTGTATAGCCTTATTCTCTTTTAACACTTACAAAATATGGCTTCTACAACTTCCCATAGCTTAGTCTCATTATGTCTAATCCAGCACTGTTGCCACAGTGAAACATTCTTTAAATGACACTGAAGAAACAAAATAATTGTTCTTAACAAAAAGAGGTCCTATACACAGTCTCATTTTAAAGATTGGTATGAATCATATGTTGAAAGGAAGGCAAGGATTTAAGGTTAAAGTGAAAGAAGGTTGACATTCGTTCATGAGAGAGAGAGAGAGAGAGAGAGAGAGAGAGAGAGAGAGAGAGAGAGAGAGAGAGAGAGAGAGAGAGAGAGATGAAGTTGTTTTTCTAGAGCTCAGAGAAAAAGAAAACTTTTTGTTTTTAAATCATTGCTAAGGAACATGCATTTGATAAAGAACTATCACATTTGTTTCTTCCAGCAAGAAGAGTTAGGGAAATATGCACTAATTGGAGCTGCAAGCCAGCTTGGTGGAGTACTTCGAACCACAATCAGTTTGACGGTGATGCTTGTTGAGTGTACAGGAAACATTTCGTTTGGTCTGCCGATAATGATTACCCTGATGATTTCCAAATGGGTTGGAGATTTTTTTACTACGGTGAGAATTTGGTCCAGTCATATGTAACAAGTTTTATGTGAATCTGTCTGTCTGTCTTTTGTCTCATCTGTTCATTAGAAAGTTAAGAGACAGTTTTATTATAAAATACTATTTTTGATGGATTAACTTGAAACTCGAACATTATTTTCCTTGCTTGAGATTGGCATATCATGCAGTTATTACTGTCAGATGAAATTTTTGAAGATTTCACCCTATTTAAGCAAAATGCTGCAGGCAATGGCTTGTGTGTCATATTTAATTTCATGGGACACAAATAGTATTTTACATTAAATAAGTACACAGATTAGCTCCAACATGTTCATCAAGATCCTAATACAATGAAATCTCTCAAGACCAAAATCCCTCAGGACCAAACTAATATTTTGGTTTCAAGAGTTACTTTTTTCAGAATAAGGGAAGTTTGTAACCAGATATCATTTTTTTTAGTTTCTGGTGGATAATTAGGTTTACTAAGGTTTCAGTCTTGAGAGATTTCAGTGTCTTGTGTGTAGAAAATAATCAGAACTTAACATTATTCTTTAAAAAAAAATAATTAGATATTAACCATGTTAATAAATGAAGTGCATTATTTTGATGCTTCTGGTGAGTTGCTCACTTGAACTTGCATTTAAAAGTTTGACATAGACAGAACCTAATGAACTAGGCATACCACATATACCAACATGTAAGTCATATGCTACAACAAATAGTAGATACCCTCTTCTGCCATTGTGTAGTGTGCATGACAGATCAGGGTCAATGTTGTTTGATCTTCTCATTAATCTTAAAAATCATTGTCTAAATATCTGAAATTTGTTTTAGATGATGAAAAAATAAAAAAATATAATTTTGATTTAATTCTACAGGGTCTGTATGATATGAACATTGAAGTCAGTGGTATTCCAGTGTTGCCGTGGGAACCACCACCACTTTGTGATGATATAAAAGCCAAGTAATTTATTTTGATATTTATTTAAATAAGCATTGTAGAGATTTCTTCGACAGAATAGTTTCAAGATAAAATAAACAATCATGTTCAGGTTCACTTTAATAATCAAGACAGGCTTGTGATATTGAGAAACTGATTTCTAAATACCATATGTAATCATTTATAAGTCAAGTCAAATTGCAAACATCAAAGATCCTGATTTGCTGTAGCATAATGCACCTGCAGATCAGGATCTTTGTTATCAGTTCAAGTGATTACTCCAAAACAAACTGCATTGATCCAGATCTGCTGGTGCATTATGTATGTTGTGGCCAGCAGATCTTGGTCTATGTAGTTTACAGTTGATCTTGTATTGTAAGTGAAAATATATGGTAGCTTATTTAGAGATGTCAGATCACTATGTATTAACACATTATTATTATAGTTCATGGCTTAATTGAAACCTGTTCATATTTCTGGATTTTATTTAAATTTCATCATATATCTGCATACTATTGAGTGTTGTATTGATGGACTTTAGAAACATGCCAGTTAAAATGATGTCAACATGGGTCAAGAAGGGAGTATTCTCATGATCTAACATAAGTTATCAATATTTGTTTGCTCGGTTCATGGCATTTGTGCTGCCATCAAGTATTTTCACATATGTAATAAAATATACTGTAGAACAGTTACAACACTTTGCAACTGAAAGAAGCAAAACCATAAAGTTTTGTAATATTCAACAAATAATTTATTTCCATTGAATACAAAGTGAAATTATAAAATGAACTTATGGTAGTATGCATTAAATCCCAAAGAATCCTAAATGTCCTATCACATGTTTAAAAGTAAAAAATATTTTGAAAGATTTTCAAGTCTTGAATGTACTGATATACTAATAGTCTTTAATAGCTAGATGTACCAGCAAATTTATGTATCATGATGATATAATCCAGAATGTCATTCAATGAATTCGCAAAAATCTCAATACAGTGGGGCCTTGACTTACGAGTGTCCCAACTAACGAGTTTTTTGAGATACGAGTTGTCTTTCGGCCGATTTTTTGCTTTGAGTTGCGAGCTAAAATTCGGGTTACGAGCCAGCTTCAGATACCCCACCGCTAGTTGGCGCAGCGAACGTCACAGTGAACGCATGAACATCCGCCAATCATCCCGTGTCTCACTCGTTCACTTTAAGCAGTCAGCTCGCAGTGGAAGCATCAGTGTTGTGCTCGCATTTGTGCTTGTGGTTATTTTGAAAAGAATCAGATGATATTCATTGAATTAAAGAAAGAAATTATGGAAAAACATGACCAAGGTGTGCGTGTAGTCGACTTGACGAAGCAGTACGAGCGTAGCACTTCCACGATCTGCACCATACTGAAGCTGAAGGAGTCAAAACAGGCAATCACGCTAGCCAAGGGCATTAAAATAATTAATAAATAGCGGACGTCTCTCCGTTAAAATATGGAGAAGCTGCTGATGGTGGGTTGATGGAGAAGCAGCTCGCCGGAGATACCGTGACGAAGGCTATAATCTGCAAGGAGGCACGAGCTATTTACGCTGATTTGCTGCAGGTTCTCTACCTTCCACCCAACGTCATCCCTATCCTGCAGCCCATGGACCAGCAGTTGATTTCTAATTTCAAGAAACTCTTTACCAAGCACCTGTTCCGACGCGGATTTGAGGTGACAGAGAACACAAACCGCAACCTTAGAGAGTTCTGGAAAGACCTCTATAACATCAGGATATGCTTCAGAATTATCAATATTGTGGTGCTTTTTGGAGGTCCGGAACGGATTAATTCCATTTCGATTCATTTCTATGGGGAAAATGGATTTGACATACGAGTAATTTGAGTTACGAGCTCCATCACGGAACGAATTAAACTCGTAAGTCAAGGCCCCACTGTATAGTATTTTAGTGCAAGAAGTCAATGAGCATTTTGTATTCCAGTGAATGATTTAAATAAATGATTCATTTCAAATTATATTATATTATAAACGTAAATGATTACACAAACAATAACTTAAAACAGGAATGAATAATTTTGTTTATAACAACCTTATATTAAACTCTAAGACACAATACAATGACTGTGAAGTGGGTAAAAAGTTGAATTTCAGAACATTTGAAGTTTGTAAATAAGGCTAGACTGTGAACATGGGTATCAGTAAACAACTTAATAATTTACAAACAAGGTACACACAAAAACTAATCTCAATCATGGGCCAAGGTCAAACATACAATACAAATTAAATATAGATAACAAGTTTCACTGTTTTATTTTAAAGTCCATCAATGTATGTTTGAACATACCTATAATGAAAAAAAATTCTGTTCCGTACACTAGTCAGGGCAGGGTCATGGTTGGTTGCCAGGGCATTTTCTGTGACATAATCTTAGATTTTGTGGATGGTCTCTTTAAGAAAGAAGGCATTTTTATGTACTCTACTGGTGCATTTAAGATAATTTCACTAAAGAGGTTAATTATGCTATGTTGATATGGAAGTTATGATATGTCATGTACAAAACTGGACAGGAACCTAATGAGGGCAGTGTTCCATCTAAAGAGGGCGACAGGCAGTACCCTTCTAAAACAAGGCTAGGGATGACAACATTAAATTATTTATATAATAATAATAATAATAATAATAATAATAATAATAATAATAATAATAATAACACAAATTATTAAATGATAAAATATAATCTTATCATTTTATAATTTCATTGAATTAGTAAAATGACAAAAACCAATTCAAAATTAATTTAAATAAAACAAGACATCTAAACTTTATGCTTTCTTTTTCTAGTGACCTAATGAGTCAACCAGTAGCTTTTTTCAACCAAAAGGAGAAAGTTGGTCATATTATAGACCACCTGAAGACTGAGACATTTAATGGCTTTCCTGTAACTTCACCAAATCCTGATGTAAGTCTTCCTGAGCAGCATTAGTACATCTGTAAAATTATGTTCATTTAAAGATGGAACTGTATAAACATGATTCCCATATTAAGAACCTTGTACAGCACTATTCACATGATTCATGCATTAAGACACTTGAATAGTACTATTCACATGACTGACACATTAATAACATTGTACAGTACTATTCACATGATTGACACATTAATAACATTGTACAGTACTATTCACATGACTGACACATTAAGAACCTTCTACAGTACTATTCACATGACTGACACATTAAGAACCTTGTATGGAACTGGTCACATGATTAACACATTGAAAACCTTGTACAGGCTATTCACATGATTCACACATTAAAAACCTTGTACAGTACTTTTCAGATAATTCACACATTGAGAACCTCATACAGTACTATTCACATGATTCATATAATTAAGACACTTGTACAGTAATATTAACATGACTGACACATTAATAACATTGTACAGCACTATTGACATGATTGACACATTAAGAACCTTGTATAGTACAATTCACATGATTGACACATTAATAACATTGTACAGTACTATTCACATGACTAACACAGTAATAACATTGTACAATACTAAGTCACATTAAGAACCTTGTACAGTACTATTCACATGATTGACACAATAACATTGTACAGTACTATTCACATGATTGATACATTAATAACATTGTACAGTACTATTCACATGATTCATACATTGAGAACCTTGTTTAGTACTAGTATTCAAAACTATACATGTAGACTGCTATATAGGTGAAGTCATTTTATATTGAGGTCCTTTATGCATATTACTAATACATGAAATTCATGACCATTCCAGTCATACAAAGGGAACTGAATCCTCATACTGAGCACATTATATCATAGTACTTTATACATATTATTAAATGATAAAAATGAGATTTATGACCATACCCACATTATAAAGGGGAATTCCTTATACAGAGTTGCCATATAGTGAGGGAGTACATTCTGCATGACATAATTTGATGGCTTAAACATGTAGCCATTTTGGGAACAGAAAAGATTCTGATTTGCTGCCATTTGAAACTATCACCAATCTGAGTCAGTCTTTTGTCCATAGTCAGACATATGCACAGACAGATGGGCTGGGAGTATCAAATACAAATTGGATTATTTCTTTGTGTAAAACATGTGCCCTGACTTGCAATGTTTAATTTATAAAACAGCTTGTCTCTAACTACTTTATTGTCTGTTGTAAAAATCAATAACAATAAAACTTCAACTATCATTGACATTTATTTATTTTTCAATTGACATGATTAGCTGTCTTCTTTATGAAATGTGTAAAGCAAGGTCAAGTACCTTATATGTTATAGTATGTGGTTGTAATAATCATAATAGTAATTTTTACAGCTGGTTCAATTTACTGTTAGTCAATTTTAGCTTCCCATTCTCAGGCATCTACCTGATAAAGGAAAATCTAGGTTAAAACATTTTTTTAATATTTATTCAGTCTCTGTTAGAGGCAATCTTGAATTGTACCTTGTTGAGGGGGATGCATATTTTTATTCCGGGGATCGGGTCAAAACATTTTTTTTTCCTGATTGTTATTCTGTAAAAACTTTCTGTTGGTCTTACTCCTTAAAACAGATGGCATTTGTTCAGTTTAAATAAACATTTGATCCAGTGTAAAAGAAAAATTATAATAAATATGTTTTTGAGACTGTACTTGAGTTTCTATCAGGCTTCAGTTCAATACTGTGGTGAAAATGATTTTAAAGCTTGTTACTACAGGCAGATTATATCACCCAAACACTTTGACCTATTTGCACAACTGATAATGGACAGTGTAGTCCCACTTTTATCATTATACAATACACTAGTAAATCCAGATCTACACCATTACACAATTCACTTCTAAATCCAGATCTACACCATTACATAATGTAATGGTAAATCCAGATCTACATCAATACATAATGCACTGGTAATCCAGATCTACACCATTACATAATGCACTTGTAAATCCAGATCTACACCATTACACAATTCACTTGTAAATCCAGATCTACACCATTACATAATGCACTGGTAAATCCAGATCTACATCAATACATAATGCACTGGTAATTTCAGATCTAAACCATTACATAATGCACTTATAAATCCAGATCTACACCATTACATAATGCACTTGTAAATCCAGATCTACATCAATACATAATGCACTTGTAAATCCAGATCTAAACCATTACATAATGCACTTGTAAATCCAGATTTACATCAATACATAATACCATTGTAAATCCAGATCTAAACCATTACATAATGCACCAGTAGATCCAGATCTACACAATTAAATAATACAATTGTAGATCCAGTTCTACACCATTACAGAATGTATTGGTAAATCCAGATTTACACCATTACGTTATGCACCTGTAGATCCAGATCTACACCATTATATAAGACATATGACTCTATCAAGGTCTGTTTGACTGGGCCATGGTCTGCTTGACTTTGTCAGGGTCCTAATGACTGGTCAGGGTCTGCATGATTGGTCAGTGTCTGTTTGACTTGCCAGGATCTATTTGACTTGGTCAAGATCTGCTTGACTTGCCAGGGTCTGTTTGACTTGGTCAGGGTCTGCTTGACCTGGGCAGAGTCTGTTTGACTTTGTATGGGTCTGCTTGACTTGGTCAGGGTCTGTTATGTCTGGGTCAGGGTCTGCATGACTTGGTCAGGGTTTGTTTGACTTGGTCAGGGTTTGCTTGACTTCGTCAGGGTCTGCATGACTTGGTCTGGGTTTGTTTGACTGGGTCAGGGTCTAATTGAGTGGTTCAGGGTCTGCATGACTTGGTCAGGGTCTGCTTGACTTGGTCAGGGTCTGTTATGTCTGGGTCAGGGTCTGCTTTACTTGGTCAGGGTCTGCTTTACTTAGTCTGGGTCTGTTTGACTGGGTCAGGGTCTGCTTGACTTAGTCAGGGTCTGTTTGACTGGGTCAGAGTCTGCTTGACTTAGTTAGGGTCTGTTTGACTGGTCTGCTTGACTTGGTCAGGGTCTGTTTGACTTGGTCAGGGTCTGCTTGACTTGGTCAGGGTCTGCTTGACTTGGTCAGGGTCTGTTTGACTTGGTCAGGGTCTGCTTGACTTGGTTGTATAGATCATCTGACATTCAGTACAAATGTTCTGTATTTCTGCATTATGCATCCATATTGGAACTTCAATCTCTACCTATCAATATTTTTAGATGCACTGAATCGAACTTGTTTAAATCCTAATTTGTTTTGAATTTCATTCATATTGTAAAGCTAAAAGTATTTACAAATCATAAAAGGTTGTACTAAGTACAAAACCACATTCATGTGTTTTTTCTTACTTGGAGGAATGAACTTATTTGTGATGAAGTAAGAATTACCTTATCCATATACTGTATCATATCATACTTAGTCTTTCTACTGACAGGGAAGAAACCATTCATGATCTGTTAATACAGCATCTGCCACTATCAGACAACATAGTATCTATACAACCAAGTCAATGCTGTTGTGTATATACAGCATTGGCCATAATCAGCCAATATATGTATGTTGTGTATATACAGCATTTGTCACTATCAGCCAATACATGTACAAATGTATGTTGTGTATATTCAGCATGTTCTGACTATAAATCAATACATGTATGTTGTGTATATACAGCATTGGCCATAATCAGCCAATACATGTATGTTGTGTATATACAGCATTGGCCATAATCAGCCAATACATGTATGTTGTGTATATACAGCATTGGCCATAATCAGCCAATACATGTATGTTGTGTATATACAGCATTGGCCATAATCAGCCAATACATGTATGTTGTGTATATACAGCATTGGCCATTATCATCCAATACATGTATGTTGTGTATATACAGCATTTGTCACTATCAGCCAATACATGTACAGTGTCTCCCCACTATAGCACACTCTGTTATAACACAGAGTCAGATATAATACAGTCATGGTGTGGCTCCTGAAATTTGATATGCATGTATATCTCTCCTGCATGAAAAAAAATTCTTAAAGTATAAAAGATAATGTGTACAAAAGTGTTTATTCAGTGATCCTTTGCCAATGTTGCAATTTGAGATTTTTTCTTATTATTATTGGAGATAAAATATACCATCTAGTGAATATTATTGTGTGACACCATTGTTAGCTTTGTAAACTTGTCCATACATTCTTGTGTGGGAGTGGAGCAATTCAAATGCTCCATGAAGGGAAGCTGCAAACCTGGATATAAAATATACTGGAATCTATCTATTGTTACATAAATTAATACTTTGTTCATATTGACAAACTATCTTAACAGTACATTGTTACATCATAATACTCTTATTCTGACATCTGGCTTGAGTCCTGAATGCTGCTGATCCACTCAAACATATCTGTCATCAGCTACAATCAATCAAACTTTGAAGGCAGGAACAGGAGTGACTACATTGACCAAATGACAGTTATTTTTTTAAACGAAAAATTGGTGCTGAAACTTCAAAGTAACTCATTACCTTTGAAGCACAAATTATTCTGAGTAAATGCTAAACAAATTAAAAAAATTCAGTCCCACTCAATGTTCTACAGTTATTTAATGCTGCCATCAGAATGAAAAAAAAATAGGCATTTGTTTGGTACTCCAATTTTGTTATTTAGTGGTGACTTCAATAATGCATGCACCTTTTATCAAGCAATCCTTTTAAAAATATAAAAGAACTCAGCACCTAACTTAAATAATACAATGGAATCTGATGAATTGTTGCATTTTCCAAAGTGACCAGAAGATGTTAATTTTGTTTTGAAAGTTTTTTTGTTGTTGCAGGAAAAACATTTTACATTAAAACACACACACACACACACACACACACACACACACACACACAGAGGTGTACACAATCTTTTTTGCTGCATGCATTATTTTCTTCATATAGCTGACCTGGCTGCTTATAACATGGTTTGTCTATAACATGGCTTGGTTCTTTGCACCACAACTACCATCTTATAGTGGGGTCACAGTGTGTATTATATAATTCTTTAATTATAATTATTAAAAAGTACTTATTTAAATCTTTCAATGATTTCTCAAACATTTCAGAATCCCAGTGAACCAGGAAAGCTGCTTGGTTTGATCATGAAATCCCAACTGCTTGTTTTGTTAAAAAGCAAGGTTGTTTTCTCTCTCTCTCTCTCTCTCTCTCTCTCTCTCTCTCTCTCTCTCTCTCTCTCTCTCTCTCTCTCTCTCTCTCTCTCTCACACACACACACACACACACAAACACACATGTACCATCACCTCCACCTTGTGTGATCACAAAATAATTCTTCAAATAATTAAAATTGTTGGGTAATTTTTGCATATTTTAATTAATGTTAATTACTAGCCTTGCCTATGACAGGACATTTTCAGGTAAGACATATGCCACTCTAATGAAAAACCATTAATCAAGGACTATTAGAAAAAAATATTTGGACTGGAACAGATGAGCAAAATTAATCATATCCTGTTATGTGTGGTTTCATAAATTTATGTTTAATACTTTGTTATCATTGATTTTTGTGTGAATTTGATGCAGCACATTTTTACAGACTGCTGACTCAGCAAGACAATCATTATATAAGTATACTGCATATATATTTAACTGGAATCCAGTATTATGTATCCATTGACTAATGTTTGCCCATCCATTCTCAGAATCAGCTGTTTTAGCAAGAACTATTAAAATTGTAGTTTATCATGGTTTAGAGTTGATGATTTTCTTCAATTTTCTGGCCATCAATTAAAAAAGTCACTTAAAAGAATCTTTTTTATTTCTGAGGAGACCTTTTTTCCAGGAATGAAAAGATTTCCTTTTGTTTCAAAATTGAAATCTGGGTATTTTCATCTGTTCTTCAATTTGGGCATTTGTAAAATTCCAGCACTGTCAGAAGTATTCAATGTAAAATGATGAAGTAAATTTCAGCTAGAGGAGACTTTAGAAAATCTGGCTCAGATTTAAGTGAGGACAATTATTTCAGCTAAAATTAATAATTTTTTGCACATTAAACCATTGTTCATAGAGCTTTGAAAAATCAATGAATTTAATTAATTGCATTTGTAAACTTCTTGAATTTGAAAAAATTTGTCTTGAAAGTTGAAAAGAACTTTGAATTCCTTGATGAACTCATTGAAGTTATACCCAAACTGACTTTTTAGTGGACATAAAAAAATATAAATTAAAACATTATAGGATTTTAAATTAAAACATAAAAACAATAAAATTAAGGTCTTTTTTATTCAGAATCTGTATTATTTACATATTTTCCAAAAATAATGAATACATACATAAAAAGTTTTAAAATCAGATGGATTCAATGACAGACGACATGGTTGGCAATTAGACAGGGTAGGATCTGTTGGCTCTACAGGCCTGCAAATTAGTTGGTTGTTTTCCTTTTCTGTTTTTGTACCTGTGATAAACAATGTAACAGATTGAGAATGTTCAGTGTCCATAACAAAA
This sequence comes from Unio delphinus, assembly GCA_029339505.1. NCBI lineage: Eukaryota > Metazoa > Mollusca > Bivalvia > Unionida > Unionidae > Unio > Unio delphinus. The sequence continues at coordinate 3,505,579 of JAQISU010001242.1, read as the reverse complement.
AGAACTCACTGTTGAAAGACCAAGTCTTTGAAAAACAACTCTCCATAGTTGAACAAACCATGTTAAATACTGCTAGAAAATCATGTAACGCTAACAAGAAATGTATGGTTATTTCTTTTTCAGACATTTGCACCAGAAGGAATGCTTCAACCTTCAACAATTCGATTAAAAGATTTTAGGAAATATTACCATCAGTATTTGAAAATTGATGTATGTATATATTTTATTTTTAATCTGAATGAGAATTATATGACATTTATAATCATCGTTGAACAGTGTTTGCCCATATTGTGAGATTAAGTTATTTCATTTTATAATCATCATTGAAAACAGTGTTTGGCCATATTGTGAGATTAAGTTTTTTTCATTTTCATAGCCCTACACAAGAAGGGCAGGATAGAGAATTCATTCCCTAACTTCAATAAGTGAGTACAGTGGAACGGCGTTATAATGCACCCCACGATAACGTGAATTCGAATATAACGTGATTGCGGTATAGCTCCTGAAATTTTGTTGATTCATTCGCACATAAGTTTTTTCTTCTTCAAAGTACATCAAATAGTGTATTAAGAATTTATTATCATTTTGGGGAAGAGATTGCATATAGAGAAAAGATCTCATATGAATTTGAATATAATAAGATCGTGGCGTGGTTCCTGAAATTTTAAATATATGTACGTGTATTTTTCTTGTAGTGGGAATTACAATTTAATTATGAGAAATAGTGTGTAAAACATTTATTATCATTTTGGTAAAGAGTTTGTGTATGAATTTTAATATAATATGATCATGGCATAGCTTCATAAATTAAAAATTTCACCAGGTTCTTGAAGTATTATGCCAAAAAAAACATTATGTAGTCTTTGTGGTTATCTTCAAATAATTCTGTATATAAGCAATAGTCAACGTGTGTTTCCTCTTTAAATGCACACACAATCAAGCAGCAAGCAATGTAGTAGTTGATAAAAGCTTCTCACAGTTAAATAAACATCAAAAAACGAAAGCCGCCAACATGTTTTCTGGGCTTGGCAGTGTTATGAGACGCAATCAGTTGACCAGTAAATAATGTCCGCTTACTAGCTGGAAATTGAGAGAGTATGAAATTGTACATGCATTCAGTTTAAAAACAATTATAAAAATTACTTGTGACCATTGCAGGCCTACTGCACTTAGTTTTCAGATTTTACATGTGTATGGGGTTTGCTTATGAAATTGTTTTTAATTTCCTTCTTTTAAATAAAAAATATTTTACCGTTATGGAAAAGCAAGTTCACAAATGGAAGTTGTTCATTGCACTTTGCTCAAAAAAGGTTTATTAGGATTTTGGGGAGGTGATCGTGTATGAATTCTAATATAATATGATATAAAATACCATAAAGTATAAAAAATCATGTGTAAAATGCTTGGCTTCTGAAATGTATCAATTTCACCAGGTTCTTGAATTGTTATATCTATGTAAACATTATCAGAAATGTTACTTATTATTGATCCATGAATAAAGCCAATAAATCATCATGTGTTTCTTGTTTAGCTGCATACACATCCAAGCAACAGACAATATGGTGGTTGATACAAGATTCTCACAATTTAATAAACATAAAAAAATGAAAGCCACCAACATGTTTTCTGGGCTTGGCAGTGTTATTAGACGGAATCAGTTGACCAGTAAATAATGTCAACTATATCAGTGGCTCATGACCATCACAGACTCACTGCATTTAATTCACAGATTTTATGTGTTACGGTGTTTGCTTATTAATTCGTCATTAAGTTTCATCCGTAATTTCCTATTGTACATACCGGTATATAAATTTTTTTTTACCATTATGGAAAATCAAGTTTACAATTTGTAATGACACTGTTCATAGACCCTGGAATGTAATAAAACGTACTTTATCTTTCTTAACGTAATTTTCTGCTAATTTTCCCCATTTAATTCAGACACAATAATATTCAGTCAAAATAATATTGAATAGTTTAAATACGTTTGCAGTTTTTGCAATGGAATTACAGGTATTATGGATTAGCTGCATGCCACGAAGGCAGGCACAAATAAAGGAGTGATTCCACTTTCTTTCAATTTAGTTAGCATTTTCGCACTTTGGTGGGCTCTAAACACATATCAGAATTAATACTCTGTTCATGCTATATATTGGACATTGAATTCAGAAACAATGATCTTGGAGAAAATTATTGAATATTTTAAATCTGTGCAATTTTCAATGGAATTACATGCATTATGGATGAACTGCATGCCATGATGGCACGATAGTAAACGATGTTGATACCCTATTCATGAAATAACGTCAGTCAGTGTATTATTGATCAATGTGTGTTTATATATATAAAACAATACAAATTAGTAAAACTATTTAACACAAAGTAATAATCTATAAATATATTATCTGTCCATTATTTTTGAATAAATCTTATTACTTCATTCCATTTAATATTTGTTTGATAATACCATGATTTTTTATATTAGACATAAATATAAATATATATGCCAATGTGGTGTTTTCTGAAGAAAAAAAATTGAATACTGTAAAACCCTGCATTAACACGACCCTGCTATTAATGCGATTCAAGTTTTAGGATGCCAATTATCATGTTATTGCAGGGTTCCACTGTATTATGGGTTATTACATTGTATTATAGCACTGCCCATGAAGGGCAAGATAGAGAATTCATAATGAACTTACCTTTAAGAAGTGAGCAATATAGGTTATTATATTGAATCATAGCCCTACCAGATATTGGGGGAGTTCATTGTAGTCCCCTGAAGAAGTGAGCAGTATAGGTTATTATATTGAATCATAGCCCTACCAGATATTGGGGGAGTTCATTGTAGTCCCCTGAAGAAGTGAGCAGTATAGGTTATTATATTGAATCATAGCCCTACCAGATATTGGGGGAGTTCATTGTAGTCCCCTGAAGAAGTGAGCAGTATAGGTTATTATATTGAATCATAGCCCTACCAGATATTGGGGGAGTTCATTGTAGTCCCCTGAAGAAGTGAGCAACATATTGAATTTACTTTACTACAGTCATGCATGCATGTGTCCTGTGGTTGTAGATTGAACCAAGATGTTTGGGTTTTTTATGTTAACTACTAGGAGTGGAACTGGGTTGATTTTACATAAATTTCAAATTGCTCTAGTTGTTTGTTTGATATTTAAGAAAACTGGCAAGTGTCAACACATATCATGCTGTGATCCATGGGACAGGCCCACACCTGCCATATTGCGAGATAGTATTTGGAGCTTTGGGGGAAAGTGGTATTCTGAGATTCAAATGGGGAATCAATGCACACGACCCAACAATGGGACATTATACAATTAAGAATATGCATGTAGCCAGACACTGCTATCATGAGAAGCATTTTGTCTATACTATGTTAGCATATAGTCAAAAATATGTATCTTGACAAGCATTTGATAATATCTTGACTGTGCTACCATTGTAGCAAACAGTTTGTATTCTGACAAGATTTGTATCTTGACAGTGGTAGCATGTATCCAGAAAGGTGTATCTTGACAAGCTGTGTTTATCTCTTGGCTGTGTTAGCATGTAATTAAAAGTTTGTATCATGACAAGCTGCGATTTGTGTCTTGACTGTATTAGCACATAGTCAAACTTTTGTATCCTGACAAGATTTTATTTTTTTCTTGACTGCATAAAGTGTCATAGTCATTCAGTGGCTTTTGCAAGCAAGCCATGGAGCCATGGTAGTTCATTTGTAGAGAATTGGACTTGTGGTCCTAGGATCATGGGTTACGTACCATCTTATGCCAGTCTAAGTGGCATCATTGTGTTCTTGTGAGAGTTATCTAGCTTCCATTTCCTTGGCATGAAACAACCAATAATGTATTAACAGTGCCATTCAAACCAACAAACCATCCAACCAATATGACAAGCAAACCATATCCTACAGTGAAACCTTTGTATCATGATACCAACTAAAACTCATGGTCATAAATGTCACAAAACCATATTCATTGTTAAAAATCACTTAAGAAATTTACAAAATATATTTTAATTACAGGAAATTGAGATCTCAGATGAAGAGAAAGAGTATACAATGGATTTAAAACCCTTTCTGCTTCCCAACCCCTACACGATTGATCCGGTGAGTAATATTCTTTGGATGAGTTTTTTATTGCAAAAGCCTTTAAACTTCAATAGAAGACAGCATTTTTAAAACTCTTAGACTGGCTACTCTGACTGATTTCTTTCCTGGGCATCAGTTTTCTTGATTTTCTTTAAATTCATAGTTTGTGGTAACCATGAAGTGCAGGAAAATTGGTTGGCCACAAAAATAATGAATTCACAGTGTACTGGAAATGCGAGAGAGCTTACACATTTAACAATAATTTCAGTTGCTTCAGTTGATAAATGAAGGTAGATTTCCATTGGTCAGAATATAATCATGTGATCAGACCCAATTGCATTAATTCTGTATAAACTGTATGGAGAACTACTTTATAGTACATGTATTATAAATAGAGTCAGGTGCAAAGTAACTAACATCACAGGAGTCTGATGTTTTATCAATAAAGTACAACAAAATGAACACATTTATATAACTGACAAGGTGATTTCATGTTTTCAGAGATTTCGCCATACTTTATTGATAAAACATCAGACTTCTGTGCTAACATAAACACTGAACTGGAAAGGCATACACACTGCACACCTTTAAAATGAAATAAAAATGGAAGGTTTATATTTTATTAGAAAACTGAATAAATTGATCTGACAGAGTCAAAAACACATCTTTGCTGTTTTTCTGAATATAATTCTTTATTTGACTAGATTTGAAGAAAATAAAGCTGGGAAGCTCAAAATTTGCCAAGAACACTGGGACTACAGTACTCTCACTGCAGCTCATTACAAATTAATTTAAAACTAAAGGTAAATAGATATAGGAATTGGGAGGAGGGGGATCAGAGACTAACATTAAAAAAACTGGATTCACAGTCCTACAATGTAAGAAGCCTGCCTTGATATGATGTGGGGTGGGTGTGAGATCTGCTACACCAGTGACCACCCAATCATAACTGTCAGTGTTGATGTCTTGCATTGTTTGACTATTGGACCCCAATCACTACAGCCATTTACCGAATGTCTTAATTTCATTTGTAAGTAGCCCCTGTAGGTAACCTAAACTAATACTCAATAAGAAAATAAATTTAAATTGGTTGATTCACAAGTCACAATGAACTCATAAAAGCATCTGAAATGCAAGAGTCATTCATGTCACACAAAACATGTCCTTTGCTTTGAATAGTAAACTTCTACTCAGAAAACATATGCTAATTTAGGTGAAAGATTAAGACTATGCTGTGGAATGTTTGAAACCTTATATCACCTACCACTGGTAGAATTTTTTGTTGGATATTCACATATATATTCCATTGAAGATGGAGAATTCTCTGTTCTATATATGGCTATATACCAGATGCCTCAAGAAGAATTCAAATGCTAAATCAGGCTCTAAAACTGATAGGAAATATCTTTAAAGAGACAAAATAACAATAAAATGTAACTAAAATGATAAAATAATTGCTATTATAAGAGTTTAACATTTTTTTTCTGAGTATATTATAGTATAAACTGTCAATTACCAACTCACACAGCTTACATCATGCCCTTTGGGGATTATTTGCTGTATGATTTGGCAACTGACAGTTTAGTTTTAAAAAAACCAAGATTAAAATCTATATTGTTGTTCGGAGGGAGAGTTTACACATATAACATTACCTTGTCATTGGGAGGGACAATTTACATATTTAACATTACCTTGTCATTGGGAGGGACAATTTACATATTTAACATTACCTTGTCATTGGGAGGGAGAGTTTACACATATAGCATTACCTTGTCATTGGGAGGGACAATTTAGATATTTAACATTACCTTGTCATTGGGAGGGAGAGAGGGAATTGTATTAAGATATTTCTATTAATTTATATTTGACTATAGCATGACTGACATGACCTTACATTTGACTACAGATTGACTAACTTGATCTAACATTTGACTACAGATTGACTAACTTGATCTAACATTTGACTACAGATTGACTAACTTGATCTAACATTTGACTACAGATTGACTAACTTGATCTAACATTTGACTACAGATTGACTAACTTGATCTTACATTTGACTACAGATTGACTAACTTGATCTTACATTTGACTACAGATTGACTAACTTGATCTTACATTTGACTACAGATTGACTAACTTGATCTTACATTTGACTACAGATTGACTAACTTGATCTTACATTTGACTACAGATTGACTAACTTGATCTAACATTTGACTACAGATTGACTAACTTGATCTTACATTTGACTACAGATTGACTAACTTGATCTTACATTTGACTACAGATTGACTAACTTGATCTTACATTTGACTACAGATTGACTAACTTGATCTAACATTTGACTACAGATTGACTAACTTGATCTTACATTTGACTACAGATTGACTAACTTGATCTTACATTTGACTACAGATTGACTAACTTGCTCTTACATTTGACTACAGGTTGATTAACATGACCTTCCATTTGACTACAGATTGACTGACATATCTTTCCATTTGAGTATGATCTTAACTAACATGATCTTCCATTTGACTACAAATTGACTAACCTGACCTTACATTTGACTATAACTTGACTAACATGACCTTCCATTTGACTACAGATTGACTAACATGACCTTACATTTGACTATAGTATGACTAACATGACCTTCCATTTGACTATAGTGTGACTAACATGACCTTCCATTTGACTACAGATTGACTAACATGACCTTACATTTGACAACAAATTGACTAACCTGACCTTACATTTGACTATAACTTGACTAACATGACCTTCCATTTGACTACAGATTGACTAACATGACCTTACATTTGACTATAGTATGACTAACATGACCTTCCATTTGACTATAGTGTGACTAACATGACCTTCCATTTGACTACAGATTGACTAACATGACCTTACATTTGACAACAAATTGACTAACCTGACCTTACATTTGACTATAGCTTGACTAACATGACCTTCCATTTGACTATAGCTTGACTAGCATGACCTTCCATTTGACTATAGCTTGACTAGCATGACCTTCCATTTGACTATAGCTTGACTAACATGACCTTCCATTTGACAACAGATTGACTAACATGACCTTACATTTGACTTTCATTTGAAGAGATGTTAGGACTTAATAGTTTAATCAAGATAAAAGTACAAAGTACTGAGTGCATTATGTATTCATACTAGATGATGTATACTGATATGCAAGCAAGACAAATAATCACCAATGCATATTTTGCAAGTAAATTATGACCTCCTGAATATTCTTCTGAAATTAAAAGTGAATTCTGGTTAATCTCTACAAGAGTTAGAACATACAATGCACACCATGAAATTTTTTTATTACTTTTAAATTGAAAACCAAAGCTAATTTACAAGTAGTAATATGAGATTTAGCACTTACTTTATCTTTGTTATCATCTATCACAAAATTATAAATGATAATAGAAGAGGAAAATTTATGGGGTAGGGTACTGGTATTAGTAAAATATTTAGTCTTAATTTAAATAGGAAGGGTAGAAAATATAAGTTGGCTTAGGACAAACTACTATTACAGCTAACTTCAACCTTTAACCTTGGCAAGCACAGCTAGATTTTTAGCCTAAGGTTAAATTCACTTTTTTAATCTTACTGCTCAATAGACCATTGTGAACCTCTCATGTACATATTTAAATGGAATTGGTGGTATCTGGTAGCCTTTCTGAGTTTCTAATCATTCCTGTATACTGTCAGATAAAATAAATCTTAGTATCATTTGGATATGACGAGTTATTTCAGGGTTATTTCCCCTATTGAACAAAGGGCTGTGAATATTGGTATTTATGCCTTACGGACATTTTTCTCAATATTTTTTTAGACATTTTCATTACCAAGATTATTCAAGTTGTTCAGAGGACTTGGATTGAGGCATTTGATTGTTGTCAACGAAAATCATCAGGTATGTGTTTTTTGTATTAAGGATGAAGATGATTTCCACTAATTTGCATATTCAGTCACTTAAATATTGCTTTTTATTTTATGCTCAGCAGTGAATTACTTGATTTTCTAGTTAAAATAATATTGATATTTCACTGCAGTGAAAAAATAACAGTAATAACAGTGAAAAAATAACAATATTTTTTCACTACAGGAACTACATTTTTGGGTCAGATTTTTGGGTCTGCTCTTTCACTGTGTCACAAACGTGAGGTAGCCAACGTATGTGAGCATAAAATAAAAAGAATATTTGCTTAAAACGAGTGAATAACGGATATATTTCATCTCTTGGATGAAAAACTCTGGTATATTCACTCGTGGCTTTGCCACTCGTGAAAATACTGAGTTTTTCATCCACTCGATGAAATATATCCGTTATTCACTCGTTTCAAGCAAATATCCTCTATGTACATACTAGTATTCAGTCACTTAAGTAATACTTGATGCATATTCAGTCACTTAAGTAATACTGTATGCATTAAATACACACATTGGAAACTTCTTTTTATAACATTCTTTATCAGTTTTAACCATATTTACCTAGTACAACATTAGCAGCCATATTTCATTAATTTTAATTATTGCAAAAGGTTTATGATGTTTGCTTGTGTATAATACATACTCAACTGCACACTACCTACATCAGGAGCTGCTGTGGCATAATGCGCAAGTAAGTCAGGGTCTAATGGCTCAAACTTCATGTCTTCAGACAAAATCATTATATTTGACAAAATGACATTAAAGTTTTCAAATTTGATGAATATAGACTCTTTTAATCTTGAGCTAGGAAATTCATCAAATTTGGAAAGATCTTCAAAATTTCCAATGAAATAAGGCAATATTCCTTATGAAATATAAAATATTATGACTATGTTTAAGTCCATAAAGAAGAATGTTCTGCAAAAACATCATTGACAACCAACCAACATTAAAGATAATAAAAAATCTCAACTTGAGAAAGAAATTATGGGATACTTTTGTGAAAATGGGGCTTATTTATAAGGACTTCAAATATCCAGATCTGCTAGTACATTATGTACAATGGCATATCTGTATTTTTTCTGTACATATGTGATTTATACTAATTATACACACACTGTACACATATGTGATTTATACTAATTATACACACACACTGTACACATATGTGATTTATACTAATTATACACACACACTGTACACATATGTGATTTATATTCTGGCATGTACAATAGTGATATTTAATACACATACACACTGTACACATACTGTAGTATCATCAATATTCGTGGGGGATCAATTTTCGTGGTTTTCGTGGTTGCCACAAACCACGAATTTAAATCCCCAACAAAAAATGAGCCACATAGGTTGATGATCCTCCCCCCAATTCCCGACCCATTTTTTTTTTACAGTGTTTCATTTAAGTAAGGATAGAGAGAAAATATAGAAAAAGCATAACATATTCAAACAAAAGTATACTAAACAGAAAGAAAGAAAGAAAAAATACTAGTACATTTAATACAAAATAACTGCATATGAAAATTAGATTTAATACTTATTCAAGTTGATCCTTCAATCTAGTGCAGCTGTTGTTTAAACATTCAAATCCTTCTGAAAGTACATTTCATTTTATCCATGCATTTTAAATCCAATAGAACAACAATCCTGTAAAAAAAATATATTTCTTGAAACACTAAAGCAGATTATTAAAGCTCACACTGCACAGATTGTTGGACAAAGCCACTGTTTCAACATTGTGTCAATCAAGTCTCATGGTACTTATAAATGTTTCTTGGGTAAATAATCCCCAAATTAAACAAGTCCAGCTTTCTCAAAACCTTTCATAATTAGGTCCGATCGCTCACTCAGTGTTGCGTGAGTTGCAATTATTTTTTTAGCGTGAATTGGTTTTATTAACGAGGTTGCAAGGTTTACTACTACTCTGCACTGATCATCACCTTCTTTTTCCGTAATTATGTCCGTGACCTGTTTAGCATACCACTCGTGGAAGTGTAACTTTAGTTCTTCTTTGTATTCTTTATTTACGGTCAGGTCTAGTGGTTGAAGCTGGTCTGTACAAGAGGCAGGCACAAATAAAGGAGTGATTCCACTTTCTTTCAATTTAGTTAGCATTTTCGCACTTTGGTGGGCTCTAAACACATCAAATATTGCCACTGCTTGCTGGTTGCATTGCGCAAGGGGCAGCCGGTCATGTGTTTTGTTCACGTATGGAATGATGACATTATCCACATAACGCAGCATTGATTCTTCGTTACTCCAGTGTGATTCTGTTTGAGTCACATCCCAGTGGTCAGGGAAAACTACACCATTAGGCAGGCATCTTTCAGTCTTCCCTGCGTAAATAATTTGTGGGGGCAGGAGAGTTCCGGATTTTGCTATTGCGAGTAAAATCGTAATCTGCCTCTTGTCATCAAGTGCGGAAACTGACACTTGCTTTGATCCACGGGCTTCCATCGTCCAGTTGCCACCTGGAACCAGTTGGCACCCGGTCTGATCCCAGTTTATTATAAGACAGTCCGGAATATTGTGCTGTTTCACTACATTGTAAACTTTTTTCAAGAACGTTTTCTTAATGTCTTCAAAATCACTGGGTAGGTGTTTTACGCTTTTTGTTCCTTTCCGCTTTACAAATCCAATACGGCCAAGTAGCGACCTCGCCCAATGCTTGGTGATGCTGATGTGCCCACCATAACGTGCCAGCTGGCTGCAAGCATGCTTGGTAATCACAGCCTCTGCCCCAGCCATTACAATCCTAATGTTTATAACTCCTCCATTAATTCTAACTTTCTTGATCCAGTCTTGTACTTCTAAATCAAGCATGCTTCCTAACATCAAAGGATTGCCCCGGGGTGATTTTGGTAAATTTAAACGTTCTTGCCCATCTTGCTTTTTTAACTTTATGTATTGGTCCTGCATACTCCATACAGTGGTCTCACTGATAGTACAACTCAGATCGCTACTGAATTTGCGGGCTGCCTTGGCAACACCAGCAGCAGAGAGGGTGAACAGACCACGATTTCAAGCAAAAATAAGGCTTCCAGATAACGTTTTCGAACAAAATATGGCCTATAGATAACGTTTTCGAACAAAATATCAGGTTTCCAACAAATCTCATTTAACCAAAAAAAAAGTCTCCATTTTTGCAAAAACGGAGATTTTACGATTTTTTAATCAATTTTGCTCGCAACGATGTGGTCATCCACCCTCTCTGCTGCTAAAGTTTTCAGTTCTGGGTTAACAAAAAATAATAAATGATTTGATCAAGTCCTTAGGACTTTACAAACAAACTAATCGCTAACACCTCTTCTTGTAAATCAATCAGATTATTTGACTGGTCGGTGAGTTTGAAATTAATTCTGGTTAATGAATTATTATGGCATCGCATGTAGACAGGATTAATTGGGTTTTCAATAATTAGGAATCCTGGAGGAGCTGTTGGTGCAAACGAATAAAGAATATATCCTTGCTGAGCTTGATTTGATCGTTCGAGATTAATTTGATAGCTTCCTTCGATAACATCACATACTAAATTGAGCGCAATCACCGATGAAATATTCACGTTGAACGGAGCGATATGTCTGCCGCCACCGTCTGGGTCATTATTGTGTTTGAGGATTTTTATTTCCGGTGATGTTGTTTTTTTCCATGCATCATGAATTATTTTAAAACCAACATCGATGGCATCACTGAGAGATTTTTGTAGTTCTAGGATATTATATCCTGGTAGTTTAAACTCACGAATATCTTCTACGCGTATATTACTTTTCATCGCAAACTCTGTTCTCGTTTTAGGATTATCGTCACGTAATATCTCTAGAATAATTAGCAAATGAAATGTTTCCATATCATTGATGGTTTTGTTGCATGTTTCTACGACGCTGATAAATTCATCTCGGGTGAGAGTACCGGATTTAAGAGATAATAACAACAGCGAAAAATCGTTATTAAATGCTGTGAAATTTTCAGTAATTTTGTTCTGTTGGGGTATGAATTTGACAGCGTTATTTTCTACTATTCCATGGAAAAGATCCCACTTATTATAATCTTTATAACTCTTTACTGGATTATCAGGTTTTATTCTGTCGGTGATATAATCAGTTTTTTGTGGTTCTGGTAAATCAACGGTTTCTCCCCGGGGTGGTAATTCAGGCCATCCTAGTACGGTTCTAATAGAACTTTGATAGATATCTACGACGTATCCTTCTGTGTTTATCTCAATTGCGGATGATAGTGTTGGTTCATGAACTGTTATAGCGATTTTTGATTCTTTTCCAGTAATCGATTTTATTCTACGCGCGAATTCATTATTGATTTGTTCGATTTGGTATGACCCTGTTGGTATCGAAACAACATTCCAGTCTGGGGTTCCGTCGGGTTTATTCTTATTTGCAAACACTAAAGAATTATTGGGTTGTTGACCACCAAATGATTTTGATCTGATATTAGGCCAACTGTGATACATTCGTAGTTTTGCTAGCGCTATCTCCTTCACTGGGACCGGAGAGGGGAAATTCACACTGAATTCTGGATTCGTTGATGTTATTGATATCATGCTTGTTTGTACTGGGTTCGTGTTCTCCACTATTCGTTGAAGTAATTCCTGCGGTGTTGTCATTGTTATTATACTCATGATTTATTTCTAATTTTGGTATCGAGGAATCATAAATACTGACCATCACTGAGAACTCACAATCTGGTAATGTTGATATTATTGAGATCATTTTGTTTTTTGGGTTCGTGTTTTCTGATTCCATCGGTGTTGTCATTGTTATTATACTCATGTTGTCGCTCTAATTTCGATATCGCGGAATCAAAAATACTGACCATCGCTGAGAATTCACTATCTGATATAATTGTATTATCGAGTGACGACGATATCATCAATGATAATTGCGAGTATGCGGTTGATGCAATATGAAATTGAAGTAAGTAATTCTGCAGTTTACTCTGGCTGCATGATGATATCTTTTTTGCTATCCCGGTTGATATACCCCCGATTGTAGCCACCGCAGAAATGCAAATTGGAACTACGACCGGGGCAATCATTGTAACCGATGCAAGTATTATTCCGGCGCCAGCGAGAACGCTTGACAAAGAGTACACAATAACATCAATTGCGGTGATTCTTCGTCGGTATTTTTTTATTTTTATTTGATACTCCTCAGTGAGGGTTTTGAGTCTATTCTGAAATTCTCTGACTTGATCATAGCGACATTGAGTTGATGAAATCATTTTTATTTTAAAAACACTAGCGTTTTCAATTGTGAAATCCTTTCAATTTATTTACTTAAATCCGCTACGAATTCCACATACCAGGTTGCTGGAATCCCAATCAAATTTTTATCAGTAGCTGTTATAGTGAACTTTTCAGTTGTATCCTTGTCGATGATTGTTGAAATCGTATTATTAACCCCGGATGAACTCGACGATGATATATTAAATTGACTCAATGGTGTTACTAGTGTTAATCGATAAATACCCTTAACGGTTGCAGTGATATCTAATTTGTTGTTTGTAGGTGTCCACGCAAATGATCCGTGTTGGATTGTATATACCACGTTGTTGGTTTTCTCATGAGGAATTTTTGTTTTTTCAATGATTGTTATCATCCTCGAAAAATCACCTTTGACGGCTTCGATGAAAGTTTTCGTCTCATCGATGGATTTTTTAATATCAGGGAGTTTTATTTCAATTTTATCTAACGGGGTTCCAATAAATTTATCAATGATATTTCTACGAAATGATATAAACTGTTTTCCGTTTTCTTCAATTCTAGATTCAAGTGTTGTTAGTACAAACACAGAATTTTTTAACTCATCGTTGAGAGTTTTTAATCGATCTGTAATCATCGAAACGAGTACACCTGGTTTGAGTTTACCCTGATTGGAAAATAACGCAACGGTGTTCTCGATTGCGTTTTGTTGTTTAACTAAAATATCATCCAGAGAAATATTACTGGTTTTCAATTTACCCTGATCCGAAAATAACGCAACGGTGTTCTCGATTGCGTTTCGTTGTTTAACTAAAATATCATCCAACGACACATCACTGGATTTCAATTTACCCTGTTTGTCTTGAAATACAACTATTTCATTAGGATCAACATTTGTTAAGTTCAACGTCTCAGCTATTTCATCTTTGATTAGTTTTTTTACATCCTTGACAGAATCAGGTGGTGCAGTGCCATCGGGTTTGGGTTTCAAAGATCTCCCCCAAATATCAATCATGTTATTGTAAAACTCTTTCTCTCTCTAAAATCGTTTCGATTTCCAGCGATTACTAGTGTATTCATTAACGACAACATGTGGTGGTTTTCCGCTTGGGTTACTCAAGGAGTTAGAAATAGCATCAAGGACATTTAATACTTCGCTGCCGCATATTGGTGGGTCATTCATTTGTTGTGTTGGTAGCGTAGAATACCAAGTCTTCATTGGAAGGGTTTTTATATACCGCATAAACTCTTTTGGTGGGGCTAATCCATATGAATCGAAATAAACAATCCCACGTGGATCAATAGCGTATGCAACCCAGTGAGTTCCAGGTCCGGTGCTGTTATCTAAATTAATGATTCCGGTTTCAACGCTGTTTGGTTGATGTGGTAATTGATCTTTCATAAAGACACCTCTGAAGTTTTTAATCGCTAGTTTTTTAGCAGCATCCATTAAATCAAAATTGGACATGGGAACCATAGGTTCCTCAATTAATAAATCGTTCCTGGTAGTCTTAGACCCTTTCCGCTGTACCACGAATAAGGGGTTCCTGGTAGTCTTAGACCCTTTCCGCTGTACCACGAATACGGGGTTCCTGGTAGTCTTAGACCCTTTCCCTTTTTTTTATATCCTTTCCCAGTTGCTTTCTTTAGTGCCATTCCTGCTGCAGTACCAACGGCTCCTAATGCTGCCGCTTTAGCCACCGCTGGGGCTGCTGCTGCAATCAATGCTGGAATCGCAGCTAACAACGGAAATATACCGCCTGTTTTAATCATATTTTTGATAGCAGCCGCAGAGAGAGTAATCTGAACACCTTTTTTGGCTGCAAGTGCATCATTGAAATGTTTTATTTGACGAGTTGTCAGTGATAATTTATTTGCACCACCAGTCATTTGGTTGGGTTTCAACGTGATTGTGGTTCCACATTTTTTAGCTGATTCCGATTGCAATTTTTTTAATTGACCGGGAGTTAACGCAACACTAATAGTACTATATGACATGTTATACATAATTGATTGATTCTAAATCGTTTACAATTTCAATTACATGTTTTCCACTGGTGCATCTACCACTTTCATTCTTCCACCAACACCTTCAAGTAGCATTGATTTATCACTGAGAATGACAGCAACCGCTCTATAATCAGCAATACCACCACGAGTCACATTAGCTCTAAAGTGTATATCAACGACGGATTGTCTTGTTAAATCGAGATGTTCGAGTGAGAAGTAATAAATCGGATATAGATTTTTAAAATCATATTGTGATATTTGCAAACCAGTATCGACATTTTGGTCGCGTGCCATAAATGACAACAGACGATGATAAACTCGTGCAATATGATTTTCGGTGTAATTAAGTTGTATATCCTCGGATGGTTCCTGCTGGCCGTTTATTCTCAGTGAGACGTCTTTCACACCTAATTGATTAAATATCATATGACTGGAGAGTTGATTGCCAACTCGTGCGTTATCTTGTAACGCAATAAATATATGACGTGGCGCAGAAACGCCTTGTTTTGATGCTAGGTTCCAAGTGAATAACCCATTGATATTTGATTGTTTAACATCTGTACTCACGGTTAGCCAACTTAGTAATGATTTTCCTCCTTGGTCCATAAATGATAGTAATCGTCCTTCTGCGGTGATTGCTGGAGTCAACACTGGCATCCACAATGATATTTTTGTTAAATTGACTTTACCGGCATCAGCATTGGGATTTGCAGCATCTGCTGGAATCCTCCAAATTGCGTCGTTATCATCACTCTTTCGTACAAGCGATACTGTATGCTTCGCTCCATAAATAACTTTTCGGACGTTTCTACAGAATCCAAATATATGATGCAGTGGAATCGCGCATGAAAATGATTTACGCGCTCCTTGCAACATTAAGTTTCGTGTTGCAGCTCCTAGATTGAAATTAGCATCGTTGTTTATAATCATATTCTCGACATCAGCATCACTATTATCACGTTTTTTTGGTCGTCTTACAACAAATTGATTTCCTCCAGCGTTATTTGTAACATCTTTTGCAAACATCATAGAGGGTCCTGCTGATCTTGTATAATCATCGGAATATCTCGCTAACCCGATTATTGTTGTAGCCACATCAACATCGCGATCTATCGACTCGATTTCTTTTCCATCAATGAGATATCTAGCACTCTCAAATAGCGCCATGATACCATTATTGACAAACCCGACTTGAGTACCAGCTGGATACGGTGCTGGTACAGCAGGAGTATCATCAGCTGTTACAAGTTCTCCTTCGATTTCGATAAACGCTTCACAGGGTAAAAAGTATTTATTGGTATCATGGACTTGAAGATCAATTCTTGCTCGACTATTTGAGTCTATGGCATGATAGGCGTAATATTGATAATCGCGAACAGAATCATCCTTGCCAACTGGGGCGTCTATATCAAATGCTGGATCACGTGACTGTTTGAACATTTTATTCTATTTATCAGAGTCTAAATCGCGATTTTCCATTTTCATCGTCGTAGTTTTTTAAAGCCACTTCCCGCTATCATATTTGCAATATTGCTTTGGTCGGGGGTTAAAGCCATCGACGCTAATTTTTCATCTACTGCGTTATTTATAATTCTACTAACACTTGCAGGCATTTCCGCTGTAGATGGCAATGGTACCGGTTTCTTTTTTCGTCTCACTAATGATGTTATTTTATTCTTCGCAGTTGAAAACGCTTTTCCAGCAAAATCTCCAACAGCACTAATACCCTTATCACGAATAACATCAATGGCTTTCATTCCTAGTTGTTTAGCCAACGGCACCAGTAATCTCCTTGTTTATTTTATATAACCAATCTACCCAGTCGTCTCGTTTAATTCTACTGTTTTTATACTCGTCTTTTAAAAACTCTTCCCTTGAATAATATTTTTGGACAGCGAAAATGCCAAAATCTGCATAATCGTTGGGTTTTATTAATTCAGGTTGTTTGATTTCTGTTATAGCTTCTTCGGTGAATTTGTCTATAAAGGGAACACCTCTTGGGGTGACGACATCAACAGGTTGTGGTTCAGGTGTGGAAACTCTTTGAGTTTCAGGCGCAGAATCATCAATATCAGCTAATCGTTCATCATACTCGCGCTGAGTTTTTATATCACTGGATAACTGTTGTATCCCTGCGCGTGTTTGTCCGGTCTCTGCTGCTATCTTTTCAAGCATATCAAGCAGCGGCGCCTTCTTTACTCGTTCTCGCTCAGGAATATCTCCGTATATCGCTGCTTCAGTTAACTTTTTCACATCTTTGGTCGCACTTGTTATCGAAGTAAACAGTTGCTCACTTGACACAGAAAAGTCAGTCTGCGCTTGTTGTCGTTGTTGTAGTTTATTCCGTACAGAGTCACGAATTGGTACAAATCTCCTGATTGCATCCAGTCGTTCACGAGCCAATCGGGTTGTTAATGCTTCATTGACCATTATTTAAAATCAGAAACAATTTTTCAATTGCAAAACAATTTTTTAATCCGACCTAACACGATCATGGAAGTGTTTTAACATCTCTATCATTGATGGCGAAAGTCACATAATTGCTATAAATAAAATATAATACTGTGACTTTCGCCATTCTATTTTGATCAATCCGAACCAGCCATCAATTTTTTATTCACTGATTTCAACAGTTTTAATCAAAAAATGCTAAAAAAAAATTAAAATCTCTATGAGGGACGGTCACAATCAAATAATGATAAATGGTTGGTCAATCAAAATTGTTCATTTTCTTGAATTAACGCCCGTAGGTTTCTAACTTTAGAATTAACCTCCTTTTTCAATTCGTATTCGTACTCCAATTCTTTTCGTATTCGTTCTACGATGGTATACAACGGAGCGAACACACTTACGTCACTGGAAAATGCGAGAGAGTCCCGAATAGAATTCTGAATTCTTTTGATGAGCGCATACTTCTTTGGTAGCATATATTTATTGTTGTTAACTCCGTATTCTATATCCTGAAAATCAGACATGATTTGATCAAGATTTAACCCATCTGATAGTTCAATATCCCAACTTTTCAATTTTGAAATCTCGGATAAAATGCTATTCATGTTTTCAGAATTCATTATTCTATAATAATGATATATTTCTAAATGAAAAATATGACGCATTAGACGTAACTAAATCGAATTTTCTGTCCTGTCTTTTTTTAAATCGCCGTTTTGGTTATCCCCTCTGCAACTCTTCGTACTGAGGATCCACAAATATCGAAGTGCCTACCGGCTTCATTCATTGATTGAAATATTTTTTCTTCGTTAGTTATCGTATTCAAAGATTTTACTGGTCTCGCTTTTTTCGAGTATTTCCCAGTCCCCCCTCGTTCGGAATTTTCACTTTGTGTGATAGCCTGCAGATTTGATAAAGAATTGTTCTTTGGATTAGAATCGATATGATCAATAACAAAATCATCCTGGATCAATCCATAAAAACACTCAAATGCGAAACGATGATTGAGATATCTCTTCTTCCCAACAGTGAACACCAAATACCCCATACCATTGTCAGCACCAACTGGTTTCTTCAGTCTGCGGTTTCTTACAACACCATCACTGGATGCTTCATAATTTGTGATCACAGGGTGTTGTCTGAATTCTTGGTTCCTTCGTATACATAATACTATTGTTTGTCTAATTCATTGTTTGGTTTAATGATAAATCTTTCGATGTAGTCTTGAGGAGTTCTTATGATTTTATCCTTGATACTGACTTTGTCAGCGTCAAGAATACTGACTTTATCAGCGTCAAGAATACTGACTTTGTCAGCGTCAGGGTTATAATTTCTGATTGATTGTCCATTTTTTATTCTTTTATCATAATAACGCTTCAACTCCCTGTATCGCTTACCACCGCAATTTAGACACAACTGAGATTTTCCCCTGACCCCGACTCCACATAGAATACAAGGTAACGGACCAAGGCTTCCACGACGAAAGCTTTGCATATGATACCCACAGAACTCATTTCTGCATGATTTGTTACACGGGGTTATTGATCCAATCATAAGCCACTTGCAGTGATTCATTATATAAAAATCTTTCATTTAAATGCTTGTTTTAATTATAGCATGAGGGAATTAGGGAGAACGCCTTCGAAAAATGCTGATAAGGAGTTTAAGAGATTATTAAAAATCAATCCTAGATTTAATCTCGATAGACCCAAAAAACGTCCAATAGACGGAAACATGAAAGAGTTTAAGAGATTATTAAAAATCAATCCTAGATTTAATCTCGATAAACCAAAAAAACGTAACAAACGTCCAAGAGACGGAAACATGAAAGAGTTTAAGAGATTATTAAAAATCAATCCTAGATTTAATCTCGATAAACCCAAAAAACGTAACAAACGTCCAAGAGACGGAAACATGAAAGAGTTTAAGAGATTATTAAAAATCAATCCTAGATTTAATCTCGATAAACCCAAAAAACGTAACAAAATCAATCCTAGATTTAATCTCGATAAACCAAAAAAAACGTCCAAGAGATTACCCTGGAAGGATGCTCAATTCAATCTCGATATAGTTTCTAATACACCAAAGAATACAATTCTTGATAAAGCCATGATTAGTAAAATCAGAGACTGTTTTAATGAATTTAAGCGTGATGGAGCATCTTATTGTTGGTCAACATTTCGAATTGATGGTGTTGTTGATGCTACCATGAATGATGAAAAAGCAGCAGTGATAATTTTACGTGTTGGGGAAAAACGGCATTTTTTCCGAATCAAATTCATTATCGAAGTCGATGGTAAATGGATTATTAGGGATAAATTTGAACCAATCCTCAAGAATAAAAAAGCTGTCATTGTGAGTAGAGATTCCAAACCAGGAATTCTAACCGGAATCGATAAGCCATACTACGAAAGATCTTATCCCGTAACAGCAATGGTTTATGGGATATATCCGTTAAATGATAAACCCGATATCGCAAAACTAGCTCCTATGAAATATTCTAGTTCACTGAATTGTGTAGCAGAACGAATAATAGAACACTTCACAAATGCATCCCGAGGAAATAAACTAACTGATCTGCGACGTAGGAAAATAACCGAGTGGGAACTGACAGTGAAACAGCACGGTGCAAAGATTTCTGATATAGCTAAATTAGAAGCATCATTAAAATTCCCAATATCAGTAACAACAATAACCGGAAAAGTATTATACGAACCGAAATATCAATCGCGAGGAGCCCCAATACAGATTATTGATCATAACAAACACGCGTGGACACCTGCGGTAACAATATTTCCACGAGAACGAACCGTGAAATATATCCCTAAGGAGTTCGTCGGGGATGTTTTCTATGAAGAGAGATTATTTGATGCTATTCATGCGTTGTGTAAGGATGATCCTGTGTCAGTGTGGTTACTTAGAAGTGATGAAGAATTCGATCAATTTGTAAAACCAAATGGTGAATTATATCGCGTTGAAGAATTAGATAACAGAATGAGAAAAATCGCTAGTGATTTTTCACCGGAGAATTCCCATGAAAAACTACTCACGGATAGTTTTACTATTCCATCAGTGGTAGCTAACTTTGCAAGAGAGAAAAACTCATGGCGTCCAACACGAAGTGATTTTCTCGAAGATGTTAAATCGAGCTGCGTCGAATTTGGTCATGGAGGACTGTGGAATACGAAATACTCACGTGATGGTATGATTTCAATTGATATAGCCGCGTGTTATCCCGGAAGTTTTCTCGGATATGGGGAATGCGCTGAGTACTTCAAACGATTTGGACACCCCACGCATGAAATGACTCGTGTTGCGATTAATGGACCATTGCCTGATTTTGATTTAACCGGATTCGCTCGTGTGATATCATTTGAATTAGCTACAGGGTTACATCCGTGTAGTTATGTTTGGCTCGGTAGACACCTATCTGAGAAACACTGGATGCCAATTGTGCTATTGAGATATATGATTGATTGTGGTATGCTAATATCGTTGATTGTTTCCGAGGCTATTATATGCTATCGAGCTCAGAAAGAAGTTTGGCTACCACAACCCGATCTAGATAGAATAATCAACGAACTACGAAAACAGTTTCCAGATTTCAGTGAAGAAGAAATCATAAATTGGTCTAAGAAGTTATTTGAAATTAAAAAAGAACAAGCAAAAGATCTCGGAAGAAGAATAATCGGTAAATTTACCCAGGGTGGACGATACGATAACGCAAAATACTCTTCGCGGTTGATCATAGATGTCGCTGAATACGATTTTATTGTAGCGGATTTAATGAAACAGGGAAAACTTGTATCCCGTAAGGATGCTTTTCTATCCAATGGTGAGAAATTAGGTACGGTTGTTACCTACTGTGATGGATATAATTCCCAGTACACACATTTGAGAAGTTCAATGCTAGCCTATGCTTCTATTAATCTATTTTCGATGATAAATAGATTTCCTAATACCGCGGTTAGAGTGGCCACTGATTCGATGTATATACACAATAAGTACAAATCAGCTGTAGCGGCATTCACAGATCCCGAAGAAAATTGGGGGCGTTGGCGATTTAAAAAGGAGATGCTACATGAGTATTGTGAATCCGCAGACGTTGCCATGGATGATAAATATCTTTGTTGTAACCGTAATGAAATTCAATCAGAATTTTCTAATGCACCACCGGTATCTGATCCAGTATGTAGATATAAGACAGTTTATTTAAACGGTTGTGGTGGGTCAGGAAAGACAACTCGTGCAATTGAATTATTTCGTCGTGGAAACGCTAGCGTTTCTAACATGATTGTGCTAACACCGACTCACAGACTCGCCAGAGAGATGATACAACGAGGGGTAAATGCTTGCACTTATCACAGTTTTTTTCGATGGAAAGGTGACAAATGGACTCCTGAGCGTATGGGTGATAAATTCATTCCTGAAATCATAATTTGGGATGAAATATGCACAGTGTCATTAGATGTATTAAAAACATTTCTTGAGTGGTTGTTAAACAAAAACACAAAAGTCGTCATGTGCGGGGATCACGGCCAACCACCACCATTTGTCGGTGCATCTCCACATGAATGGCTAAAGGGTTTTGTAGACTACTATGAAGAAATCACCACTGATTATAGATCACTTGATGAACGATTACGCGAGTTCAAAGCGCTAATTAGATTACAACCGGATAGAATCCAATGCGAAATAGCGCGTGAAGTGATTTCAGAAACCCCAATGAATGATTTCTGGGAAGCGTGGAGACCAAACGATTTGATCATTGCAAGTAGAAAAATAGTCAGGGATACACTTCAGATGAAGTTATTTGAATTGCATAAAGAAAAATTTGCAACGCTTCCAGTACCCCTTTGTTATAGGCAATCGGATACACGAAAACAGAATATTGAAGTTGATATTCCAGGACAGAGTGAAAAACAAATTCTCGTATTAAATGATATTGTGCTGGTTGATATCAATGTCGTTGAAGATGCATTGCGTGCTAATAAATCCCCGTGGACGCTAGGATACGCAGCAACAATACACTCTTCACAGGGATTGACTATATCGAATACAATTGTTTGGATGGTGGATAATCACATCGAATGGTCAAATTTAGTCTATCTCGCAGTATCCAGAGTACGAAACATAAATCAACTTCGAAGAGTTGTTTTCGATGATAATGACACAACAATAAGTGATATTGATGTTAGCATCATTAATAAAAAAAACTCTCCAGTTACAAACAACAGGACAAAAAAAAAAAAACAACGAGAATTTGATATTGATGCTGAACTAATAATCACTTTGAAGAAACAACAGAATAATCACTGCGCGAGTTGCAATTGTATAATGCGTTGGCAGTATTCGGATAAGGATCCTCGCCAATTCACCGTAGACAGAAAAAATAACAATCTCGGTCATGTCAGAAATAATGTGATGTTGACTTGTCTTGAGTGCAATAGACGCAACGGTGCTAGTTAAGACCATGCGGTGGCAATTGAGTATCCTCGGGAATCACTTGTAGTTGTTGTCGAGTAAAACCCCGCTGAGGGGCAGTTGAATCCAGTTTATAGACTGGAGGTCTACCAGTTGATCGTGTTATACTAGATATCTTATGCGTAGTGACGCTCCAAATAGGATCAGTAGCCCTTTTTCTACCCCCTTCAAGCTCTCCTGGTTCGTATAAGTACCTCACAATGACACTACTACCAAGAATTGGTTCTTTGAAATCTTTTTGTGGTTGTACGGGTATTGACTTCTTTTTAATCGCGTTGATAGGTTTCATGTTGATTGTTCTAGTAATCTCGTTATTCAGTGCAGTAATCACAGATGGTAATCTTTTAACCCATTCACTGGATCGCTTTTCTTGAATGAATTCTTTTGCGTATTGATATCCAAATAACCGCTCAGCAATCGTCCGATTAAATCGTTCTACAATGGCCTGATCGCGATGTAGCGCAGTATGCCCTCGTCGTATGGTGACATTATGATGTTTCATTGTAGATAACACTACACCCTGAAATTCCTTGCCAGGATCAACCTGCAATAGATTTGGCCAGTGCAGAGGACCTCGTCGATAAATCCTTTCAAATGCAGAAGCGACTTCAGTGGCTGATTTTGTTTTTAACGGTTCTGCTTCTTTGTATCGACTTGCAATATCAACTACGGTTAACGCATATTTGTAACCACGATCATGTGGCAGAAATAATATATCAGCCTGATGAACTTCATTAGGAGCGGTCACATCAAAATGCGAGAATTGAATTTGTTTAGGCGGTGGTAGATAAATTTGCCATAGTGCCTGTTTGGATAACCAATTAGCCGCAGTGGTTTTTTCACTTTTGCAGCGCTAGCGAGTTTATGGACTGCTGATTTACCCCTCCAGTATCCTCTTGGGGAATAATAAATTGATTCCATATTATTAATTACCAGCACCTAACATCAATTTACTTTTCATAGCCGATTTTATCAAAAATGAAGACAATTTTTCTTTGAAAGATTTGTCAGGAATAGCATTTAACGCATGAATTAATTTCACATCCGCGAGATGCCTGTTTTGCAGATTGCTGCTTTTATAAGCAACATCATGAAGGTGACAGGCCTTATCAATGGCGTTTATTGGTTCTTCACCGGGGTTGGGTTGATTTTGATTATTGAGTCTGATATCAAGTCTGGTTCCTGGTCCACAGTAGCTATATCCTGGGAGGTGCTTTTCTCCGGGGTACTTTGCCCATGGGGTTCCAGGGAGCTTTGCCAATTTGGCTGCGATATCACCTCCTCGTTTTTTTTAAAATCAGATCTCATAGACACAAATCTAAATTTCTTTGTACCACATTGCACGCATTTACCAGAAAGCGCTGATCGGTTATTTTTAGTTGTAACCGTCGTCACATCATCTGTGCCAGTACGCGTTTTACACTTCACACAATATAGATCCATAATTTATGTATAGAAATATGGATATAATTGATTTTTCAGCGACTAAAACAAGAGAACCAATTAAGCATCATGCAGCGCTACCAAACTCTATCCGGATGATTATAATCGGGCCATCTGGATCCGGTAAAACGCAATTGTTGCTCAATTTAATAATGAGATGGATGAAGTGGGATAAGTTGTATTTAATTGCCCCTAGCGTAGATGATCAACGATGTTATGAAGTGTTAAAGGATTTTAACGAGAATACATCAGAAATTAAGGGTGAGAACGCCATTGATTTTATAACCGATATCGATGAAGCACCGAGTATTGATGATATTGATGGAGATATTAACAATTTAGTCGTATACGACGATATAATGTTGGATAAACAAAAAAATCCTGCTAGAATATTTTCCCGTGGGCGTCACAAAAACACTGACGTGATATATGTCACTCAACACTACACTCAGGTTCCAAAAGTCATCAGAGATAACTGCAATATTCTTTCTGTATTCAACGGAGTTGATACTCATACTCTTAGAAATATTTGGCAGACATGGTGTTCTGATATGGACTTCAATCAATTTCGAGATTTCTTTAGTCATGCTCAGTCGACTCCGCACGGATTCGCAACAATAAATCTACATGATCCTCGGACACGATATCGTATCGGACTTGATCAAATATTCGGTTAAAATCGTAAAAGAATTATTAACCCAGAACTGAAAACTTTAGCAGCAGAGAGGGTGGATGACCACATCGTTGCGAGCAAAATTGATTAAAAAATCGTAAAATCTCCGTTTTTGCAAAAATGGAGACTTTTTTTTTGTTAAATGAGATTTGTTGGAAACCTGATATTTTGTTCGAAAACGTTATCTATAGGCCATATTTTGTTCGAAAACGTTATCTGGAAGCCTTATTTTTGCTTGAAATCGTGGTCTGTTCACCCTCTCTGCTGCTACACCATTATCGATGGAATATCTGGCTATCTTTGCCCGTAATTCCTCACTATAACAGTTATACTCTCCTCGCTTTCTTTTCCGGGACACAGACTGAAGCAGTGGTTCTACTGCATCATTAGCTGCCTGGTAAGCGAGAGCCTGCGCCGGGTTCTCAGCTTCTGATGGGTTAGGAAGTCCAGGAACCGAGGGTGATCTAAGTTGAATTTTACCACTTTTAAGCCACTGTGTTAACGCCATGATAGTCATAAAGTACTGATATTGCAACTTTTTGGACAGTGGTTTAAGTAAGAGATCATTCAAATGTACTTTAATAACTGATTGGTCTGGTTTTGTTGGCGGCGTCGGCTTCCTTTGATCTTGAACACTCAAACGAAAACATGGCGAAACTGATTAATCCTGACGGGTGTTTGATATTTGCTCACATAGGTGGAAGTATTGTTTTAGTGTTGTTGGCTGAGTCTGCTTTGACAGATGTTAATCACTTGGTCAAAAACACGTTGTAAGTATTGAACTTGCCGGGTCTTAGATATGTACTCATACAGGTGGTAGTATTGTTTTAAACATTAATGTGACCGCCGTTTGCATCGGCATCGTTTTATTCTTTTGTATTCTTTATTTGGGGTACTTGTAGAGGTGAAACCATGAAATTTACTACCTTATAATATGCAAAATTTGACAGGCAAAACCACGAATTTACATCCCCACGAAAATGCCTTTTTTTTTACAAAACCATGAAAATTGAGCCCAACGAAAATAAATGATACTACAGTATGTGATTTATAATCTGGCATGTACAATAGTGATATTTAATACACACACACACACACACACACACACACACACACACACACACACGTGTGATTTATAATCTGGCATGTACAATAGTGATATTTAATGTACACACACACACTGTGCACATGTTATTTATAATCTGGCATGTACAATAGTGATATTTAATATACCCGGTACATACACACTGTACACGAGATTTATAATCTGGCATGTACAATAGTGATATTTAATACACACACACTGTACACATAAGAGATTTATAATCTGGCATGTACAATAGTGATATTTAATACACACACACACACACACACACTGTACACATATGTGATTTATAATCTGGCATGTACAATAGTGATATTTAATATACATACACACTGTACACATGTTATTCATAATCTGGCATGTACAATAGTGATATTTAATACACACACACTGTACACATATGAGATTTATAATCTGGCATGTACAATAGTGATATTCAATATACAGACACACTGTACACATATGAGATTTATAAACTGGCATGTACAATAGTGATATTAAATACACACACACACTGTACACAGATGTGATTTATATTCTGGCATGTACAATAGTGATATTAATTATACACACACACTCTGAAAGAATTGTCTGAATTCTATAAAATTGCTATATATTTTATATGAAAAAGTTGTATAAATTATATGAAAAAGCTATGTATTTTTGTCATTTCAGCCAGTTGGTATGATCACAAGAAAAGATTTGGCAAAATTCCGAGCCGAGTCAAGGAGAGGACTACTCAAAATAAAGCACTTGAAAATAGAGGACAGCTAGACATCCAGTTTGCTTGCAGCTGAATCACCCCATCCTCATATTAGTTATAAATAATCCCTATGTCAATTCCTACTTGCAGTTAACATATACCATATTGTCTTGCATATGTGCTACAGACAACTGTACACAGCTTTGTGATTGAAAGCATAGACCTGGATATATCAGTGCAGTACGTGTTAGTAAATCTGGCACAAGAGTTGGTTGCACATTAAACAAAATCTATATGGTAGTGAGACAAAATAAAAGTTGTTGATTTTAATTAAAAAAATTATTTTATGTTACACCATAAAGTACTAGATTTTCTGAGTACAATAATTGTGATAGTTTGGTGGAGTGAAAAACAATAAATAATTTCACTGCTGTATCAATAACTAGATAACATGAAATTTTTGATGCCTTCAAAAAATGAGTGGTAAAAATGGTTGTCTCCTGTTAGAGGCAACCTGAGTTCAAATCCAACAAAGAACATTCTTGGTTTCTTAATGTGCTATTTTGCCTTGAATTGGGAAGGACAATTACGTAACTATTTTCTGTGTGAATGATCACAAAACACAGTCAAAAATCAACAGAAAACTACTGCCATTGTGAAGGATACAGTAAGAAATCTACTATATCAAATTGTTATGCAGTACATCTTGCTAGCCAATACATTTGAGCATAAAATAATAAGAAAATTTGCTTGCTACAAGTGAATAATGGATATAATTCATCTAATTGATTCATCCCAATCAATTAAATATATCCATTATTCACTAATTTTAAGCATATATCCTATATTTAATCAGTAATAGTTTTTCACTGGAATTCAAATTATCCAATCATATAACCAAATCAGTCTAATTTGTTTAGTTTGCTAGATTAGACAGGTGGATGCTTTTTTTAATATAGATCATGTATTATAGACGGGTGTCCATTTTAGTCATGGTTCTATACAGACAGGTGTTTGACCTTAGATTGCTCATTATGGATAAGTAGCTGTTTAACTGTGATTGTTCACAGGTGGTTGCTTTACTTAGATGGTATACTGATGAGAATATATTACATAGTGGATTCATAAATAAACAGTTGATCACATTATCATTCATTCTCTATTGAGAAGATTCTTTGTTCCATGTAGACAGGTGTCTGCCAGAAGAAAATGGTTTACTGTAGACAGTTGTCTCTTTTACTCATATTCTTTACTACAGACATGTATCTGCACAATTTAAATTATTTATTATAGACAGATGGGCACATTACTAAAATTGTTAATTACAGATAGAAGACTGCTTTACAATGGAGAGAGCAGTCTAGTGAAATAATGATTTGCTAATTCTTATTGTAATAATGACTTTGTTTCATCTTTAATGTTTTGAACCACACTGGTTAATTTGTGAATAAAGACCAAATTCTATGGTTACACCATTATATTTTAGCAATGGTTTGCTTACGGATACACTAATGCTTCAGATTGGGTAATTTATGTATTCAGTAAAACTTCTGATTGGATTGCTTATGTATTCAGTAACACTTCTGATTGGATTGCTTATATATTCAGTAAAACTTATGATTGGATTGCTTATGCATTCAGTAATACTTATGATTGGACTGCTTATGCATTCAGTAATACTAATGATTGTGTTGCTTATGTATTCAGTAACACTTCTGATTGGATTGCTTATGTATTCAGTAACACTTCTGATTGGATTGCTTATGTATTCAGTAACACTTCTGATTGGATTGCTTATGTATTCAGTAATACCTCTAATTGGATTGCTTATGTATTCAGTAATACTTCTGATTGTGTTGCTTATGTATTCAGTAATACTTCTAATTGTGTTGCTTATGTATTCAGTAATACTTCTGATTGTGTTGCTTATGTATTCAGTAATACTTCTGATTGTGTTGCTTATGTATTCAGTAATATTTCTGATTGGATTGCTTATGTATTCAGTAACACTTCAGATTGTATTGCTTATGTATTCAGTAATAATTCTGATTGTGTTGCTTATGTATTCAGTAATACCTCTAATTGGATTGCTTATGTATTCAGTAATAATTCTGATTGTGTTGCTTATGTATTCAGTAACACTTCTGATTGGATTGCTTATGTATTCAGTAACAGTTCTGATTGTATTGCTTATGTATTCAGTAATAATTCTGATTGTGTTGCTTATGTATTCAGTAAAAATTCTGATTGTGTTGCTTATGTATTCAGTAATATTTCTGATTGTGTTGCTTATGTATTCACAAATACTTATGATTGGACTGCTTATGTATTCAGTAACAATTATGTTTGTGTTGCTTATGTATTCAGTAATACTTCTGATTGTGTTGCTTATGCATACACTAATACTAATGATTGTGTTGCTTATGTATTCAGTAATACTTCTGATTGTGTTGCTTATGTATTCACAAATACTTATGATTGGACTGCTTATGTATTCAGTAACAATTATGTTTGTGTTGCTTATGTATTCAGTAATAATTCTGATTGTGTTGCTTATGTATTCAGTAATACTTCTGATTGTGTTGCTTATGTATTCAGTAATACTTCTGATTGTGTTGCTTATGCATACACTAATACTAATGATTGTGTTGCTTATGTATTCAGTAATACTTCTGATTGTGTTGCTTATGTATTCAGTAATACTTCTGATTGTGTTGCTTATGCATACACTAATACTAATGATTGTGTTGCTTATCTATTCAGTAATAATTCTGATTGTGTTGCTTATGTATTCACAAATACTTATGACTGGACTGCTTATTTATTCAGTAATAGTTCTGATTGTGTTGCTTATGTATTCAGTAATACTTCTGGTTGGATTGCTTGCACAGTCAGTAATACTTCTGGGTGGGTCACTTGCATCCTCAGTAGAACTGTCGGATTTGGGACTGTAACAATTTCCTGATGCTTAAATGAATGGAAGACTGGGTAGTTAAAGTAGACAAAAATGTCAATCAAGTACTCCGTGATAGGAGCTATTTGTTGTGTGTATGTATAGGCACAGAGGGTGAGCAATAAAAAAACAGCTATGTCTTGTGTGTACATATACAGACAAAATGTACCTGTTATTTTCTCAAAAGCCAAATAAGGAGACTGAATAAAAAATTTAGATTGGGACCTAAAATTGAGGGGTTTAACATAGCACATTTTAAGCACTGGTTTCTGGAAGTACTGACTGATCTTCCAGTTCCAATATGCATAAAATTCTCAAAGGAGGTTACCTGTAGAAAATTTTCAGGGTGGCCAGGTGGCAAATAGATAGTATGAATGTTGTCCTTATCATGTTTCACAGTGAAAGGTGAAGGAGGGGCAAATAAACAATGCAATAATTTGTTGTAACTTACAATGCATATCATTTTTCACAAGTTCAGCACAAAAGTTACCATACATGTGGTGCGCAACTGTTATTCCCATATTTTATATCCCACCTTATTTCCGTAAGGTCATCTTGTAAGGCATGTTGTACTATTTACTAAATAAATTATGTATTCTGAATCAGTTCTTTTGGGGAACATATACTGCATGGTATATTTTTCATTTCTTTATTTAATGTAATCATGGTAGTTAAAGTTTATGGATATGTTTCAAGAATGCCAGCTGTTTAATGGTGTAAGTTTCTTTGGTGGGAATGGAGATGCTATTTTGCTTGTAAAGAAATATACACAGCATATACAGTGATCATGGAGTGAAACAAACTGGTGATATTTAAATGTTATTGTTGTGGTTTCTTTTGTTGGACTGTATTATTGTTGTAGGAGTTAAAACATTTCTGAAATTTACATGAATAATGCTTAAAATTAACATTCTATTTACTAGTGAATTTTTTATTTATTTATCGTGATATTAATTATTTTGTTATAATAATGTTCACAGAGATAAAATAGAACATGGTTTCTGAGGATTGCATGGAATGTTATCTATTTATAAGGACTTTTTCATAGAAATAAAAATTAACAGACATAATGTAATAAACTCGGGAATTCTCTGCAAAAGATCCGAAGAAATTGTGAAGAAAAAAAAGATCGAAAAGTTTTGTTCTGTATGAGAATTATGTTTATGTGAAAAAAGGTCAGGAAGTATTGAAAGTCACATTCCTATTAAATTTACCTGAGCAAAATGTTTTTTTAAAACCAAATTTATTACATTGCTGCAAAAAGGGTGGTGAGGGGGTAATCCAATCTTCACCATCACCATAGTGAAAATGGGGTGGGGTAACCGAGTCTTAAGCATCACCATGGTCAAAATGGAGTGGGGGGTAACCCAGTCTTCAGTATCAAATTTACCATGGCAGAAATGGGGTGGTAGTAACAGTCTTCAGTATCACCTCTACCAGGGGTCTCAAACTCAAACCACCCTGAGGGCTGCATGAGGGCATTTATGATAGCCCAAGGGAATCTCCACCTTTGTTATCTCTCATGACAGCATGTCATGCCAATCATTTTGCAGACAACATGATAAGGCTTGGTGGGCTGCATGTGGCCCATGGACTGCTCATTTGAGACCCCTGGCCTAAACCAGAGGAAATGTTGTAACATAGGTAACATTAGTAACAGGTCCAAGTAGAATACCATCTATACTCACTTATTTAGTCTAGTCAAACTGCAAACAACAAATATCTTGAACTGCTGTAGCATAATGCACCTGCAGATCAAGGTCTATGTTGTTCATTGTATTGACTACTTCTAGCTCAGACCCAGATATGATGGCACATTAGGTGACAGCAGATAAGGGTCTGTGCAGTTTGTAGTTGGACTCGTCATATAAGCAGGTATATACTGTAGATATCATCATTGAAACCAGTCTAAAGAATCCAATATTCCCTCCATTGCAGCCTCATTTATTATATCACAGAGTCCTTGTAATACAATTAACAGGGCATGCCACAAAAGTTTCATAATGTTTTGGTTCTCATCCTAGCTGCAACACAGTTTCCACTGCACATGTGTGAATATATACTATACTTCTGTAACATGTACATGGTTGATATCAATCATTATTTTTTCTGCAGATGTCTCTTCATTAGATTTGGTTTGCTACATATGCTTTTACTAGGACTGTTTTTATAGGTATAAGTAGAAGAATATTTCCTTGCTTAAGGCTGTCTCTCTGACCTGTGTACAAGAAAGGATTATCATAATGTGAAAAAGTAGTATCATTCTTTAGACTGATACATTTAATTGTATGTCCTTAATGTTCTGTTTTATACCTTTTCTTCTCCCTTTCATACAGTACATTATGATCCTAAAACCCAAATGTTTACATTTGTATGGGTGTTTATATTTGCTGTTCTCCAGGAAAATCATTAGCCAGAGCCAATGTCTCATTTCCCAAAGCCAATGTCAAGGCTATAAAAACAATACATACTCAACTCTTAATTCCTATGTCTGATGGATTAATTACAGAATTTGGACTAATCTGATTGGCTAATGTCTATTAACTACTCATGTGCTGACTAATCTAATGTCTGACTACTCTGAATGCTGACTAATATGGCTAATGTCTAAAGTGCTGACTAATCTCTGAATGCTGACTAATCCAATGGGCTAATGCCTGAGTGCTGACTAATCTGATTGACTAATGAATGAGTGCTGACTACTCAGAGTACTGATGTATCTGACTGAATAATATCTGATTGACTAATGTCTTTCCCAATCTGATGGATTAATGTCTTAGTGCTGACTGGTCTGATTGGCAAATGTCTAAATGCTGACTAATAAGCTCTTAGAATTATGAGGCAAGTCTATGTTTGTGCCATGAGAATGATTTTAAATTGTTGGACCAGACTCCATATTCATTACATTCCTAACCCCAAGTGCTCAATCTAACTCAAAATGCATGAAAATCCTAACCCTGAGTGTTCACTCAAACTTGATATTCATAACTGGGCACTTAATCAGACTCAATATCTATGAAAATCCTAACCCTGAGTGTTCAATCTAATTTAGTGTTGTTATTGGTCTTACATTTGTTGAATTGTTACAAAATACAATATAATATATTTAATATACATTTGTATCTAAATGTATTGCTACTTTAAAGTATCTTGTATTTAAATTAGTTTATTTCCTGTAAGCAAAATTTAGTTTTGAGTGTGCACTCAAGACGAAACATTTTGTGAATGTGGTTCCTGCATTTTCTAGTGTAATATATGTAATAAGAGTAATCCATTGTTTAGCACTAAATGTGGACAAAAATGGGAACTCCCTGAAAATTCTCATTTTTGGCTCTTAAAATCTGCAGTTATAACATGAAATTGCATTTACATGCTCACCAAAGATTACACCATTCTTTTAAAAATGCAGTTTGTCTTGTACATATAGTTGACAAATGTATCAGTTAAATTTTTCCATAGATTTTCTTCTGGACACTGATGACTGAAAGACACCTAAGACTGAACTGTAGCATTTTACTGTCATTAAATGCTCACTAATTAAGTGAATGCAGCATGCTGGCAACCTGGTATTTTCCCAAATTAATGTTGGGCATGTGCATCCTAACTTTCATTTGTATCTTTGTCATATAAATTTGTGAATTTTTCTCAATACATTTGATGTAACAGGATGCAGTTTGATTGGTTATGTAAATTAGAGGTTTATTTATAACATAATTAAGCATGTCATTATGTGACAGTGGTCTGACTCATTGTAAAATGTAAAATAAATTATAAAGCTTCCAATATAAAAAATGATTAATCACATAAAATGGATAGCAAGAGATAACAAAATCTTACCAGTATATTTCACATGACTCTACAGCTGAAGAGTGTTACATAAAATGGACAGATTACTGAAAATTTGCATTGTGATATTACAGAGAGAATTTACTCTAAAAATACCCTGATTATGGTCAAATCTGGGAACTTGCTGTAGCAGGGTTTCTCACTGCAGGCTCTTTGCACATGCAGTAGTATGTCGACAGAACTCAGTTTTTTAAAATAACCACAGCCATGAATAAAGAAACCTAAGATAATGCTGTATGTGGCAATGGAATCGAATTCAATTTGTGTTTACATGTAAGGCAAAGATATTCACTATGCACAATTCCATGATATTTGTGATATCGTAGGCTTATAATAATTTTGTTATTTACAATATGTAAGCAAAGTTTAAACTTCTAGAGTTTTATTTGCATTGCACTAGTTTACTCAGTATAACTTGTACTTGACATATATATATTTGTAGCACCCAAAAGTGTTTAGGTTACACCAGATTAATTTGTAGTTGTGTATAATATCAAACAAGCCAGTAACATTTAAAAAAATTCTTTATAGACAACAAATTTACTTTCATGGTAGTGATAAATAAGTCACAAGCTTTCTTACGCATGAAAATAATTGTTTCCAGGTTTGCATATTTTTCAAGAGTTTTGTATAGTAAGCAAAATGTGGGATTGTTTCCATTGCATGTTTTCAGACAAATAATCACCAAAATTGTCTTCGTGGTATAATTTAAAACAGGAATTCCAAAATTAACAAATTAATTTGGTGCAACAGTAGATTTTACAATCGTATTTATCTATGCAGTTATGTGTGTGATGTAATTAAACATTGTTTTTTTAAAAAAATGTACAATGGTGTGATTTTGTACAGTATCATTCCATACAGTAATTTTCATAGTAGAGACATCTCACATACATACCGGTAATCACATGCTGCAAATTTAAAATCACTTTATCTGAAAAAAAATAACCAAGCAGATGGTGGTGAAAATATCCGCCTGCTGAAAATTTATTATAGTAATCTGATGCATTTGTAGATCACTCAAAAGGGTTGGTTTGATTTCGTGTAATAAAAAGGTAATGCATGGCCCTCGTTATTACTGAAGCTGACGGCTGGCCATTCACACACAAACTCACACCAAATATTACGTACTTTATGGCCTCCGCTTAATTCGAGGCTGTATACCACATTTTTCATACACTCACAGCTTAGTGTAATTTCTCAAACTTTTTAAGTAATCAACTTTTACTTCTAAATGATCATTATTTACAAATTAAATATCACTTTTTAAACATAATTTAGCATTAATTAGGAACAGAAACACAAAAAGATCTATCAAAATAATTCCAAAAACTTTTAAAATCTCTTTTGTATGTGCCGTGCATTCATCCATGGAACATACACATGCTGAATTACTCACAGCTGGCAGCATATATGGTGCCAGTTATAAGTTTAAAAAATTTAAAACTAAAGAATTGCAAAACAATTTTGCAAGATAAACTGTTTTAATTAAATGTAACCATATAATGGTGTTATCCCTAAGATGCTTAACACTTAAAAGATCAAAAATGGTACTTTCAATGAGGTAAACCTACTATATTCAAGTGGGATGAGTTCGATTCATAAACTGCAATATGGTTCTCAGCACAACCTTTATTACTAACAATATTTGGTAATTATAGTTCTTTAAAGCTAACCAGAATTGCTCATGTGATGGGCAGCACGTTTGTCCATAGACCAGAAAGGCTGGTCTTAGGCCAGCATCTGTCCATAGACCAGAATGGCTAGTCTTATGCCAGCATCTGTATAAAGACCAGATTGGCTTGTCATAGGCCAGCATCTGTCCATAGACTAAAATGGCTTGTCATAGGCCAGCATCTGTCCATAGACCAGAATGGTTTGTCATAAACCAGCATCTTTCCATAGACCAGAATGGCTCATGTGATGGGCCAGCTTTTTTCCATAGACTAGCATGGTTTGTGATGGGCCAACATATGTCCATATACTAGCATGGTTTATTTGATGGGTCAGCATGTTTGTCCATAGACTAGCATGGTTTATGTGATGGGCCAGCATGTTGGTCCATAGACTAGTATGGTTTGTGATGGGCCAGCATGTTTGTCCATAGACTTAGTATTTTTTGTGATGGGCCAGCATCTGTCCATAGACTAGTATGGTTTATGTGATTTGTCAGCATGTTTGTCCATAGACTAGCATGGTTTATGTGATGGGCCAGCATGTTTGTCCATAGACTAGCATGGTTTATGTGATGAGTCAGCATGTTTGTCCATAGACTAGCAGGGCTTATGTGATGGGCCAGCATGTTTGTCCATAGACTAGCAGGGCTTATGTGATGGGCCAGCATGTTTGTCCATAGACTAGTATGGTTTATGTGATGAGTCAGCATGTTTGTCCATAGACTAGCAGGGCTTATGTGATGGGCCAGCATGTTTGTCCATAGACTAGCAGGGCTTATGTGATGGGCCAGCATGTTTGTCCATAGACTAGCAGGGCTTATGTGATGCGCCAGCCACTTTGAAAAACTTCTGCCTCAGACACCCAATGCAGCCACCATGTAAAACTTACCACTTTCCCCTTGCTACCACTAATTTTCTTAAACTTATGTTCATGCTAACTCAAGTTTTTCTTAAACTCTTTATGGCTACAAATGAAAATGGTGCTAATTTAATGTCCACCATGGCAGCCATCTTTAAAGTCTTATATCCCAATATGACGGCCACACAGGATATTATGAAAATCTTTCTTATGCCGTAGTGAATGGATGGTTCTGTTAGTATTGCTTACCCTAAAATGCTAATTGTACATTTTAGTTGGTCATATATTAGTAAAAATGCCAATTTAACCTCTAGAATGGCTGTTTTGGTAGCCATGTAGAAAATTCTTACCATTACTTCTCCAGAATTTTTCACTGAAACACTATAAAAAATATATACCTAGTCATGAATGAAATGGTTCAACAAAATAAAAAAATCTCATCCTCTTGAAAGAATAGTGGCCTTGATGTGGAGTTTTCACTATTAGAAAGACCTTTTGCAGTACAGTATTAATTTGTTCTAAATTTAAGTGGTGCAGATCGGACCAGTACATCTGCACTGTTGTGAACAGATTGGAAAACCAGGTCTACCTGGTACTTGACATTGATGTAAGGTCAGAGTGAGTGACTTGAATTTTCAGTGTGCTCATTAACACTGGGATGTGTGAATACACAAATTGATGTTCATACTTGAGTGAGCTCATTAACACTGGGATGTGTGAATGCACAAATTGATGTTCATACTTCAGTGAGCTCAAGAACTGGGATTGTGGGATGTGAATACATAAATTGAAGTTCATACTTCAGCGAGCTCATGAACTGGGATGTGTGAATACACAAATTGAAGTTCATACTTCGTTGAGCTCATGAACTGGGATGTGTGAATACACAAATTGATGTTCATACTTCAGTGAGCTCACGAACTGGGAGGTGTGCATACATAAATGAAATTTACACAATCTTTGTAAATAGCTAAATCTAAAGAAAAAAAAAAGAACTATTGTCAGCACTCCAACATTGATTTCAAGGTCAAAGGTCATGACGGTGCATTTATTGGTACCATGATGACTCATGAGTTCAAGGACAAATACAAATATGTATTATTAGATTCCGATTAGATATATTTGAAAATTACCATGTCATTGAGTGGCATAAGTTTATTCATTATGACTTTAGAAAAAATTCATTATGGATTTTAAAAAAATTAAAAAAGGTAGTTATATCTTGACAGCATCTTGGCAAATTCATTGACCTTCAAACCATTGATATTAGGTTGAAGTGTGTGAGTACGAGTTTAACAGCATTAGCATGATACTGGCTATATAAGGCCATGTAAATTTAGGTATCCCAAAAATCATATACAAAATATATAATGGTAAAAATAAAAGCCTTCAAATAAAATTCAATATATGTGTGTGTGTGTGTGTGTGTGTGTACATACTGCATTCTTTTAAGAGATGGAACAGCATGAGGCATGAGACACAGGAGTACATCAAGCCAAAGTCAAAGGTCATGATATATTTCTAATGCACTTATTTTGGCTAGTACAGTATCAGTCCATTTGAATGTTGATGTAGACATCAAAGGTATTTATTTCTTTATGAATTGTTATTATTTAATCACTGTTGCCAGAGTATATTCAGTCCTGTGATTCACCTTTTTTAAAAGTTTTATGTTAAATATTTACAAAGTTTACATTCTACCTTTAAAAATACACTTGAATTTATAAGATGTTACTATGTATTAAAGATATGTAGAGTTTAGTCAACTTGAACATTCCTTCAGGGAAAATGTAATTTTCAAAACCAGTTGATTTTTACATCAGTTGTGCAGTGTTGACTTACATTGACATACTTATAATATACTTTAGAATAATTTGCAATAAAGTTACCCTGCCAAATAAAAATTTTCTTTTCTCTTTTTTTTCTATCAGCTTTATAATTATGTGCAAAATTAGCCACCACTGGGACATCACGTTTATGCACATTTATTGAGGTGCCAAGTTTACTATTGTAGTGGCTTCCTTGGAAACAAAACTGCGCCCAGTTCACATTGCAGACTGAATCACAGAATTCAAAGTGGTTTTATTAATATAACACTAGCTTTAAAAGGACCATCCTACAGAGCAAAATGGGGGCCTCAAGTGACCGAGTAGTCTAAAATGCTCATCATTACAGATCATTGGCATCTCACCTGTCTGCATGGGTTCGAGTCTCTGATTCAGCCAATGTGGGTATGTAAGAAAGCTTGCCAGCCAGTAGCTTCTCGCTGGCTGGTGGTTCTTTCCAGGGTTTCCCTGGGTTCTTCCCCCACCAATTATACTGGATGCCATTTATAGACTACCTTGTGCTGAAAAATGGCATTAAACCCTACAACACAAAGTGAAATGGGTTACTGAATTTGGTGAATTTTAGTGTATTATCATTATTATTATTATCCATATATATTTGATGTACACTGTACCATTCTGCAAGAGATAACTTGTTTTTTATATTGAATAGTAGCTTCATGCTAAAATGAAAATCAATGAATGTGTAGCAGAATGTTTAAAGCCCTCTCAATCATTTAATTTATTGATCCCAGTAATGTGAATGTTGCGATGAAATTAAGGTTAAAGGTCCCAAATCACAACTAACAGTGGAGGTTAACAAACAAAATCAATCATGAACTATATATATACCACTGACCCTGACCCTAACGATGGAATCCCAAATGTGGAATACAACAGTAAAGCAGAATACTAAATTTCACAAAGGAAATAGCTAAAGTTAAGGAGCTAAAGGAAATGGCTAAAGTTATGGAGCTAATGGAAATGGCTAAAGTTATGGAGCTAATGGAAATGGCTAAAGTTATGGAGCTAAAGGAAATGGCTAAAGTTATGGAGCTAATGGAAATGGCTAAAGTTATGGAGCTAATGGAAATGGCTCAAATTATGAGGCTAACGGAAATGCCTCAAGTTATGAAGTTAAAAGAAATGGTTAAAGTTATGGAGCTAAATGAAATGCCTCAAGTTGTGGAGCCAACGGAAGTGGTGTTAGTTATTTACCGTAGCTAAAGGAAATGGCTCAAGTTATTGAGCGAAAGGATGATGCTACTAAGGTAAAAATATTTGTCTGTGACCTTCCATTGTGCTGCAGTTTCATCCATAAATCTATTGCTCTGTTACAAACTATAACAGAAATTATTGAGGATATACTGACCAATATCCTTGAAAAAATCCTCCCCTCCACATTATGCTACACCCTGCTGCCAGTTTGTACAAGCAGAACAAATTAAATCTCCTAATTTGAAACATTTCTTAAATTATAGAGACAAAACGACAGAATACACACCCATGACACTTAAGATAAGATGGATGTAATACACCAGACAATTTCTAATGATAAATGTACATGTATAAGTATACAAAATTTCATACCCAAACCTAGAAGGGACCTGAAGTTAATGAGCAGAAAGGAAAGTGCCATGGGAAACTTCAAATATTGACTTTGACCTTGATTAGAGGGCAATCAACACACCC